>JAUELO010000293.1:2738822-2749802 GCA_032357855.1 Amphibolips quercusostensackenii | reverse complement strand
AGAAAGATTATATCAGAAAGATTTCACAAATATTGCAATGATTTCCCAAAAATTTCACATATTTCGGAAAGATTTTTGAAGAATTTCGAAAATTTCAGAAAGATTTGACACAGATTTTTATGATTTTCCAAAGATCTTAAAGATATTTCACAAATATTTTAATGATTTTCTAAAGATTTCACAAATATTATCAAATATTTCAAAAATATTTGTAATATTTTTAAAAGACTTCCAAAAATATCAGAAAGATTATATCAGAAAGATTTCACAAATATTATCAAATATTTCAAAAATATTCTAAAGATTTCTAAAGATTTTGAAAAAATTTCACAAATATTTCAATAATTTCTCGAAGATTTTACATATTTTGCAAAGATTTTTAAAGATTTTCACAAATATTTTAATGATTTTGCAAAGATTTCACAAATATTATCAAATATTTCAAAAATATTTTTAATATTTTGAAAAGATTTACAAAAATATCAGAAAGATTATATCAGAAAGATTTCACAAATATTGCAATGATTTCCCAAAAATTTCACATATTTCGGAAAGATTTTTAAAGAATTTCAAAGATTTGAAAATGATGTTACATAGATTTTTATGATTTTCTGAAGATTTTAAAAAGATTTTACAAATATTTCAATGATTTCCTAAAAATTTCACAAATATTATCAAATATTTCAAAAATATTTTTTAGATTTTTGAAGATTTTAAAAAGAATTCACAAATGTTTTGATGATTCCCCAAAGATTTCACATGTTTCGCAAAGATTTTCAAAGATTTCAGAAAGATTTCACACAGATTTTCATGATTTTCCAAAGATTTTAAAAAGATTTCACAAATATCAAATATTTCAAAAATATTTTCAATATCTGGAAGAGATTTCCAAAGATATCAGAAGGATTTCACAAATATTTTAATGATTTCCCAAAGATTTCACAAATATTATCAAATATTTTAAAAAGATTTCCAAAGATGTCGGAAAAATGATATCAGAAAGGTTTTACAATGATTTTAATGATTTTCTATGGACTCACTGGACTCGTTAATAAGGCAATGCTAGTCAGTACTGCCTTAAACAGTTGAAAAATTCGCAGACCTAAAATCCATTATAGCCATATTATAAATTAATTTTAGACTTAAAAAATGTAGTCAATATTGTTAACAATTTTTTTATTCACTTTTTCTTTCATTAAAAGTTTTTAAATATATTTTATTATGAACTAGCAATATTAAAGGCGCGCTGTATCAATCATAGTTATGTATTTTAAAAAATATATTTTTTTTATTAACTATGATAAGAAGTTTCAATTCTGCAGTCTAATCACTTAAAAAGAAATCAAGTGGCAATAAATTAAAAATGTCCAGTTTGGGACATTATTAAATTTATAATAATTCTATTTTAAATACCTATGTGTAGTTCTTGCATTGTTTTATTTTGACTACAAAAATTTTTTCCTAGATTAATTTGGAAAGGGGCTTGTTAAATTGAAAAGTTAATTTAAAAATATTCAGTTATTTATGATTTTTCGAAATTTTAAAATTGTTTTGAATGTTCAATTTTTCAGAATTGAAAGATCTGAATTTTCAGTTTTAAAATAATTTTTAATTTTAATAAAGGTGATATTGTATCAATTTTCATAAATGAAAATATAAAAATCTCAATTCCAAACGTTCTGAATTTGGAAATGGTAGAGTTTTAATTTGTGCAATTAAATGATTTTCTATTTTGAATGCGTAGAGCAGTTGTAAATTCAACTGTTGAGTCTTGTAGAAAATTTGTCTGTAAAAAATTCCACTGTTGGATTATTAAGTAAATTTGTTTTTGGAAAATTGAACTGTCTAATTTTTAACTAAAAAAATTAATTTTCTACAAAAAGACGAATTTTGAACAGTATAGATGAATTTTTTACAAATTAGTTGAAATGTTAATTAAAAAAGAATAATTGTCTCAATAAAAAATAAAGTAATTAAATTTTACGTTACAGAAAATTATGTTTAACAGAATAGTTCAATTTTCAAACAAAGAGATAAACATGTAACTAAAATGATGACTTATTAATTGAAAGAATCAATTTTTAACATAGTAGTTTATGTTTTAACCAAGTAGTAGAAAGACCTTGAAAATTTAAAAAGTTTAAAAATATTCAGTTATTACCACTTTTTTGAAATTTTTTAATTATTCATACTTACGTTTAAAAAAATTTGAATTTAAAATGTTAAATACTGTTAATTTATATTTTACCATCTTTTGGCAATTTAAATTAAAAAATTACTCTAATTTAAATGCTCAAAATTTAAAAATGGTCCATTGTTAAGTTGCGCAATTCGTTCATTTTTAGCTTCAAATTTTAAATTAATCAAATTTGAAAGTTATTTGCCACGATTTAGCGTTTTTAGGGTCAATTTCTGATTTAAAAAATTAACATAAGCAAATTTATTTATTCAAGCTTTCAGTTCAAAATATTAAAAGCTTATAATATTATGTTAATGTAAATTCAAAACTGTACAATTGTTGACATCATCAGTTAAAATTAATTATTCAACTAAGAATTGCTTTTAATGATTTTTTCAACTATAAAATATTATTATTATCAAGCGATTTAGTTTTAAAAGATTTAAAAATCTCATTGAGATATAAAATTTTTTAATTTACAGTTTTAAAATACTTAAAAATGAGGAAATGATGCAACTTTTGTAATATTGGAAATAATTTTGACTTTTGTAGATAATAAACTGAAAAGATTATATGCTCCACTCATGCTTGAAATTAAAAAATTGTAATTTGACTAGATTCAGTCAATTTTATTATTTTTAATAAAACCTCTAAAACTAAAATCAGAAGTCAAAAAGGTTAAAGGCTTTTTCTTTATACCAGAAATATTAGTTATCAATTAATTATTTCATTTTGTTGTACCATTTCGAAGATTTAAAACTGATCTTAAAGAAATGTATATATATAATAAATGAAATAAAATTTAATTTTATATTTATGTGTTTCTGAATTTTAATTTACAAAATGAAACAACTTAAAAACAGGAATGAAAACAAAAGGATCTGCAAACCAACTTCTTGATGCAAACAGACCGTATAAGCTGCAATCACTTATCGATGATTATTTTCAATATTATTTGCCGAATAACTTGGCCAACCATAATTTCACAAATTCATCTAGTTGTCATTAGCACATTTTTTTCATCGCAGATGTTTCTGGTATGTTTTAAATTAATTTTTATATTTTGTATATTTTGTAAATCACTATAACATGAGACATTTTGGACATGGGTAGGGGATAAAACCTAATATAACTGATATAAACTTAAATTTATTTTCAATTTGATAAAAATTTATATTATATAATTAGGTAACATAGAACATATTATAGGCGTTCTGGCCACGGATAGGTACCTAAACTTAAATTGGGTAAAATTTACGTTAATTAAATTAAGCTTTGGCTCCTATCTGCGGGCGAAATGTCTTATATAATATAAGCTTAAAAAATGTACAGAAGTTTAAAATAATTGGAAATATATAGTGTAATGGATTTTAGGAAAATTTAGTTCTAAATCGTCCAAGGCAGGGCTGACTCGAATTTTCTGGGACGAATCATGTTAAGTTTCCGTATTATTTAGAAAGACATTGACATTTACAAGAATTAAATAATTGTTAAAAATCAAAAACAAAAATTTTCAAGATCTTTGAAAAACCAGGAGAAATATCATTTAACTATATTTAATAATTTTGGGCTGCTTATTGCTTTGGAAAAACAGTGTGTGTCAGTGAGGCCACACAGCAGAAGTGAAACTTTGATGGACTTCAGTTAATTTTGATAATTTTTGAGAGAGGGGAGAGAGAGAGAGAGAAATAAGAGAGAGAGAGAGAGAGAGAGAGAGAACGAGTGAGCGAGAGTGAGAGGGGTAGGGGTGGAGGGGTATCGAAGAGAAGTTTTTAGAGACATTGCGAATCGCCGCACGAAAGGGAGATCCGAATATAGAGAGAGGAAAAGGGGAAAGGGAAAAACAAAAAAGGGTAAGGGAAAATAAAAAAAGGGAAAACGAAAAAGGAAAAAATGGAGAGTGAAAAGGAAAGGGGAATGGAAAGAGATAGAGAAAAGGTGAAAGGAAAAAGGGAAAGTAAAAAGTGGAAAAGGGAATAGGACAGGAGAAAGGAAAAGATGACAGAGAAGAGGGAAAGGGTAAAGAGGAAAAGGGAAAGGTAAAAGGAAAAAGGGAAAGAGAAAATAGCAAGAGGACAGGGAAAGGGGAAAAAATGAGATAGGGAAAAGATGAAAGGGAAAAGGGAATGAGACAGGGGGAAGGAAAACCTGACAGAGAGGGAAAAGGTGAAAGAAAAAAGTGAAAGAGGAAAGGAAAAGAGGACAGTGGAAAGGGTAAAGAGAAAGAGATAGAGAAAAGGTGAGAGGGAAAAGGGGAAGGGAAAAGAGGAAAAGGACAGGGGAAAAAGGAATGGTGAAATGTGAAAGGGAGAAGGGAAAGAGGAAATAGAAAAAGGGAATGGAAAGGGGATAGGGAAAGAAAAAAAGGAAAGGGGGAAGTAACAGAAAAAGGGTAAAAGAAAAGAGTCAAAGGAAAATGGAAAACGAAAAGAGAACAGGGGAAAAGAAAAGGTGAAATGCGAGAGGGAAAAGAAACAAGGTAAAGAAGAAAGAGAAAAGGGGAAGGAATACAAAAAAGAGAAAAGGGAAAAAGAAAAGGGGAAACGGTAAGAGGACGGAAGACAAAGGAAATGTAAAAGTGAAAGATTAAAGGAAAAAGGGAAAGGAAAAAGAAAAACTGAAAAGCAAAAGGAAAGAGGAGAGAGAAAAGTTGGGAAGAATAAAGGAAAAGGTAAACGGGAAAGAAAAACGAGGAAAAGGGAAAAACGATAAGGTAAAAAAGAAAGGTAAAATGTAAGAGGGAAAAGGGAAAGAGGAAAGATGAAAAGCAAAATAAATATGGAAAAGGGAGAGGGAGGATGGGTAAGGGAAAAAGAAAATGTGAAAGGGAAGAGAAAAAGAGGGAAGAGGAAAAGGGAAAGAGGACAAGGAAAAAAGGAAAGGTGAAATGCAAGAGGGAAAACGGAAAGGAGAAATGTGAAAGTGAAAATGAAAAACGGAAAAGGGAGAGTGGGAAGAGGAAAGATGAAATAAAAAAGAGAAACGTAAAAAGAAAAGAGAAAAGAGGAAAGGGAAAAACGGAAGGGAAAACGAAAGCAGGAAGGGGAAAGGAAAAGAAAAAAGAGAGAAGAGAAAAGGAAAGAGAAAAGGGAAAAAGGAAACGTAAATAGGTAAAGCAAAAGGTGAAAGGGGAAAGATTGAAGGGGGAAAAAGAGAGGGGGAAGAGAAATGTGAACGGGAAAAAGGAAAGGGAAAGAGGAAAAAAAAGAGGGGAAGAGGAAAGAGGACAAGGGAGCAAAAGGAAAAGGGGAAAAGAAAATAGGACAGGGAAGAAAATGTGAAATGAGAGAGGGTAACGAGAAAGGAGAAAGGTGAAAGAGAAAATGGAAAAGAGAAAAGGAAGTGTGAGAAGAAAAAAGAGGAAAGGTGAAGGGAAAAGAGGAAGGAGAAAGAAAATGAGAAAGGGGGAATAGGAAAATGGAAAAGGAGAAGGGAAAAGAAAAGGGGAAAGTGAAAGAGAAAAGAGACAAGGGAAAATGAAAAGGGAAAGAGCAAAGGAGAAATGTGAAAGGAAAAAGGGAAAGAGGAAAGGGTGAAGGAAAAAGGAAAAAGGCAAAGGGGAAAGGAAAAAAGTGAAATTTGGTAAAGAGGACAGGAAAAAGAGGAAAAGAGAAATGGGAAAGGAAAAATGGAAAAGAGAAAGAAGAAAGGATGAAGGGAAACAGGAAAGGAAAAGGAGAAAGGAGAAAAGGAAGAAAGAAAGGTTAAAAGGTAAAGGTAAAAGGAGAAAAGGGAAAGGGGGAGGGGAAAAGAGAAAGGTGTATGGGAAATGGGAAAGGGGAAGAGGAAAATGGAAAGGTAAAGAGGGCAGGGGATATGTGAAATGACAAAGGGAAAAGGGAAAGCAAAACCGGAAAAGATGTAAGGGTAAATGGAAAAGAGTAATGGAAAGGGGGAAGAGAAAGGAATAGGGGTCAATATAAAATGAAAAGAAGAAAGGGGGAATGGAAATAGGGAAATAGAAAAGGAAAAGAGAAAATGGGAAAGGGGAAATAGAAAAGGAAAAGTGAAAAGGGGTAATGGAAAAGGGGAACGGGGAAATAGAATAGGAAAAGAGGAAAGGGAAAAAGGGAAAAGGTAAAGAAGAGACAAAGAAGATGAAATGTGAACGGGAAAAGGAAAAGAGAAAAGATGCAAGGGTGAAGGGAAAATGGAAAAAGAGGAAAGGAAAAAGAAAAAGGAAAAAGGGAAAAGTAGAAAGGGGAAAAATAAAAAAGGAAAAAGGGAAAAGTAAGAGAGAGACAGAGAGATTTTGCGGTCTAGACCCTGCACTGTCGTGTGGTCGGTCGCTTGTTTTTTTCAATTTACTTTCATCCCAAAAGAAGTTTTACTTCAAAAAGGTTCGCCTCTATTTCTCTATTAGATCAAAACAATAAATAAATAAAAGAAAATTCTGAATTGTAGGACTTGATGCCGCTGGCGAAAAAGCACTTTTTCTCTTTTTTGTTCACTACGCTCCAGCGTACCTGAAAGCGAAAACCCATCAATATCTAAGCATCTAGAAAAAATCCAATTTTACATCAACTGCACTGCAAGTGTGTTTACCTTTTCCTCAGAATAAATAAAACCGAAGGTTCACTCAAATATATCTGCATTTTTCAAATACAATTTCGCATTTCCGTATAACGTAATATTACTGCCTTTGTAGATAATAAAAATTTTTTTCAACAAAAAGTTTGTTTGTTTTTTATATAATATTCTTTCCTTATAAATTTGTTGTCACGAGATCTTGCATACATTGTTGTGCAAAATCTGTTTGGCTGTGGCATTGCCTGGATATAGATTTTAGTGTCTGTTTTAAGTTTTTTTATTAATTATTTATTTATCTATTAATAGAGATTACGAATTTTCTGCATTATTAGTTTTGTAAATCGAAATTTTCAAATGAGTAATTTTATTTTATGACATTTATTTCAACATGTTTTTGAACATTTTTTATTGAAGAGAAAATTTTGATTGTAAATGATTGTTTAATATTGGAAAATAATTCTATTCTTAACATTTTACGACAATAACGGACAATAATATTTCTGGGAAAATATAACATTGTTGAGGTTTTTTTTTCAAAAATTAAGTTTAACTTTTTAAGATTTCAAAAAATGCAAAAAAAGAATCTAGAAGATATAAAGAAATTTTTTTATTTAAGCAGATATTACAAAATATTTTTACTAACGTTGAATTATTTTAAGAGACATTATGTAAGAAGTCTTAGAAGTCCTAAAGAAGATTCAGAACTAATTTAAATCCTGAGAAAATTTCAAAAGATTTCAAACAAAATGCAAGTATTTTAAGATTTTGAAAAAGAAGATTTTTGAAAATTGTGAAAGGTTTAAGATGAATGAAAAAAATTCTTAAGATTCCTAGGAACATTCTTAATGATTTTTTTTAGATAAATTAATTTTAACAGAAAATTAAAAAAGATTTTTTTACATTTCATATGATTTCTTAAAATTTTGGAACAGAGTGCAGAAGATTTTAAAGCAAACTTGTTCAATTATGCAAAATTATAAAGGTTATAGAAAAATTCGAGTAAGTTCAAGAGATATTTAAAAGTTTTCAAAAGATGAAAAAATAATTTAAAACTTGTGAAGACCTAATTTTTGTTCAAACTTTGGTTTTTGAAGATTTTGAAAAAGAAAATTTTTAAGAATTGTGAAAGAAATAAAAATAGAATGAAAATTTTAAAGAGATTTCTTAAAATAATTTTTATTTTTTAAAATTAATTTTTAATTTTAATTTAAAACAAATTTTTTAAAACTTTTTTTTAAACCTAATTTTTTTAAACTTTGATTTTTGAAGATTTTGAAAAAGAAAATTTTTAAGAATTGTAAAAGGAATCAAAATTAAAATAGAATGAAAACATTTTCTTAAGATTTTTTGGAAAGTTTAAAATGAATTTATTTTTGGTTGGAAAAATTAATTTGAAGAGAAAATTAGAAAAGATTTCAAATCATTTCAAATCAGCTCCTAAAATTCTAAAACAGAGTATAAAAGATATTAGAGCAAAATTTTTCAATTATGCAATATAACAAAATTCTAGAAAAAATTTAAAGTTTAAGAGATATCTAGAAGTTTTGAAAAGATTTCAACTCTTTTTTTAATGTAGATTTTTGAAGAAATCGAAAAAGAAGCCTATTAAGAATTTTGGAAGGTTTCAAGAAAATGACATTTTTTTGTTAAAAAAATTAATTTTAAGAGAAAATAAAAAATTTTTTCAAAACATTTTAAAGGATTGCTTAAAAAAATGGTGAAAAAAAGTTTAGCAGCTTATAAAGCAAAATTGTTTAATTATGCTATATTACAAAATGTTCAAACCAATTAGAATAAGCTTAAGAAATCTCCAAAATTTTGAAAAGATAAAAAAATAATTAAAAATTTGTGAAGATTAAATTTTTTTTTAAAGCTAGATTTTTGGAAAATTTGAAAAAAATGCTTAAGCTTTTCAAAATTGCTAGAAAATTCTTTTTTTTTTTAAATTAATGATATAAGAAAATTAAAAGAGATTTTAAAAGATTGAAAATGATTTCCAAAATAAGAAAAAAAAATTTGGTAGATATAAAGGCAAGTTTTTTATTTATGCAAAATTTTTTTTAAATTATAGGAAAAATTCAAGTAAGTATATGAGATATTTAGAATTATCAAAAATATTTAAAAATAATGCAACATTTAAAAAGATTTAAAATAATTGAAAACAAAATGTAAATTTTTAATGTTTTTGAAACATAATGCAGAAGCTTTTTAAGAATTTTTGACCCGAAAAAATTTTTCTGTGACAAAAGAGAAAATGGATACTTTAAATATTTTTCAAACTTATGTTTTTGTATAACAAAAAATCTTATTTAAAAAAAATCTTATTTAAAAAAAATCATAGAGACCACTAGAATGTCAATCAATATGTTCTGTTGGAATAAACAACATAATTTTTTTTAACATTCTGAGCCGGTATTTATTAATCAAGAATGGTCATAGAAAGTTCGTTAATAGATCAATCTACGCATCTCAAAGACGCAAACAAATAAACTATATATAGTATTGTTATCATTTAAATATCAAGAATTTTGTTTTAAGTAAACAGAATAAACCATTCTTTTTAAACTCTACAAATCGGTACTCGTGGGTCATGAAAGATTCAGTAATATGTCGATCAAAGCATCTCAAAGACGCCAACAAATATATAATACACATTACTGTAGTATTCCCAATATTAAAAATGTTTTCCGTGTAACAGGAAGAAAAGCGATATATTTTTTAAATTTATAAATCGGTATTGCTAGATCATAAGAGGTCACATAAGGTATGTCAGTAGATCATTTGCCGTGTCTCGAAGACGCAAACAAACATGTCAAATGAGTTTTTTTTATGTGAACAGAATAAAATTTTTTGTTGAAACTTCATAAATCGGTACTGGTGGCTCATCAAAGGTTCAACAATATATCGATCGATACGTCTTGAAGACGCAAACAAATAAACTTCATATACTATTGTTGTTATTCGAATATCAAAAAAGTTTTTTTTATATAATCAGAATCAACAATTTTTAAAAAACTTCGCAAATCGGTACTTGTGGATTATGAAAAATTCAGCAATAGGTCGATCAAAGCATCTCGAAACGCGAACATTTAAATTGTGTATAGTATTGTTGTCATTAAAATACCAAGAAAGTTTTTCTTGAATGAACAAAATAAACAATTTTTTCTAAACTTCACAAATCGGTACTTGTGGATTATAAAACATTCAGCAATAGGTCGATAGAAGCATCTCGAAGACGCGAACAAATAAACTTCCTATACTATTGTTTTTATTTGAACATTAAGAGAGTTTTCCTAATCTAAACAGAATAAACAATTTTTTTTAAACCTTAATTTTAAAAATTGTACTTTTGAGTTCCTGGAATTTGACAATTTAGGTCATTAAAAAACACCCTCTATGAGAAAGCAAAATTCACTCCTTTTTTGGTTTACGATTGATAATTATACTTTAAAATTCAAATATTTGACTAAGAATTTCTCTGTATTTGTTGAGAAATAAACTAATTTGTTTTGACTTGTACTACAAAAAAAAATCATTTTTTGTCGTTGAAGATTTATCATTTAATCAAAAAAATTATATTTTCGAGATAAAAATTGAACTGTTTTGTAGAAAATACATCTTTTTTGACTGGAAATTTAATAATTTGATATAAAATTTAACCATTCTGGTGAAAATTAACTTTAAGTTTCGGAAAGTAACTTTATGTGTTGAAAATTCATATTTTTATTATGAAATTTACCTATTCGTCAAAAAATTAAATCATTTTTATAAAAATTAAACTATCTGGTAAAAAAAATAAACTGTCTGGTAGAAAATTAACCTTTAACCTTTTTGATAAAAATATATATTTACGGGTTGGAAACTTAAGTATTTTGTAGATAAATCGCCTTTTTGTAATAAAAATTTATGAATTCTGTTGAAGATTTATGTATTTTGGAAAAACATGGATAATTTTTTGATAGAATACTATTATTCTTTGCGTAAAATTAATATTTTTGTTAAAATTTAACTACTTGATTGAAAATAATTTTTTTCGGTTAAGAATTTAACTATTTGTTTTAAAGCTGAAATAATTTGTTGAAAATTAATTCTTTCTTAATTTTCGTTTTTAGTTGAAAATTAAATTTTTTTATTGATTTTATCTTGGTGAAAAATTAATTTCTTTTTTTAAATTTTGCTATTTCATTACTGGTTAAAAATTTACCCTTCACAAGACAAAAAATTAATTCTGTGGTAGAAAACTTATACACTTACGTGAAAATTCGTATTTT
>JAUELO010000293.1:2700376-2713382 GCA_032357855.1 Amphibolips quercusostensackenii | reverse complement strand
GTAATTTATTGCCAGAAAAAATTAATCAGTCAATAATTAATTAATCAGTTCACAACATTAAAAGCCTTAAGCAATTACTTTCATTCAAACATTCAAATAATTTTTACTTTATAGAATATTTTTTTTTAACTTGAAATTTTATTTGTGAAAATAGACGTCACTCAATGACTCACAAAATGGCAGATATCATGGTATGAAAAATTACGTGTTTTTATATGTAGGATCACAACATTGTTAGAGAACGAAGCGACTGGTAACTGAGAAAGATAGGAATAAGGCTGCAATATGTTAATAGAGTAATATATATATATAATTTTTTTTCTTGCAAATAAAAATTTTCTAGAATTTGGAACTTCTTTCTTTTAAATTTTTAGAAAAGGGAGTTACTATATTTCTAAATTATAATATAAAATGTTGTAAATTAATATAATTTTCTCTTGGAACGGTGAATTTTGAAAATAAATTTAAAAGTGATTTATACAGGAATTTCAGAGAAATATATCGATTTGAACAATTTTTAAAAATAACTTTAAGAATAAGTTAAATTTAAATGATATTCAAGGGCTTTAAAATGATTCATACATTTTTAAATTTAATTTTTACGTTTTCCAAAGATTTCAGCGAATTTCAAGGAATCCTAAAAGATTTTAAGAGATATAAAGCACCTTAAGGAATTTCACAGTATTTCGCAGGGTTTGAAAATAATATAAGAGATTTCGAGAGAACTTTGGAAAATAAATGAAAGTTCAGTGATTTTAAAGTATTCTTAAGGATTCAGAATATTCCAAGGGATTTTTAAATTTTTGAGAAATTTCACAAGATTTAAAGAATTTTAATAATTCCCCGCGAATTTCAAGGTATTTCAATGAATTCTATCGATATACACAATTTTTGAGATAACTGTAATAAATAAGTTTAATTTGGATGATTTATTTACTCAAATTATTTTACATTCGATTTTCACGTTTGCTAAAGATTTCAAGGGATTTTTATATTTTCAAGGAATTTCATAATATATAAAGGATTTCATCAATTCTCCAAGGATTTTAAGGTTTTTTGAGGGATTTCAAAGATTTCTGAAAATTCTAATATTTTTTCTTGAAAACTTTAATGAATAAGTTAAATTTAATTTAAATTCATGGGATTTCAAACGATTAATATATTTTACGAAATAAATTTAATTTTATTATAAGGGATTTCTACGGATTAACAAAATTCAAGCAGATAAGATTAGGAATTGTTAGACTTCCAATTACTTTGAAGATTTTTGAAGATTTTACAAATTTCGATGGATTTTAACTGATTTAAATAATGTTGAAAATATTTTTAAAGGTATCGAGAGAATTTAAGAGATTCCAAAAGCTTTCTATATAGATTATAATTAAATTTTTAGAAATTTTAAAGATATCAAGGTAATTCGGAAATTTTTGCTGTGTTAAGCTTTTTTTGTTGCAGAATCGATATTTTTGTATACTTTCATGCGAGATTACATTTACTTTTATGTAAGATTTAATCAATTTTTCCTTTTTTTTGTATTATTTATTTCAATTATGATTATCCTTTAACTTTTTTCTGCATAATAATTTTTTATTATAAATTTTCTACAATCCATAAAATCTTTTGGAATCTCATGAAATCTTTTGCAATCTTTTCTGAAAGGATTCTCTTAACGTAACAGCGCAGTTTCATGTCTTATTCCTATAAAAAAGATCAGCATGTAAACTTTAAGGTTATAACCTAAAAATGTTAAAACTTATTGTTATGAAGTTATTTCCATTCCTTATTATAATTTCTCATTTCAAACACGTTTTAAGCAACTTTCTTCATTCATTGGGGTGGTCCTAATTACATGGGTTGAACAATAACTCCATAAATAGGATTTCGAATATTATTGATCAATGCCTGTTTTGAGTTTTCGCGCCTTCGGTACCAGTCGGTAAACAAGATATCTGTTAAGGGCCATCGCAAATGCTTAAATGCTGAATAGAATTTTCAAAGAGTACGAGGTTATAACTAGGCTTTGCAACATACTTTACTTTGATTGATAGGAAGACATTTATTAAGTGTTGATCATGTCAAGAGTAATTTTTTTTCTTCACACTTTATTGTCAAGAATTATTATATTGTACACTTTTAATTCTACAACGTTCATATTCTTAAAATAAACCGGCAGCAATATGACGGACATCATGCCCCACGGTATGGGGTACGCTGACCGAAATGCAAGACTAACGAATTAATTAAATATCAAATAATGACGTAGTTAAAAACCGGTTTTAAGAAATGACATATGCAACCTGATAGTGTGAGTTTCTCACAACAAAAAGACAGACATAAAAATCATATTTTAGTTATAATTTAAAGGGCATTTCATTTAAAGCCCGGCATCATACCCCACTCTCCTCTAAACCACAACTAAAATCAGTCTTCAGGCCTATAAGTAGAGGCCGGCAAACCATTTTGCCAAGTTCGACACAAATGCTGACTGAGGTATGAAAATAAATTTTCTCTAAATAAAGTTAATTTCTGAACTTTTTCTGAATTTCACTTTCAGATAAGATCCCTAACTTCCCTGGTGAACAAATTTTTTAAGAAGTTTACTGAAAACTAAAACCATTTTTACAGAAATCTACGAATAAATGCAATTAATTTTAACTAAAATTAGAGAAAAATACAATTTTTTTTTATTATAGAGACGAATCTTGTACTTTTTTGTATTTGTTTGTACATGCCTGTGTTTTAGTTAAGTTTGAATTTCCTCCAAAAATTTACATTAAAGTACAGCTACAAAAATTTACAACTACAAGAATGTATAGAAATTGACAAGTTTTGCAACTAAAAAGTTGTTCTTCTTTGACCTAGGATGACAGATATTTAGAATATTGCAATGAGATCATTTTAAATTAGGATGTATGCATGATTGCTTTTACAAAAAAGCTTATTTGTTTGAATTTAAAAAGCACGGTAGAATATTTAAAAACGTTAATGAATAATTGTTATCAAATAACGAAAAACCTTATGCTTGGAATTTTTTAAAAATATAATAGCAAATGATTGGGCACCATATATGTGATTTAAAATTATATTATTTCAATGTTATTAACATTTGTCACGCTAGGTCGAAAAAGAACAAATTTTTGACTACAAATAATATTTGAACAATTGAGAAAGAATCGAAAACGACCGTTAAAATTAAAAGATTCAAACACTTGAAGATCAATATTTTTTTATTTGAATACTGTTGAATTTAAAACTTTCAAACGTATCGCTTAAAACTCTTAGATTTCAAACGCTTAATATTTTGCGCGTATAAAATGGAAACTTTTCATAATTTTTAATTAAAAATTTTGTAATTGAAAGCCTATTAACTGCAAAATAATTTTGTTTTGACTTTAATACATTGTACAGTTTAAGGATTTCAAAAACAGAAATCCACGCTACAATTTTTGATATTATAAATTGAAGAATAAATAAAAAAATGTATATATTAACTTTTAAAATTATATAATTTTAGTCAGTTTGAATCTAAAAATATTCATTTAAAAAACGAAATTTTATTACATTATTTTTAAATATTATTTTAAAAATTTGTTTAAAAAAAGTAATTTGAACATTTTTCGGGAGTCTAATAAAAATTGTCTTGAAAATCAAATTTTTCTTATATGTTTTCGAGAATCCTGTAAAATTAAAAAAATTGCCTCAATATCTTCCACATTTTTTTAGGCTTCTAAATTTTTTGTTCGAAATCTTTAAAAATATAAATTTTGTTTTCAATTTTTTGAAACTTTTTAAGTTTCAAATTATTTTGGAATCTTTTCAAAACTTCCAAATATATCTTAAACTTTGTAGAACTTTTTAAAATTAATAATTATTATATTGTTATTTATACATCAAAGCTTGTTTCTTAATTTCTTAAGATATTTTCAAACATGAAAAAATCATATAAGATTTCCCCAGCTCTTAAGAAATTTTGTTCTTATTTTTTCAAAACATTTGAAGATCTTTAAAAGCTTTCAAGTTTTATATTAAAATTTAAAAAAAATTTAATTTTGGATAAATTTTATATTATTTTAAAGTTACCCACTCTTGCTCCAATGCGGAACTGGGGTTAGATGCGTCTCTAACAATTGATATAATTCACTAAAATCCATCGCTTTTATTATTAATGCAACAGTAATAAATGATAAGGTTTTTTTAAATTAAAATGCATTTTTCTCTCTGAATTAATTGACGTAATAATACTTTGAAAAATAAATAACGTTTCTCATTTAAAACTACGTTTGATAGATGTGGATATCTAGGTAAAATTTTAATGTAAAAAAATCTTGCACAACTGAAAATTCTGCTTGATTTGTGATTTTTCATAATAGCAAAAGTTTTTGGTTGAAGTTTACTATTTTTGAAAAATTTTTGTTTGTTGTAGAAAATTATATATTTAATACCCAACAAAAATTGACACTAAAGTGCAAGTCGGTACGTTAATGCGGATTCTGAAAGTATTGTTTGTAAAAATTTATATTTTTTTGGTTAAATTTGTACATTTTTACAATTAACTACTATTATTTACAACACGATTTCAAGTAAAGTTTTCTAATATTTCAACTTTTGTAAAATTTTGAATTTTTTTTTCGCAAAGAGTTATAATTTTCTACAATATTTTACGTAAAATTAAAAGTGTTTTCATGATATCAAACACCCAAATTGAAAAATTAAAAATCCTGTCGTTTTTTCAATGTCTTGTAGATTTTTAAAATAAAGTGAAAAAGAATATTATCAAAAAGTTATACAAATTTTTGAATTTTAGAAACTTGTACTTAATTGTTTATTTTTATATATTCAAACAAGAAAATACAAGGTTTTAACCAAAAATTACAGTTATAAAAATGTTGTTTATTGTTGTAAAAAATGTGTTGACCACGGCTTATTTATATTGCCGGAATTTTGTGAAATTTTCCCTTCAGTTCGTCAGAAAAAATTTCCTAACATTTAAATCCCCAATTTTTAAAAAATTTTTTCAACAATATGTTGGAGAAAATTTTCGATATGTTCGAGTTGTTAGCTTCCCATAAATTTTCGACTAAATCCCCGAAAAATGTCTTGGAGTGTACTTAACTACTGATATGTGACATGCACTGTTTTTCACACGGTACACTCAGAAAACGATTTGGTTAAATCGACAAAATTTTCGATGGTTCAACCATATATTATAGTTATTAAATAGATGATAAAATATATGGTTTACTCAACGAAATTTTTTGCTTGTTTGAACCAAATTTTTTAGTGATTCAACCGATTTTTTTTTGTTGTATCAATCAAATATTTTGTCGAATCAACAAAAATTTGATTTAAAAAAATTTTCATGTATATGCAAGAAGACAGTCTTTTTGTTACAGCAGCATTCTTCTTCTAAATATATAACACGAGACATCTAACAATAGTCTCTAGATTTCTCTTTTCAAACAATATAACAAGAAATTTAATGCCATATTGCATTTCTATTTCGTTATTACGCTTCTTCCATGAAAAGTCTTTTATAACTGCGATCGCCTTATTGCATTTATATTAAAATGCTCATTTGAATGAAGGTTTTTCAGTTCTCATTCCTCAAAGAAGAGGGTGCTTTGTAAAAGCTTATGCTTTCCTTTTATGCAGAAATGGAGAGATAAAGACGGAAAAATATGAAGTAAAATTTGGTTTAATATGTTAAGAAGATAAATCCAGCGCTGTTGAATCTACAGCATATAGTAAATTACTGCCTATAAGCTTATAAGCTCATAAGCCTCTTCAGTCACACTTACCGGATAAGACGCGTGGGAGACCTGACTGGGATTTCCTGCAGGCGTTAGACCAGGAAACTTGTTGCTGTTGCTGTTGTAACAGCAGTACCGCTTACCTTTCGAGCATGAGCCCTAGGGACGTAAAACAGTTTCATATATTTGTACCATTTTTCATGGGAAGTTTAAATGGAGTTTAGCATGTGCCCTGGGGACATGTCCCGGATTTCCACTCCACGTATTGAGCATTTCGCGAATACTGGTCCTGAATTGTTTCAGTTGTGAAGGCATTCTAATGAATCATTTATACCAATATATTAGCTATTACTGTTTTTATTTGACTATTTAATTTATAGTAACTTATTTTAACAGACTTCACACTCCTTCCCATATTCCTCCCTTTTCCAGTCAAAAATTTTTTTTTTACATTCTCATTCTAATTTTTTCGAGTTTTCACGAAATTTTCCCTTTTTTTTCGGGTTTTCACTTAAATGCAAACTTAAATTTACTACATACAATCAATCTCAAAAATCGCAAAAATGAAAAACGAATCATAAATCAATAAAAATAGATTTATCATTGATTTTAGAAAATCTTAATGGAAGCTTCTAAGCGTACTTAAAAAATAATTCAAGTTATAATTGTTTATTTAACAGTAGTAATTTGAAGTTTTGGTTTTTGCTTTTTCTTTACGGAAAGGTTACAATTCTTATTTAATCCTATAATGATCAAAGCCTCATTTTATTCTTGAAAGGATTCTCTACAATTCTCTTTGGGTAATATTTATTAAAATTTAAACTATCATTTTTTATGACAATAATAATTGAATGATTTTTAAATTAATTTTTTAAATAAAACCTACAAAAATATAAATATAGAGAATCCTTGGAAAAATCACATGAGGCCTTGATCATTAGGATTAAATAAGAATTCTAACTTTTCTTTAAAGAGAAAGAAAAAATGAAACCTACAAATAACTGATGTTAAATAAACAATTTTAAAATGAGTAATTTTTTTCCTGAAGTGTGCTTAGAAGCCTTCGTTGAGATTTACTGAAATTAAAAATAGAACTATTTTTGTCGATTTTATAAATAATTTCAAAAATGGTCGACTTTTGAGATTGATTGTACGTAGTGTGCATCCTCAATATAATCCAATAAGAAAATTAAAATATTATTCCTTGAAAACATAGTTTTTTGCTGAAAATTTAACGGTTTTTTAAAAATACAACCATTTGGTTAAAAATTTATCTTTGTAGTTTGAATACTCAAAAATTAGGTTAAAATTTAACTATTTTGTTAAAAATTTTATTTTATTTTTTAAAATTTGTCTATTTTGTTAAAAATTATTTTGTAAAAAGTTAATTTTTTTATTAAGAATTTATGTCTTTTAGTCTGATATGAAACCATTTGGTTGAAAATTAAGTTTTGTGTTAAAAATGCATATATCTGGCCTGAAAATTTAATTGTTTCGTGAAACTTATTTTTTTTGTAATTAATATTCAACTATTTTGTTGAAAAATTTTTGAGTTTCTTGAAAATTACCTTTTTTTAAATTTTGTTAAAAATTAATATTTTTGGGTTGAAAATTTAACAGTTTAAAAAAAAAATTTAACTATTTTCTTGAAATTTCAACTATTTTGGTAGAAAATTTATTTATTTGATTGAAAATCAACTTCTTTTTTGAAAATTCAATTATTTGGTTGAAAATGATTTTTTTTATGTATAATTTACATTTTCGAGTTGAAATTTTATACTTTAAAGTTATTAAATCTACAATTTTATTAAATTTTTCCTTATTTAAAAAATTTAACTATTTTAGAAGCAATTTTCAATATTTGCTTGGAAACTTACGTTTTTTGTTAAAAATTCGTACTTTTTCTTTGAAAATTCAACAGTTTTGTAGGAAATTCTGCTTTTTGTCTTGAAAATTAACCTTTTGGGTTAAAATTAAAATTTTTTTATTTATTTCATTGAGTAAATTAAAGTCTTTCTTAAAGAATAATTTTTTAATAAAAAATTTGCCTTTTTGGGTTAAAAATTTGAAAATATGGTAGAAAATTGAACTATTTTATTTAAAAATGAAATTTTTCGGGTTAAAAATTGATTTATTTTTTGGTTAAAAATTCATATTCTTGGTCCGAAAATTTAATTGTTTTCATAAAATTTCGTTTTTTTGTATTAAAGATTAAAGTCTTTTTTTTAATTTATATTTTTAGGTTTTTTAAAAATTACTATTTATTCGAATTTGGCTGAATATCTATTTGCTTTAAAATTAACTTTTTTCTGAAAATTTATATTTTCGAGTTGAAAAATCAGCTTTTTTATCAAAAATTTATCTTTTTTCTTACAGTTTAATTATTGTTTCATGAAATATTCGTCTTTTTTGCTTAAAAATTTACCAATTTGGTAAAAAATGAAAATACATGGTTAAAAATGAAATTTTTCGGATTAAATTTAAGTACTAAAAAAAAATTAATTTGTTTTTATAGCATTCTTTGTTTGTATTAAAAGTTTAATTATTTTCATGAAAATTCATATTTTTGTGTTAAAAATTCATTTTCTTGTATTATTTTTGTATTAAACATTCAATTATTTTGTTCGAAAATTCATTACGAAAAAAATTTTTTTATTTAAAAAACTAAAGAGTCAATTCTTTTATTCTATTGTCTTCAAAATTTAACATTTTCGTATAAAAGTCAACTATTTAGTTGAAAATCCAATTTTCGCGAATGAAAATTTAGCATTTATTTTGAAAATTCATATTTCTAGCATAGAAGTAATTTTTCATTAAATTTTTTTTTTATCAAAAGTTAAAATTTTTTGTAGAAAATTTGTCTTTTTGTCTTCAAAATTTAACAATTTCGTACAAAATTCAATTATCTGGGAAACCACAAAAATGACTTAAATGAGTTAAATGTTATAATTTTTTTTTTAAAGATGTATATTTTTGGCCAAAATGTCAATTTTTTGTTAAAAACTCGATTTTTGGGTTAAACATTTAAATATTTTTTATTCAATTTTAACTATTTTGTTTAAAATTGATATTTTTGGGTTTTTTGAAAATTACCCTTTTCGATTTTTGTTGACAAATAATATTTTTGGTTGGATATTTAAGGGTTTGCTTAAGAGTTTAATTTTTTTGTCAAAAATGCTACTAGTTTCTTTAAAATTAATATTTTTGGGTTTTCTGAAAATTACGTTTTTTTTAATTTTGTTGATGATTAATATTTTTGGGTTGAAAATTCAACGGTTTGGTTAAGAGTTTAGCTTTATTGTTGAAAATGCAACTATTTTGTTTAAAATTTGTCTTCTTGTGCTTAGAATTAATTACTTTATATAAAATTTATGTGTTTTTGGCTTGAAAATTTAACAGTTTGATAAAAACTTTAACCATTTGGTTGGAAATAAAGTTTTTCCGTAAAAAATTAGGTTTTTTTGTTAAACATTTAAATTTTTATGTTAAAAATTCAATTGTTTTGTGAAAACTTCATCCTGGCATATAAGTTGATTTGTTCTGTTGAAAATTCATCTTTTTGGCTTACAATTTAAGAATTTAGTTAAAAATTCAAATATTTGGTAAAAAATAATTTTTTCGTTGAAAATTTGTTCTTTTGTCTTGAAAATTAAAAAATTTGGTAGAAGATTCTACTATTTAGTTAAAAATTGTCGTTGTCGTTAAGAAATTAACTATTTTTTATTGAAAATTTTTTGGGGGGGGGGGTGGAAGTTCAAATCTTTCATAGAAAATTTGCCTTTTTGTCGTAAGAATTGAACAATTTTGTTGAAAATTCAACTAATTGGAAAAATACGAAAATGGGTTTTTGGACAACAGGTTAACTTTTTTTTGTTGTTGTTGTCAAATAGACTTATCAATTTTCTTTCGAGATCATTTTGAACTGTAAAAAGCCCCCATATGTTATAACTTTTTTTTTTTGTTAAAAATTTATATTTTTGGCTGAAATATCAATTTTTGTGTAGAAAATTTGATTTTCGGATTAAAAATTTAAATATTTTGTTTAAAATTTGACTATTTTCTTGAAAATTTTTTTTTTGTGTTGAAAATAAATCATGTTTTGTGGAAAATTGTCTTTCTTAGCATTAAAATTTAACAGTTTGGTAGAAATTTCAACTATTTCTTAAAAATTCATTCTCCGGTTAAATATTCATTATTTTAGCTTAAAATTAATTTTTCTTATTGAAAATTTAACTATTCTGTCAATTTTTTTCTTTTCTTTTTGGGTTTAAGTTATTTTTTTTACTAAAAATTTAATAATACCTTTTTTAGTTGAAAATCAAAGGATTTGTTCGAATATTCAGGTATTTTGTTGAAAATTTGTTATATTTTTTGGTTAAAAAGTTATTTTTTTTAACCGAAAATTTAACCATACCTTTTTTGGTTAAAAATGATTCTTTCTTAGTCAAAAATTTAAGGATTTGTTTGAATATTCACGTATTTTCTTAAAAATGTAACTATTTTGTTAAAATTTTTTTTTTGATTGCAAAGTTATTCTTCTTAACTAAAAATTGAACAATACCTTGTTTGGTAAAAAATTGATCTTTCTCAGTAACAAATTCAAGGATTGGTTTGAAAATTCATGTATTTTGTTGAAAAGTCATCTTTCTGTTTATAGATTTAACTTTTTGGTTCCGACTGAATTTAATATGCTACCTATAACAATTTTATTTAAAAAAATATATTCTCTATTAGTGCCCTATTTTCCTAAAAAATCGCCCTATTTCGACTGCTTTGAAAGTATTTTGGACTGTGAAGTCTGTATTCATTAATATTTAAGTCGTTGTCATAGAATCTTGAATAAAATTAAGCATTGAACTAAAAAATCATTCCATTAATTTTTCTCACCAATTTTCAATTATAAAGTTTGAAGAAGATACGAAAGAAATAATTGTCATCAATGAGAAATCCATTTGGAATCTTGTAGTAGGGTCACGTAATAGATTGTCAGCATAAGCTGGATGCTGATATCATTTAGACATAACGTCGTAAGCCACATTTTCTAGAGTTATAGTCAGAAAATGTGGTGTATAAAAATTGATAAAAACTTACAAAACTTAAGCCAGTGGAGGGACAGTTGAAACTATAGCTACATTTGCAAGTTTCGAAGTCTCGATAATGGGGACCATCTGGTCCATATAAATCACCCTTCGCTCCACCACCATGTGGTCTGAAAAATATGCATTTTGCAACAATCGTTTGTAAGACAAAATAAATATGAATTTCAATATGAGAAAAATGGTTTAAACTTCAATAACCTAATAGGATGAGTTAAAAAAAAAAATTATGGAAATCGAAATTAAAACTGTATGGGAAAGTAGTGTATCAGACACTGAAAAAGTATCACTAATTTGGTATCGATCGATGAATGCCTTTAACTTATGTGTTAGAAAAATTAGCTTAAGAAAATCCATATATTTATTGTTTTTATATATTTATATTTGCAATTTTTTAATGTCTTTGGAAGTAATGTACGAATCTACACATTTTTATAGCTTAATAGACTATCATATGCGCCCTAGCGTGCGCGAACTTTTCTATTACTCTTTGTCATTTATCCAATATTCGGATAACTATTAATTTTTTTAAAAGTTTATGGCTACTTGAATTCTTGCTGAAATTAAATTATTAAAGAATGTACTCAATGCACCCATGTAACGCATAATTATTTCATTTACGATTTCTTTTATTAACAGTTAAGGGCGATACATCATTTCAAGATTTCAAGTGCACAACTTAACCAACGTAATAAATCCGGAAAGAACTATCAATAACAACTAATATAATTATAAATTTATACTAATAATGTGTCGTTGAAACTTGATCTCGCAATTATAAAATGGAAATCTAAGAAAATTGACAGAATATACCATGACTGAGGGTGGCGTGGTGGAGCAAATGTAGACACGAAAATGTCCACAAAATAAATTATGATACCCTAAATGCAAACGATGCATCGTTACCATATTTACAAACAACGCATCAAAATTTATTGAAAAACCATTAAAATATATTACTTCTGCACTTTTAGGTTACATTGCTAAATCATTCCTTTATATGAAAAGAGGTAACCTCCATCTTGTGTAAGATTGTGGTATAGTAGGAATCGACTATATGGTTGTAGTAATGTAGTATAGTAAGAATCGACTGCATTGTTTCTACTTCTACTACTAAAGTTTAACTCTATTCTCCATAATGTCAACATTGTCTAAGTTAATTATTCAAATGTTTTAATGGAAATAATAGTTTGATGCTTTTTATGTTGTGAAATAATTAATGAATCATTAACTAATTTTATGAAATTTTACATTGTTTGGAATTAGTTTGAAAGATTATTGATCAAACAAATTTTCAGAAATAAAAGTTCGGAATGAAAAAATAATAAATGAAAATAAGGCAAAAATTGTTTGAATGTTTTGATAAAAATTATAGTTCAATGATTCTTATTTTGTTCATTGATTAATCAATGGTTAGCTTATTAACTTTCGTATAGCAATAAATTACATAAACATTAAAATTGTCTTTTTTTCAAATCACGTATATACATTTTTTATGTACTCTAAGGGTATGTAATTAAATATTGGCTATAATTTGTATAATAAAGTTTAATGAAAATATTGCTTTTCATTTTATGAACTGAGTAATTAACTATTAAATGGTGAATTTTTTCGCAATATAAAATCACATTAAGATTAAATTTTAATTCTTTTCAGTTGAGTAACATAAATCGATTATTAACTTCAAAATTATGTTATTGAATATTGGCTACCCTTTGTATAATTGTATAATTTGCTTTGATGAAGATAATTATTTAATGCTTTTTATGTTCTGCATTGACTTTTTTATTATGAGCTGATGAATTGTTTTTACAATGTTAAATTACATAAAGACGTAATTGAATATGGAATAAGATTT
Source organism: Amphibolips quercusostensackenii (assembly GCA_032357855.1). Taxonomy (NCBI): domain Eukaryota; kingdom Metazoa; phylum Arthropoda; class Insecta; order Hymenoptera; family Cynipidae; genus Amphibolips; species Amphibolips quercusostensackenii. The sequence goes on along the minus strand of JAUELO010000293.1, from coordinate 2,700,678 downwards.
GTGTAATGATAGTTTATTTTTGATTAAAAATAGCTTTATAACAATTTTATGATTTTGTAAAATGTTCACGATGCCGTGAAATGATTATCTGAATTCAATTTTTCAAATTATGTGGACATATATTTAAATTATTTTCTGAAATAAGTATAAAAGGTTATCAATAATTTAAATTTCTAGTGATGCAATTTTAAATTGAAAATATATAAATTAAAAATTATTTGAATGTTTTAATGAAAATAATGTAAACCATTATTCTATTATTAGTTTTTTTATCATTATTATAGTATTATTAATTTATTCTA
>JAUELO010000293.1:2656844-2668426 GCA_032357855.1 Amphibolips quercusostensackenii | reverse complement strand
GGAAAAGGTTATGGGCTAGTCGTCCCGAATTTTTGGGACGACTAGCTAAGCGTATGAAAAATATTGGTCTTGTCATCCCGAATTTCGGGACGACGAGACACTTCGCGTAAAAATACATATCGCCTGCTTTCCTCTAAAAAACAGATTCCGTAGTCTTTTTTTTTTTGTTAAACCGTGCAAATTTATAGGGTAATATCTTCAAAAAAATTGATTTGAAATTAACCCCCTAGTATATTATACAATGTATAAAGTTGCCCAAGAATAGAAATTTCTCTCATAAACATATGTTGTCTTAATTTAACGGCGTGATAGTAATGCGATAGTAGTACGAATTATGGCATAATGGAACAAAGCTCATATGTCCAATCATTGTTAAAAGCCACGGTAATGTTTGCTAAAATTCGATGGTATTAATGGGCTGCGTTTAATGAACTGAAAGCTAGTGCAAACGCGATGCATCTATAATTCCAAGAGTAGAAATTTTCATTCCACTCTAGAGTGTTAAGCTTAAAAATTTATCACCGTGCTTTTACAAAATTGAGATAATGTGAATGGTCATGGATGAAAGCAACACAATCCGGCTGATAAATTAATCCGATCCTCTTTTTTTCTATAACCAAAGAACAGTAATAAAAAATAACATCGAGTGAGTGGGGTAAGGTTTCAGTGTAGAACATAGTGTCAATGTGGGGCATGGTGTCAATTACGAAAAAACTTCCGCGTATGCTGATTTTTATATTAGTTTTTTGCATAAGATGACTTTCTTTGTTTGGAAAAATAGTGTTGTGATAAAACTTTCGTTTTAAAATATGTGTCAGAAGAGTTATTATGAAAAAACAGTTTTGAGGGAAACAGATGGAAAAGTCTTAGGCAAAAATTAAGCACTTACAGCATATTTTGAAATACTTGAAGCATGAAAATATTAGATTCTAATAGGTGAGGTATTTCTTTGAGCTTTTGATATCATAAATTATTTTTATAAACGATCTGAATATATTAAAATAATTAAAATCTTGCAACATGACATACGGGGCATGATGTCCGAAAATTTTTGTGGAGGTGATAACTGTACTTGATAACAGGTCGGTAATTCGATCGATAATAAAGAAAAACTCAGAAATTTATTTATGTAATTTATTTATTTATGTTATGCTTGATGAAATTCGTGGTTGTTAATAATGATGTTATACATATAGTGGTGAAAATCGAAACGTGATTTGAATAAATATTTTTTAGTCAAAAAAGAAAAGAAGCTTATCCAAATTATTAAACATTCAAGCCGAAAGATGAATTTCCTGTAGAACATTTAAATTTTCATCCAAAATATAGGAATTTTTAACAAAAAAGGTAATACTCAACCAAAAATAAAAATTTTTTTCCAGTAAAGAAAATTAGTTAGAAAAAAAAATTCGATTACATAGTAGCACTATTTTTGAACCAACAAAAAATATAATTTTAAACAAAACAGTTAAATTTTCAGATGTTTTAATCAAAAAATGTTTGGCAAATAGGTTCAACTTTAAACCGAGTTGTTTAATTTTTAACTGAAAAAGATACATTTTTGTTCGAAAATGGAAAAGTTAAATGTTTAACCAAGAAGATTAATTTTTAACCAAAAAAAGAAGGAATTTTCAACAGAAAAATTAAATTTTAGCAAAAAAGATAACTTTTAATTTATATACAAAGAGATACATTTTTAACTAAAATGTGAATCTTTAACCAGAAATTATTAATTTTTAACAAAGTAATTCAACTTTAAACCAGGTAATTGAATTTTTCAATGAAGAAGGTCAATTTTCAACTAAAATGGTATAGTTACAGTATAAACTAAAAAAAAAAAAATTTCCAACAATATAATCAAATTTTCAACAAAAAAAAAATGAATTTTTAACTAAAATGATGAATTTTTAACTGAAAAAAAAATTTCAACAAAATCGTTCAACTTCAAAGCGAGTAGTTTAATTTTCAACTAAAAAGATACATTTTTATTCGAAAATGAAAAATTAAAATGTTTAATCAAGAAGAATAATTTTCAACTAAAAATAGAAGAAATTTTCATCAGAGAAATTAAATTTTGACAAAAAACATAACTTTTAATTTTTAAACAAAAAGGTAAAGTTTTACCTAAAATGTGAATCTTCAACCAAAAAATATTAATTTTTAACAATGTAGTTCAACTTTAAACCAAGTAATGGAATTTTTCAATAAAGAAGATAGATTTTTAACTAAAATGGTATAGTTACATTCAAAACTAAAAAAAGAAGGAATTTTCAACAATATAATCAAATTTTCAACAAAAAAATAAATTTTTAACTAAAATGATGAATTTTAAACTAAAAAAAATTTTTCAGCAAATTACTTTGACTTTAAACCAAGTAGCTTAATTTTCAACTAAAAAAGATACATTTTTTATTGAAAATGGAAAAGTTAAATGTTCAACCAAGAAGATTAATTTTCAACCAAAAAAAGAAAGAAATTTCAACAAAGAAATTAAATTTTAACAAAAAAGATAAATTTTCAAATTTTAATTTTTTACAAAAGAGATAAAGTTTTAACTAAAATGTGAATCTTCAACTACAAATAATTATTTTTAATAAAGTAGTTTAACTCTAAACCAAGTAATTTAATTTTTAATCAAGAAACATAAATTTTTAACCAAAAGTGGTATAATTAAATTTCCAACTAAAAAGAATTATTTAAACCAAAAAAAGAAAGAAATTTTAATAAATTAATTAGATTTTCAACGAAAAATATGAATTTCCAACAAAAAATATCAATTTTCGATGAAAATGATGAATTTTCAATTAAAAACATTAATTTTTAACAAATCAGTTTAGCCTTAAGCCAAGTATTTTAATTTTCAACTAAAAAAAAAAATTTTCAACCAAAAATGGACAAATTAAATGTACAGCCAAGAAGAATAATTTATGACCAAAAAATGAAGGAATTATTAACCAAGAAATTAAATTTTTAACGTGAAAGATAAATTTTAAAACTTTTATTTTCAAGCAAAGAGATGAAATTTTAACTAAAATGTGAATTTTCAACCAAATACTAATAATTTTTAACAAAGTAGTTTAACTCTAAGCCAATCAATTGAATTTTCAAATTAAAAAGGTACATTTTCAACCAAAAGTGGTATAGTTCAAATTTAACAAAAACCATGAATTTTTAACTAAAAAAATACATTTTTAGCAAATTAGTTTAACTTTAAACCATGTAGTTTAATTTTCAACTAAAAAAAATTCATTTTTAACCGGAAATGGAATAATTAAATGTTTACCAAGAGGATTAATTGTCAACCAAAAAAAGAAGACATTTTTAATAAAGAAATTAAGTTTTAACAAAAAAGATAAATTTTAATTTTTAAACAAAAAAACTAAAATGTAAATGTTCAACCAGAAAGTTTTAATTTTTAACAAAGTAGTACAACTTTGAACGAAGTAACTGAATTTTTAAATAAAAAAGATAAAATTCAACTGAAATGGTGTATCTAAAAAAATAGATAAAGTCTTACCTAAAATGTAAATCTTTAGCCAAAAATAATTATTTTCAATAAAGCAGTTCAACTTAAAAAAAAAAATTTTCAACAAATTAGTTCAACTTTAAACCGAGTGGTTTAATTTTTTACTAAAAAAGATACATTTTTAATCGAAAATGGAAGAGTTAAATGTTTAACCAAGAAGATTGATTTTTAACCAGAAAAAAAAGAAATGTTAAGCAGAAAAATTAGATTTTAACAAAAAAGATCAATTTTTCATTTTTAACAAAAGAAATACAGTTTTAACTAAAATGTGAATCTTCAACCAAAAATAATTATTTTTAACAAAGTAATTCAACTTTAAACCAAATAATTAAATATTTAAACAAAAAACATAAAGTTTCAACTAAAAGTAGTATTGTTAAAGTTTCAAACAAAAATATAAATTTTAAACCAAAAATAATGAAAATTTCAATAAAATGATTAAATTTTCAAATACAACTTTAAACCAAGTAATTAAATTTTTGAATAAAAAAGATCAATTTTCAACCGAAATGGCATAGACACATATCAAACTAAAAAAAGAATTAATTTTTAACAAAATAATTAAATTTTTAACAAAAAAGATGAATTGTTAACAAAATGATGAATTTTTAACTAAAAAAAAAAATTTTTTAACAAATCAGTTCAGCTTTAAACCGAGTAGTTTAATTTTCGACAAAAAAGATACATTTTTGATCGAAAATGGAAAAGTTTATTGTTCAACCAAGAAGATAAATTTTTAACCAAAATAATAGGAAATTTTCAACAGAGAATTTAAATTTCAACAAAAAAGATGAATTTTTAATTTTTAACAGAAGAGATACAGTTTTAACTAAAATGGGAATCGTCAGCCAAAAATAATTATTTTTGACAAAGTAGTTGAACTTAAAACCAATTAATTGAATTTTCAAACGAAAAACATAAATTTTTAACCAAAACTGGCATAGTTAAATATTTAACTAAAAAGATTAATTTTAAACCAAAAAAGAAAAAATTTCAATGAAATAATGAAATTTTTAACAAAAAATATAAATTTTCAACGAAAAATATAAATTTTCTACAAAATGATTAAATTTTCAACAAAAATGATGAGTTTTCGACTAAAAAAATAATTTTTTAACAAATCAATTTAACCTCAAGCCGAGAACCAAAGTGTGGTAATTTTTAACATAGTACTTCAACTTTAAACCAAGTATTTGAATTTTCCAATAGAAGAGATCATTTTTCACCAAAATGGTATCATTAAATTTTTAGACAAAAAGATTAATTTTAATTTAAAAAAAAGAAATTTTAACAAAATAAATTAATTTTCATTAAAAAGGTAAATTTTTAACTAAAAAAATGTTTATAACAAAATAGTTAAGCTTTCAACTAAGCAGTTGAATTTTCAACTAAAAAATATCAATTTTCTACTAAAGCCCGAGTAAATAACTTTTCAGTTAAAGAATTTAATTTTCCATCAAAATTGGACGATATTTATTTTTATTGTAGGCCGATAACAGTTGAGTTAAGCCAAAAAAAAATTACGCATTTCCATCAGAAAAGTTCAATTTTTAACCATAGAAATAAAATTTCAACTTAAATGAATCCTCAGCAAAAAAAAAGAATTTCTAAGAAAGTAATTTAACTAAAACCGAGTAGTTCAATTTTAAACTAAAAAAGATCAATTTTTACCAAAAAAAAATATAATAGTTCAATTTTTAATCAGACATTAATTTTAAACCAAAAAAAAGGAATTTTTAATAATTAATTGAATTTTCAACAAGAAAGATAAATTATCAGCTAAAATGATGAGTCTTTATCAACAAAAAAAATATATATATACATTTTTAACAAAGTAGTTAAACTTCTAACCAAGTACTTGAATTTTTAACTAGAAAAGAGAAATTTTGAGTCAAAAATAAAATAGTTTAATTTTTAGATAGAAAAATTAATTAATTAAAAAAATGTAGCTGCTGATATTCCCAACAAAAAAATATTTTAATTTTTGAACAACACAAGTTGAATTTAACAAAAAAATATGAATTTTTAACAAAACAGTTAAATCTTTGTATAGAACAGATAAATTATTATGCAACCTGTTGCAATTTTAACCAAAAAAATGAAATTTTCATAAAAAGAGTTCAATTTTAAACCAAAATAAATTTTTTAGTCAAGAAAAAAAAAATTTTCAACCAAATTTTCTGATTTTATATAAAACAGTCGAATTTTCAACAAAAAATTTAAATAATAACCCAAAAAGTTTAATTTTCTACCAAACAGTTGAGTTTTTAAAAAAAAATTTAATTTTTGCCCAAAAAGGATGATAAAATTGTTTTTAAAAAAAGTTTTTGTCACAAGGAAATTATTCGAAAAATTGCTGAATTTTCATAATAATAATTAGATTTTTGAGCGTTTAATAAAATTTAAAAAAAAATTAGTTCGCAACCAAAAATGAAATGCTAGATTATTGAAGGAAAAAGAATAGTTTAACAAAGCACAAACAAATAAAGTTCGATTCTCTTTTTGATCTAGATGAAAAAAAAATTGATTTTTAAGTTTTCAAATTTTTTAATTTTTCAATTTTTAAGAATTTCTATAATCTATAGACTAAAGAATAATGGTTTAAATAAACATTAAAGTTGATTTTTTAATACACAAAGAGTGTTTGTCGGTTAAATGTACGTAATAAAATTAAAAAATTTCTATTATTTGTTGTTATCCCTCAAAATATTCATAATTATATGAACTCGAAAATATTTTTCATGAAAAAATGTGTAATATTTTTTTAATTCAGATCAATTACTATCGGCAAGAATATTAAAATATATAAAATTACGTAATTTTTAAACCAAAATACATCACCACGTATTTTCTCTTTTTTAGGAAAACCTTTTTTAACTAACTCAAGCCCAAAGAAGGATAGAATTGACGTTTGAACATGCACAGATTGTTTTTTTCTTAAAAAAATTATTGTATAATTTTCTTTTCATGAGATACAATTCTGTGGTACAACTTTTTCAAAATATATAAATTCACGATTTTTAGAAAACCTCGCCTTTAAAGTATTTTTATACTTCAAGAAAAAATTTCTCAATTAAAATAAAAATATAATATTTTAAGAAGAAAAATTCAAAACAAAAAAATCGTTCAAAATCTTGCAAAATGATTAAGAAGGCTGGAAACGGGCTTATGGTCACGTATTCTTTCCTAAAAAACAAATAATTACTTTTTTTCTCCATATAAAATATTGTTGATGTTATCTAATTAAAAAATTTCTCAAGGGATAGTTTAGAAATTTTTTATTTTAAAAAACAAAAAAGACTTCTTTATGTTCTCGCAAAAAATATACATTTGAAGATGTGGCCCAAGTCAAAACAAAATATTTAGGGTTTTTTATTTCACCCAAATACATTTTCCGGATGAATGGTATCTCTAAAAGTTTTTCAAAATAAATATTAATAAGATTTTTTTTTGATCGGAACATTGTTATTCTCTGTGCATAGTCATTTTAGCATAAAATCGATTCTACTTTTTTATGGAAGAAACGTAAATCCGAATATGAAAATGCAGTAAAAAGTTTTACCTGAAACTAGATGCCATGATGTCACCGATGTTGGAAAGACATAGGAGCATCAGAGGTATACCCAATATGGCATAAAATATCGTTACGACCTTCCCATTTCGAGTTTTTGGTGCGATGTGGCCATAGCCTACAAGAAAAAAAATTTTGCATCAATATTTCATCTAAAAGCATTAATAGTACTGTTAAAAAAAATGTTAAAGTTCCGAAACATTACAGACATGTCAATAAAGAAATTTTATGAATGTGTGTTATTTGCTCGAAATATGATGATGATTTTTCAGCAGAAAAGTTGAATTTTTAACAAAAGAATTAATTTATAATAAACAGTTAGATTTGATTTCAAACGAAATAGTTGGTTTTTTAACAATGATTTGAATTTTCAATCAAGAAGTCGAATTTCGTAACAAAATTATTAAACGTCAATCGAAACAGTTGCATTCTCAACCAAATAGTTGAATCTTCAAGCCAAAAAAAAATGCAAGCAGACAGTTGAATTTTTAACTAAGAAAGATTAATTTTTCACCAGAAACTTTTCTACCAAAAAAGATAATTTTCTATAAAAAAACGAATCTTTAACAAAATATTAGATTTTTCTTTAAATTGTTAATTTTTAATCCACAAAAATTAATTTTTAACAAAATAGTTGAAGTTTAAAAAAATTAATTATTAAAAAGTCGCATTTTTATTCCAATAATCATAATTATTTGTAATCCAAAAACACAAATATCTGACAAAACAGTTTGATTTTTTACCAAAAACGATGACTTTTGTGATAAAATACTTGAATTTTCGAAAAACGAAAAAGTAAATTTTTTTAAAAATACTTAAATTTTTAACTATAAAAGATAAATTTTCAACCAAGAATAAAATACTTTGATTTTCAGTCACAAAATTTGATCATCAACAGACAAAATAAAATTTTAACCCAAGAGATCAATTTTCAGCTAGAATAATAAATCATTAACTAAAAAATAATTTTTCGCAAATAAGTTCAGCTTTAGCCAAGTGATTTAGTTTTCAAATAATGAAATAAATTTCGTAAAAGAAAAATTATGAACAATATACATGCATGTTCAAACAGTTAGTTGAATTTCAAAGGAATTAGTTTAATCTTCGACGAATAAAATGAATTTTTAATAAGGTATTTTAATTTTCAACCGAGTATTTAAATTTTCTACAAAAAAAAATTTTTTTTTCAATATTTAAACTTTTAACAGAAAAAGTTAATTATGAAAGAAACAGTTGCGTTTCCTACCGAATAATTGCATTTTTTTAAGGAGAATTAAATTTGGAATTCAAAATTACAAATGTCCCACAAAACAGGTAATTTTTTGACCAAAAACTATTATTTTTTGACAAAATAGTTGAAGTTGTAAAGAAGAAAATTCACTTTGTACCAAAAGAAAAACAAATTCTCAACAAAATGCATAGATATTAAACCAAATAGGTGAATTTTCAACTGGAAATAGAATTGTTTAATTTCCAGTTAAAGAAATTAATTGAAAAATAATAAGTGACAAAATAGTTTAATTTTCAACCAATAAAAAGAATTTTTTACAAAGCAGATCAACTTTCAAACAAGCAGTTGAATTTTCTACTAAAAAAGTTGAATTGTAACCAAAATTATAATAATTTAATTTTCAACTGTAAACGATAAATTTTTTGACAAATATGGAAAAGAAAAATGCATTCTTGAGAAATTTAATTTCTAAGTTTCAATCAAGTAGTTGAATTTTCGACCAAAAAAGATGACTTTAAAAAAATAGTTAAATTTTCAACAAAATAATCCAATTTTTTTAACTAAGTACTTTTTTTCAACCCAAGAAACAAAAATTTCAACAAAACAGTTGATTTTGTAAGACAAAAAGACCAATTTTTTACAAAACCGTTGTATCATAAACCCAAAAAATATGACTTTTTAACAGAGAAGTTAATTTTTAACCAAAAATGGAATACTTTAATTTTTGGTTAAAAAAATTGTTCATACAAAAATAACAAAATATTTAACGAAATAGTTAATTATTTGATAAATGAAATGAATGTCTAACAAAGTAGTTTAATTTTGAACCAAAAAGTTGAATTTTTAACTATAAAAGATAATTTGTTAACCAAATAGTTAAATTTTCAAATATGGAAGATACATTTTCAAATAAAAGTGGAATACTTGAATTTTTAGTTGCAAATGTTTAACATACAAACAAGTAGTTGAATTTTGAATAAGAAAAATTGATTTAAAAAAATTATAATATTTGATTTTTTTATAAAAACTATTAATTTTCAACAAAATTTTGAAATTTTCAACTAAAATGATGAACTTTTAATTTAGAAACATGAATTTTTTACCTAATAGTTAAATTCTCAATCCAGAAGTTAACATATAGATGAATTTTATACCAAGAAGTCCATTAACAAAATTTTCATTTTCAACAAATAATGTCTAAGTTTACTTTTCAAATATAAAATTTCAAACTTTATCTTTCAAAATTTATCTTTGTTATTTAAAAAAATAATAATTTTCAACCAATGAATAAAAAATTTCAACTCAAAATATTAATTTTCTACCAAAAAAAATTAATTTTTAGGAAAATCTATACATTTTTTACAAATTGTTGACTTTTTTGAAATTATTTTAATCTAATAGTTAAATTTTTAACCGAAAAAATGATCCTTGAACTAAAAAGCTGAATTAATCACCAAAAAGATTAATATTTTACTTTAAAAGCCAAAGTTTTCATTAAATACAGAAATTCTAAACAAAATAGTTGAATTTTGAGCACAATAAGGTTTTTTAGTCGCTGTTCACAAATTAAAAAAATCTAAATTAAATACCCTGTAAATTCCAGATTTTTTCTTTTTTTTTCTAAGTAATATTTATATTACAAAATATGAAAAACCTCTAGAGTATCCAGTTTTAAGTAAAATTCATCATATTGCAGAATTAATATGTGAAGAGAAAATCAAATTTTTAATAGAACTAGCAAGAATTAACAGTTTGTAGTGACACCTGAAAAATCACGAAAAATAAAATTTTCGACACTGTCAAATTCCCTATTTTAAAAATTTCTGAAAAATGAAATTCGTGAAAAATAAAATTTCCGAATAATAAATTTCCCGGCAGAAAATTGACGAATTATGAAATATCCGAAATATAAAATTGATTGAAAATACAATAAACAAATATTTTTATGAAATAAAATTATGTTTAATGTTTAATGTTTCTAAAATTTTGGTTTGAATTTAAAATAGCAATAATCAAAAATAATTTTCATCCAAAAATATATTTTTTTTAATTATTGCCATTTTGAAATCAAGCAATAACTTTTAAAAACTTTAATAATCAAAAACAACAGTTTGCTGGTAATAGAATTGATTATTCAGGAATCTTATTATTCGAAAATGTTATTATTCGCGAATTTTCAATTTTTTTAAATTTTATTTTCCGAAAGTTTCACTTTCTGGGAATTTCATTTTTTTTATTTTGCAATTAGGGAATTTTATTATTTGGACTTCTTGTTATTTGGGAATTTTCCAATTAAGGGATTTTATCATTCATACATTTTATTATCCGGGAATTCTTTTTATCCAGATTTTTCAGTCGTTTCTATTATTCAGGTATTTTATCATTGGGAATTTCATAATTCGGAATTTTGTTCAATCGGGAATTTCATTTTTCGGGAATTTTTCAATTCGCAAATTTCATTATTCAGAAATTGTATTTTTTGGGCATTTTATTATTTGGAAATTTTTCATTTCGGAAAATTTTATTTTCCCGGAATTTTCCAATTTGGGAATCTTATTATGCAGAAACTTCATTATTCGGAAATGTTATTATTTGGGAATTTTATTTTCAGTGAATTTTTGCAATTCGGTAATTTTATTATGATCAATATTTAACTCAAACAAAGGTCAAGCCAAAAATATGAATTTTTAACCAGGAAGATTAATTTTCTATCAAAAAGTACGAATTTTCAACTAAAAAAGTAAATTTTTATTAAAAATGGGAATATTCAAATTTTAAGTGAAAAAAAACTAATTTTCAAATAGACAAAAAACAAATTTTTACATGTTTGTTGAATAGCTAACCATAACGGATTAACTTTAAACCGAAAAGTTGTATTCTTAACATCAAAAGATATATTTCCAACAAATGAAGTAAATTTTGAACCAGGAAATATTTTTTATTAAAAAAAAAAATGTTGCAACAAAATTGTTTAATTTTCAAGTCAAAAAAAATTTTCTTTTAACAAAACAGTTAAATTTCCAAAAGAAAAATATTAATTTTGAATAAAAATTTTCATTCTCAACCAACAAGTTGAATTTTCAACAAAATAATTCAAGTTTTAACCAAATAATAAAATTTCTATCCAAAAAAGACGAATTATTAACGAAAAATATAGCAGTAGAATAAAGTTTAACTTTTTGCAAGAAATATAAATAAATAAAATATTTTTGTATCAAATTCCTTTTTGGGGAAATCATTTACATAAATATATA
>JAUELO010000293.1:2641440-2656744 GCA_032357855.1 Amphibolips quercusostensackenii | reverse complement strand
CAATATTTTTCATACGCTTAGCTAGTCGTCCCAAAAATTCGGGACGACTAGCCCATAACCTTTTCCAAGTTCCCCGATTTTTCAGGACGACTAGACACAGCTATTTTTCCGATTTGCAAAAAAAAAATCTAAGAAGTTGTGCGTATTTAGTTATGCATTTCGAGATTTTTCGAGACAAATTCGAGATTTGCTCAAAACATGGTCAGATGTGGTCCAAATTGAACGAGAAATGAGAATCTCGAATAAAAAGTTTCAAGAATATTAACTTGAGATCTCGAATTTTTGAGAATTCTCGACTCGAGGTCTCGAATTTCTTATGTGAAATTCGCGATGCTCATTCAATTTTGATCTCATCTGATCATGTTTTAAGCAAATCTCGAATTTGTCTCGAAAAGTCTCGAGATGCATCACTGTACTTAAATTTTATTCTTTGTTTTTTTCAAAGAATATTCATCGTTTTCTTTTTGATTCTAATAGTGTTAATTGTTTTCTTTAATAATTCTTGTGAAAATAAAAAAATATGTTTACAATTAACAAAATGGCGGCAAACTTTCCAAAAAAAGTGAAAGACGATTTTCTCAAAAAACCCACCCACCTTTATATTTTTCACCAACTATTTTTCAAAATTTGTACTTTGATATAAAAACTATCTTGTAAGTTTTATCCTAGCTAAATAACTTCAGTGGGCAGGAGCATTTTTTTCTTACAATCAAATTTTTTACTTTTTCTTGTGAACAATGACATCTAAAAAAATTTTCTTTGAATGAAACACATTTTTCCGTATTTTTGATTTTTTTAAAAACAGTGTCTTAGATCCCCCTTAAGGTAACTAGAGATAAAAAATGTTCTTTTTTAATTTTCTCTCTCAAACTGCAATCTCTGATGAAAGATTAATTATAATACAAATATTTTATTTTTTGGCAAAAAACATTTTTTAATAGCAGCTATTCTTTCGAATATTACATTAATTAAATGGCATTTTTCATTCTTTTAACTGAACTAAGGATTCAAGTGAAAAAAAATAGACGCGACGAAAAAATTAAAAATTTTTCATAAACAACATTTTTTGTTTATAACACTTTCGCCTGAAACTATTTTTTTGTTTAATAAACTATATTAAAATGTCAATAAAATGACAATTCCCACTCTTCTAGTTAAACTGCGCGCTTCGGAGAAAAAAATGAACGTGAAAAAACATTTCACTTTTTCATAAACAACATTTTTTGTTCATAGTACTTTCATCTAAAACCTTTTTTGTCCAATGGATCACTTGAATGTGAAGAAAAAGTGGTTTCACGCCTAAGTACTATAAACAAAAGTGTTGTTTATGAAAAAGTGAAAAGTTTTTTTACGTTTATTTTTTCCCTTAAACCCGCAGTGCAGCTAAAAAAGTAACAAATGACATCTTATTGACATTTAAGTAGTTTACTAACCAAAAAAATGGTTTTAGGCGACGGCGTTCTGAACGAAAAATGTTGTTTATGAAAAAAGTAAAATTTGTTTTTTTTTACTTTTATTTTTTTCTTTTAAACCCACAGTTCAGCTAAGTAAGTGAAAAATGCCATTTTCTTGACATTCAAGTGTTGCATTGTTCGGAAGAAGGGCTTGAGATAAAAAAAATATTATTAAAAAATGTTCCTTGCAAAAAAAATAAATATTTTTATTATACCTTTATTCTTTTATTAGAGTCCATATTTTAAGAGGAAAAATAATCAGAGGACATTTTTTATCTTCAAACGCCTTGAGCGGTATTTAAGATACTTTTAATTTAGAAAATAAAAAATACGAGAAAATTTGTTTCATTTAAAGACAAGTCTCAGCGGGTAAGACTTAATGAATTTATGAAACTTAGTTTAAGAAAATAAAAATACGCGGTCTTTTTTTGTTTAAACTGTTAAGAATGGTAAGCCTTGTGAACGAAAAATTTCTTTTTAAATTGTCACTATAATATATAATTAGGGTGGATACAAAAAAAAATTATAAATTGAAAACGCTTTAGCACGCTTTGCAACAACGAGCCCAGCGACTCGTAATTTTTACCGATTTAATCTCCTCAATTTTTTTGGAAGTAAATTTTGAACATAAAAAAGTTTTTCTATGATGAATAAAATTATTTATAATTTTTAGAGCTTCTAAATTTTTTTCATTTTCAGTTTTCCTTAAAAAATAAAAATTCTCCTATATAAACTAAAATAAAAAATCTGAAAAAATTGTGGGAATTAGGCATATCATGAAAATTAAGAAACAAAAAAAACATTCACAACTTTCCCAAAACTCTGCAATTAAAAAATTGTTTTATTCTATTTCAACTTGGCTTAACCGCAATATATTAATTGATTTAATTAAAATTTTATACATACGATATAAGCGACCCCAAAGAAAACTTTTTAGTGTCAAGGTGTTTTGAATTTATAATTTTTTTTTGATCCACCCTAATATGCACATTTGGCTTCATAATTCTGATTAAATAATATTTTACTAGCAAAGATTAAATAGAAAAACTAAACTTATAGACATTTGTCACACTTGAAAGGAGGGTAGTGCACATGAAATATGACAGTTTTTAAGCTTATCTTGAATCTTAAAAATCCGATATTTTCAACTGCGCCTGTATAAAAAAGCGCGGGCATATTTAAAATTATATAATATAAACTTGCAATATTATTTTAATATCATTTTTTTTAAAAGTTAGGTATTTCTATCATTCAATTTAGTTTTTTTTTTAGTTTAGTTATTTTTTTATTTTTTATTATTTTTTATTTTTAATTTAGTTTTTTTTTAAAAAAAAAGAATAAACAGGATTTTGTTTATATTTATCTGTATGATTATTTACAGTCTTAATTGATTTCAAATAGGCCTGCGCTTTCCGGTCACAAAAAAAAAACGAATTCACAACAAAAATGTTAAATTTTGAACTAAAAAGGTGAATTTTAAAAAAATATTTATTTTCCAAAAACTAGTTAAACTTCTAATCAAGTAGTTAAATTTGAAACTAAAATGACGCATTTCAACCAAATAGTTAAGTTTTCCACCAAAAAGATCAATATTCCAGTGAGAAGATTAATGTTTTACCAAACAAACATTAATTTTCATTAAAATACAACAATTTTCGACACAATTGTTGAATTTTATAGATAAACACAAAAGCTCAACACAAAAATATGATTTTTTATCAAAAAAGTAACTTTTCTACAAAAATGTTAAATTTCCATAATGATGGTTTTATCTGCAAACCATATAATTAAATTTCAACCAAAAATATAAATTAGAAAAGATTTAATTCATAACCAGATAGTTTAGTTTTCTAGCCACTTACATTTTTATAAAAATCGTTTAATTATCAACGAAAAAGGTAATTTTTAACAGAATAGTTTGATTTTCTATTAAATCGTTGAAATTAACTGAGCCATATTAATTTATGCTTAAATAGTTGCATTTTTAACCAAAAAAACCCTACTGCTAAAAAAACAAAAAACCAATTTTGAACTATCTAGTGAAAGTTCAAACTATAAAGAATAAATTTTTGTACGGAAGATTAAATGATGAAATTTAATATATCAATTAAAGAATATGTTTATTTTATATCAAAAACAGTTTGATTTTAAAACAAGCAGTAGTATTTTTAAATAAAAATATAATTTTTGACAAGAAACAAGAATTTTTAACAAAGTAGATAAATGATCAACTAAACAATCCGGTTTTCAATAAAGAAGATTAATTTTTTTATAAAAAAGACGAATTTTTAACAAAACACATAAATTTTCAACTAAATCGTTGAATTTTGAACCGAGTGGATTAACTTTCTACAAAAAAAAACGAGTTTAAAACCAAACAGTTAAATTTTTAACTACGAGGGATACATTTTCTACAAAAAAAAAAATCGTTAAATTTTCAACTTAAAAACCACAAATTTTCAACATAATGGTTACATTTTCGATTAAAGAAATAAATTTTCAAGCAAATGGTGTATTTTCGACAAATAATCTGATATTTAAAATTTTATCTAAAAATATTTTTATTTGATAGTAAAAATGGTTTAATTTTCAACCGAAGAGTTGTATTTTCAAACAAAAAATTAATTTTCTAAAAAAAAATAATATAATTTTGAACAAAATACATATTATCAACCAAGCAGTTAATTTTTCAATTAAGGAGATTAATTTTGTATAAAAAAGATGAATTTTTAAAAAACGTACATATTTTCAACCAAATAGTAGAAGTTTTAAGTAAAAATGATAAATTGTTTACCATAAAAGTAATAGTTAAATTTTCAGTTGAAAAAATTAAATTTTAACCAAAAAGATGAATTTTGAACAAAAAATGTAATAATTGATATTTAAGCCAGAAAAATGAAAATTTTAAATTTAAACTGATTAGTTTTTAACCAAACCGTCGCATTTTTAACCAAAAAAAAATAAATTGTAAGCAAAAAAGGTGAATTTTCAGCAATTACATCAATTTTAAAGGATTTACTTTCTACGACAAAAAAACGAATTTTGAAACAGATGGTTGAATTTTCAACTACAAAAGATAAATTTTCTTCAAAAACTAGGAAAATTTAATTTAAAAGACAACAACAAATTTTAAACAAAATATTTAAATTTTCTAATAAAGAAATTAGTTTTGAATTAAAATTATGCATCTCAAAGAAAAGATTTTTTAACAAAGTACTTCACCTTTTGACTAAATAAGAAAAGATTTTCGCCACGTGTGCCCCCCCCCTCTTTGAATGTAAGATAGACTTATAATTAGAAAAATAATTTATAATATAATTTAGATATAACTTATTTTTATTCTATTCAAAATCTAGTAATTCCAATTTTTTCTTATCCATTTACAGATATCATTATTTGGTATTAGTTTTACCTAATTGCTACAGCTTTTGCAAACGCATTTTTTTCAATTTTAATAATTAACGTTAATTTTCGCATCTTATAAGTCTATGACGTCCCCGATTATTTCTGAAATAAAATGAGCTAATATTAACACAAAATTGCATTTCAAATAGAAAATGTATTTTCAAATATTGTCAGATATTTTGAAATCCAGAGAAAGAAATAGCGTGAAAATTTCTCACTGACGTATTTCAAATAATTTTTCTCAACAATGTGCTTCAGGTTTTTATATTGGAAGGTCTGCTGTTACGTGTGCACTCGACCTCCGAAGAAAAAGAGACCTCGTAAAAATTTCTCCAGAGTGCAGTCTGTCCGTCAATCTTCGTATGTATATCCTGTCATTATATCAAGGAACAAAGTACATAATAGTTCCTCTTTGTCTAAAGATTATTACTCTAATTTGTATTTTCTGACACTGATTGATATATTTTTAATGAAAGTATCAAATACAATACCTGTGTATGGCTAGAATGATAAAAACAAATGAAGATGTAAGAACAAATTTGATTATGGATTTTTTTAAAAATGTTATTATAATTCGATTGATGTGAAAAAGTATTTTTTGTCAACAGAATCTGTACTAACGCAGCACAATTTTTTAAATACATAACTAGGTATCTAATTGAAATTTTTATTAACATAGAATAAATGTCCATAAGGGTAGTCCAAAATTGGATTGGAAAATTTCTTTATCGAATTTTCATGTACATCTATCCCAAATTTGTCTGAATCCACAAAAAAATGAAAGCTTTTTTTTGTAAGAAATGCTATTCAGAGCGAGTACGCAGGATGACTAAAAAATACCACAAAATAAAATTCCGACACTGGAAAATTCCCGAATCGGAAAATTTCCGAATAATAAAATTTCTTAATCATAAAATTCCCGAATTGGAAAAATTCCAAAAAATAAAATTCCTAAACAATTTATAATATAATTAAATTAAAAAATTCTCGAATAATGGAATTCCCGAATGGGAAAATTCTCAAATAATAAAATTCCTGAATAATAAAAATTTCCGATTGGTGAAATTCCCGAATGGAAAATTCACGAAAAATAAAATTCCTAAATTTTAATATTTCCGAATGATGAAATTCAAGAAAAAAAAATTTCGGGAAAATAACATTCCCGAAAAGGAAAATTCACGAAAAATAAAATTCCTGAATTTCAACATTCCAGAATAATAAAATTTCCGAATAGGAAAATTCCCGAATAATAAAATTATTGAATTATAAGATTTCTGAATAAAAAAATTTTTTTGATTCCTGTATTATCAAATACCTAAATAATAAAATTCTTCAATTAAAAAATTTCAGAATAATAAAATAACTGAATTATAAAATTCTCAATTAATAAAATTCTCGAATTAAGGAATTCTAAAATAATAAAATTCCTGAATTTCAATATTCCAGAATAAAAAAAATTTCGGAATAATAAAATTCACGAATTAGAAAAATTAACGAAAAATAAAATTCCTGAATTTTGAAATTCACGAATAATTAAATTTTTGAATCATAAAATTACTGAATTATAAAATTCCCGAATAACAAAATTTTTGGATTGTGAAATTTTCGAACAGCTTATAATATTACGGAATGGCAAAATTCTCTAATAATAAAATTTCGGAAAAATAAAATTCTAGAATTAGAAAATTCCCGAACAATGAAATTCCTAAATTATCAAATTTTCAAATGATAAAATTCACGAATTGAAAAATTCTAAAATAAAAAAATTCCCGAATAACAACATTTCCAGATTATAAAATTCCTAAACTGTTTATAATATTGCTGAATTGCAAAATTCACGCAAAATAAAATTCCCGTAAAATAAGATTATCGAAATGGAAAATACCCGTTTAATAAAGTTTCGGAATTATTAAATTCCCAAATAATAAAATTTTTGAATTGCAAATTCCAGAATAATAAAATTTCCGAATAACAAAATTTGTGGATTATAACATTCCCGAATATTTTATAATATTACGGAATTGCGAAATTCTCGAATAATAAGATCCCCGAAAAATAAAATTCTCGAATTGGAAAATTCCGGTAAAATAAAATTCCTGAATAATCAATTTCAATTATCAAGTAAAGAAATTTCCGAATAATAAAATTTGTGATTTATCAAATCTCCAAATGATAAAACTCCCAAATTAAAAAACTTCCAAACAATAAAATTCCCGGACAATTTATAATATTACCGAATCGCGAAAATTTTGAATAATGAAATTCTCTAATTGGCAAATTCTCTAATAATAAAATTCCTAAATTTCAATATTTCCAAATAATTAATTTTCCGAATAAATAAAATTTGGAATAATAAAATTTCAGAATTGGAAAATTCACGAAAAATAAGATCCATAAATTTTAATATTTCCGAATAAGAGAATTCCCGAATAATAAAATGACTGAATTATGAAATTCCCGAGTAAGAAAATTTTTGCATTGTAAAATTCCCGAATCACAAAATTCCTGATTATCAAACTACTGAATAATGAAAGTCTAGAATTTGAAAATTCCAGAATTATAAAATTCATGAATTATCAAATTCCCAAGTAATTGAATAAATGAATTGAAAAATTCACAAAAAATAAAATTTCTGAATTTTAATATTCCCGAATAATTAAATTCCCGAATAGGAAAATTCCCGAATAATAAAATGACTTAATTTAAAAATTTCCGAATAACGAAATTTCTAGATTGTCAAATTCCCGAACAGTTTATAATATTGGCCGAGGCAAAAAGTACGAACAGTCCGTACGTTTGTGTATGTTTATAACATTGGCGAGTCTAAATGACAGACTTTTGCAAGGGGAAATGGGACCTGGAAAAGGGAAGGACGTATAGACACTACCTATAATATTACCGAATTGCAAAAATCTCGAATAATATAATTCCTGAAAAATAAAATTCTCAAATCGCAAACTTCTTGAATAATACAATTCCTGAAAAATAACATTCTCGAATTAGAAAATTCCCAAATAATAAAATTCCTCGATAATCAAATTCCCAAATAATAAAATTCTCGAATTTGAAAAATTCTAGAGAAATAACAATTCTGAATTATTAAATTCCTAATTAGGAAAATTTCTGAATTGAACAATTTCCAAATAATAAAATTTCCAAATTGTAAAGTACCCTGATAACAAAATTTCAAAATAATAAAAGTACCTGATTAGAAAATTCCCAAATTATCAAATTCTCAGCAAATAAAATTTTCGAATTGGAAAATTCCTGAATTATGAAATTTTCAAATAATAAAATTCTTGAATTAAAAAATTTCCGAATGATATAATTCACAAATTATCAAATTCACATATAATGAAATTCACGAACAATAGAATTTTCAAATGGTAAAATTACTGAATGATCAAATTCTCTAATTAGAAATTTCCAAAATCATAAAATTCCTGACAATTTATATCATTACCGAATTTTAAAATTCTTAAATAATAACATTTCCGACAACAATATGCCAAATTATTAAATATCCGATCTAGGAAATTTCATAATTTAAACAATTGAATTTTGAAAATAAACATTGTTTCTTTATTGAAAATACAACAATTAAACATTTTTATCCAAATAAATTATTTTTAACGTTTAAAGTTACTGAAATTATTGTTTAAATTTAAAATAACAACAACTGAAAATATATTTTGGATGACAATTTTTTTCAACTAGATTCATTTCAAATTCAAAAAATAATTTCAAAAACTTTGAACATCAAAAATAATTTTGTTGTATAAAAATGTTTAATTTATGCATTTTGAATAAATAAATAAAAAAAATGAAAAAAATGTGTGATTGTTTAAATTCATAAATTTCCTAGTTCGAATATTTTATTATTCGGAAATTTTTTAATTCGGTAATATTAGAAACTGTCCGGAACTTTATTATTCGTGTATGTTCTAATTCAGTAATATTATGAACTGTTCAGGAATTTCTTTACAGGAGAATTCTATAATTTGAGAATTTCATTATTCGTAAATTTTCCATTTCGGAAATTTTATTACTCGGAAATTTTATTATTCTCGAATTTTATTTTTTAGGAATTTTTCAATTCAAGAATTGTATTATCCGGAAATTTCATTATTGAAGAATTTTCCAATGAGGTAATACTGTAAACGATATGGGAATTTTCTGATACAGGAATTTTATCATTGGGGAATTTCAATAACTTGGGAATTTTATTATTTCAGAATTTTATTATTCGGAAATTTTAATATTTGGGAAATTTTAAATTTTTTAATATTGTAAGTTTAATGGGAATTCTCTTATTCAGGGCTTCTATTGAAGGAGAATTCCAATAATTTGGGAATTTTATTATTCGGAAATTTTATTGTTCGAAAATTTTACTATTCGGGAATTTCATCATTTAGGAATTTTCCTTTTAAGTAATATTAAAACTGGTTGGGAATTTTATTATTTAGGAATATTTTTATTGGGAAATTTCATAATTTGGCAATTTTATTATTGGAAAATTTTAATAATTCGGAAGTTTTGTTATTCAAAAATGTTATTATTTGGACATTTTCCAATTAGGCAGTTTTTATAATTTGGGAGTTTTATTATTTGGGAATTTTAATATCCGTAAATTTCATTAATAAGGAATTTTACAATTTGGAAATTCTCCAATTTGGAAATGTTATTATTCATGAATTTCCTAATTAGGCAATATTATAAACTGTTTGAGAATTTTATTATAAGGGAATTTTATAATTTGAAAATTTTATCATCCGGTAATTTTAATATCCGGGAATTCCATCATTCGTAAATTTCCCTATTTAGTAATTTTCAAATTCGAAAATGTTATTATTCGTAAGTTTCCCTGCCGGGCAATATTATAAATTGTTTGGTAATTTTATTATTTAGGAATTTTATTATCAGAGAATTTCATTAATTTGGAATTTTATTATTCTGAATTTCTCGATTTTGGGAATCTTATTATTCGAGAGTTTTTCAATTCGTGAATTTTATTATTCAGAAATTTTATCATTCGGGAATTTCGCAATTGGGTAATAATATAGACTGTACGGAAATTTTTATATTTAGAAATTTTCTTTTTGAGAAATTTCAATGATTTCGGAATCTCATTACTTGGAAATTTTATTATTCGTTATTTTTTTCAATTGAGTAATAATATAAACTATTTGGTAATTTCGATATTAGTGAATTTCATGATTTGGAAATTTTATTATTCGGGATTTTTTGAATTCGGGGATTTTTTTATCCGGAACTTTTTACTTTTGGGAATTTTATGCCTTGGGTTTTTCCCGTCGTCACAAATTTAGAGACGATATTCATGAAAGTTCGAAAACTATTTATACTTTTTATATGCTATAACTATTTAAAAACTATTTGAACTACTTTATTAATGAAATATTTTTTAGGAAAAGAATCTGTAATTACGCAACATAATTTTTCAAATCCAAAACTGCGTGGATGATTTAAATTTCTAAAAAGTTAGAATAAATGTCCATATTAAAAGATAATTTTTCAGGAGATTTACTGGAAATAGAGCACCATCATTTCGACGATCGATACGAGCCAGTCAAAGATCAGCTGATTCAGCACTAGGGCTTTCCGGGAGTACGACTCGGTCATCGCATTCTGATAACGATTACAGGTGAATGAGAAATTACCATCCATTATTCAGAAATTCCAAATATCGATTGTAAATAATTAAGTGTTTTTCAGGGTGGCCACAGGTTAAAAAGAGTCAATGAATTTTCTTGGTCAGGGAAAGTCATGGGAAATTCAGGGATTTTGAAAAAAAAATGAAAGTCAGGAAATTTCTGCGGAAATCACTTCAAGAAACTCCAAAAGATAATCAGGGCTGCTACAAAGTCACTTTTTAGTCACTTCTTCATAGTGCGTTAAAATATTGTAATAAAGTTTTCATTAGTTCCCATAATTTAAAGAGATTTCACAAGATTTTAAAGAATTTTAGGTATTATTACAAAATGCACGGAATTTTAAATAGTTTTCAATAATTCGGAGATATTCCAAATGATTTTAAAGATTTTAGGGAATTTTTCAAACTTCCGGAAAATTAAAGGATTTTAAAGATTTTATGGTATTTTTAAAAATTCCACGAAATTTTTCAAATATTTCAATATTCCGAAATATTTTAAAGATTATAGGGAATTTCTAAAACTTCCAGAGAGTTTTTAAAAGCTATAAAAAATCGCATGGGATTTTCATAGGATTCAAAAGAATTTAAAAGATTTTATGGTATTTTTAAAAATTTTACAAAATTCGAAATGGATTTCAATAATTTAAAGGTATTTCAACAGATTTTAAAGATTATAGGTATTTTTAAACCTTACAGAGATTTTTAAAGATCTTAAAAAAATGTCGCGGGTTTTCTGAGCACTTGAAAAATTTTCACAAAATTTTAAATAGATTTTATTTATTCGAAGGTATTCTAAAATATTCTAAAGATTTTAGGGAATTTCTAAAAATTTCAGAGAATTCTAAAAAGCTTTAGAAAATGTTATGGAATTTTAAAAGATTTGAAAGATTTTATGGTATTTTTAATAATCTTACAAAATTTTTAATAGATTTTAATAATTCAAAGGTATTCCAAGAAATTTTGAAGAATATAGGGAATTTCTATAACTTCCAGAGAATTTTAAAAAACTTAAAAAAATGTCATGACTTTTCAAAGGATTTAAAAATTTTTCTACAGAATTTCAAACAGATTTTAATAATTTAAAGGAATTTCAATAGATTTAAAAGATTTTAGGAAATTTCTAAAACTTCTAAAGAATTTTGAAGATCTTTAAAAAGCGTCATTGGATTTTAAAGGATTTGAAAGATTGTTTGGTATTTTAAAAAATTTTACGTAATTTTTAATAGATTGCAATAATTTGAAGGTATTCCAAAATATTTTAAAGATTATAGGGAATTTCTCAAATTTCCGCAGAACTTAAAAGAGATTTAAAAAAATGTTATGGGTTTTCTAAGGATTTAAAAAATTTTACAGAATTTCAAGTAGAGTTCAATAATTTAAAGGTATTCCAAAAGATTTTAAAGATCACAGGGAATTTGTAAAACTTTCGGAGAATTTTGAAGTGCTTTGAAAAAATGCCATAGGATTTCTAAGCATTTAAACAAATTTTACAGAATTTTAAATAGATTTCGAAAATTTAAAGATATTTCAAGGGCTTATGAAGATTTAAAGGAATTTCTAAAACATTCGGCACATTTTAAAGAGCTTCAAAATCCGTTATGGGATGTCAAACGATTGGAAAGATTTTATGTCATTTTAAAGAATTTTAAATAGATTACAATAATTTAAAGGTATTCTAAAAGATTTGAAAGATTATAGAAAATTTCTAAAATTTCCAGAGAATTTGAAAGAGCTTTAAAAAAAGTGTTATAGGATTTCTAAGGATTTAAAAATTTTTTATAGAATTTAAAATATATTTTAATAACTTGAAGGTATTCCAAAAGATTTTAAAGATTTTAAAAGAAGTGTCATGGGATTTCTAAGGATTTAAATTTTTTTAAAGAATTTGAAATATATTTTAATAATTTTAAGGTATTCCAAAAGATTTTAAAGATTTTGAAGAATTTTTAAAACTTTCAAAGAATTTTTAAGAGTATTAAAAAATGTCCAAAGATTTCAAAGAATTTGAACGATTTTATGGTATATTTAAAAATTGTACAGAATTTTAAATAGATTGCAATAATTTAAAGGTATCATAAAAGATTTTACAGATTATCGGGAATTTCTAAAATTTCCAGAGAATTTTAAAGAGCTTTAAAAAAAATGTCATAAGATTTCTAAGGATTTAAAATTTTTTTATAGAATTTGAAATATATTTCAATCATTTGAAGCTATTTCAAAAGATTAAAAAAATTTTAGAGAATTTTTAAAACTTTCGAAGAATTTTTAAGAGCTTTGAAAATTGCCCAGGGATTCCAAAAGATTTTCAAGATTGTAGGGAATTTCCAAAACTTCTTAAGAATTTAAAGGTATTGCAAAAGATTTTAAAAATTATAAGGAATTTCTGAAACTTTCGTAGAACTTTAAA
The DNA here is from genome assembly GCA_032357855.1 of Amphibolips quercusostensackenii. Classification (NCBI taxonomy): domain Eukaryota; kingdom Metazoa; phylum Arthropoda; class Insecta; order Hymenoptera; family Cynipidae; genus Amphibolips; species Amphibolips quercusostensackenii. The sequence continues at coordinate 2,643,807 of JAUELO010000293.1, read as the reverse complement.
GAGCTTTCAAGAAATTCCATGGGATTTCTAAGGATTTTTAATATTTTAGGGAATTTTTAAAACTTCCAAAGAATTTTAGAGAGCATTAAAAATTGTCATGGGATTTCAAAGGAATTGAAGGATTTTATAATCTTTTTAAAAATTTCACAAAATATTAAATAGATTTTAATAATTTAGAGGTATTCTGAAAGATTTTCAAGATTTTAGGGAATTTCGAAAACCTTCGGAGAATTTTGAAGAGTTTTAAAAATGTCATGGGATTTTAATAAATTTAAAATATTTTATGGTATTTTCAAAAATTTTAAGGAATTTTAAAAAAATTTCAATAATTTAAAGGTATTTCAAGAGATTTCAAAGATTGTAGGAAATTTCTAAAAATTCCGGGAAATTTAAAGGTATTCCAAAAAACTTTGAAGATTACAATGAATTTCTTCAACTTTCGGAGAACTTTGAAGAGCTTTAAAGAAATGCCAAAGGATTTCTTAGGATCAAAAAATTGTTTACAGAATTTCAAATAGATTTCAATAATTTCAAGGTATTTCAAAAGATTTGTAATATTTCAGGGAATTTTCAAAAGTTCTAAAGAGTTTTGAAGAGCTTTAAAAATTGTCATTGGATTTTAAAGGATTTGAAAGATTTCATGGTATTTTAAGAAATTTTACAGAATTTTAAATAGATTTAAATAATTTAAAGGTATGTTAAGAGATTTTAAAGATTATAGGGAATTTCTAAAACTTCCGGAGAATTTTACTGAGATTTAAAAAATGTTATGTGATTTCTAAAGGTTTAAAATTTTTTTACAGAATTCTAAATAGATTTTAATAATTTAAAGGTATTCCCAAATTTTTTAAAATATTTTAGGGAATTTTTAAAACTTCCAAAGAATTTTAAAGAGCTTTAAAAATGTCATGGGATTTCAAAGGATTTAAAATATTTTATGGTATTTTTACAAATTCTACACAATTTTAAATAGATTTCAATAATTTAAAGGTATTACAAGAGATTCGAAATATTATATGGAATTTCTAAATCTTTTGGAGAATTTTAAAGAACTTCACAAATATGTCACGGGATTTTTAAGTATTTAGAAATTTTTACAGAATTTTTAATAGGTTTTAATAATTTAAAGGTATTCCAAAAGATTTTTAAGATTTTAGGCAATTTCTAAAACTTTTCCAGAATTTTAAAGAGCTTAAAAAAATGTCATGTGGTATTGAAGGGTTTGAAAGATTTTATGTTATTTTGAAAATTCCGCGAAATTTTAAATAGATGTCAATAATTTAGAGGTATTTCAAAAGATTTTAAAGATTATAGGGGATTTTTCAAACTTTCGGGGAATTTAAAAAAGATGAAAAAAATGTCATAGGCTTTCTAAGGATGTTAAAACTTTTTACAAAATTTTAAATAGATTTCAATAATTTAAATGTATACTAAAAGATTTTAAATACTTTAGAAACTTTTTAAACTTCCAAAGAATTATAAAGAGCTTTTCATAGGATTTTGAAGGATTTGAAAGAATTTATGGCATTTTTCAAAAATTGTACAGATTTTAAACATATTTCAGTAATTTAAAGGTATTTTAAGAGATTTCAAAGATTGTAGGGAATTTCTGAAAATTCCGGAAAATCCAGTGGTATTCCAAAAGATTTTGAAGATTACAAGGAATCTTTGAAACTTTCAGAAAACTTTAAAGAGCTTCAAAGAAATGCCATGAGATTTCTGAGAATTAAAAAATTTTTCACAGAATTTTTAATAGATTCCAATAATTTAAAGGTATTGTAAAAGATTTTTAAGATTTCAGGTAATTTCTAAAACTTTTGAAGAATTTTAAAGAGCTTCAGAAAATGTCATGCGGTATTAAAGGGTTTAAAGGATTTTATGGTATTTTAAAAATTCCACGGAATTTTAAATAGACTTCAATAATTTAAAGGTATTCTTCAAGATTTTGAAAATTATAGGGAATTTTTCAAACTTTCGGAGAATTTAAAAAAGATGAAAAAAATGTCATAGGCTTTCTGAGGACGTTAAAACTTTTTACAAAATTTTAAATAGATTTCAATAATTTGAAGGCATACTAAAAGATTTTAAATACTTTAGAAACTTTTTAAACTTCCAAAGAATTATAAAGAGCTTTAAAAACCGTCATGAGAATTTCAAAGGATTTAAAAGATTTTATGGAATTTTAAATATATTTCAATAATTTAAAGGTATCCCAAAAGATTACGAAGATTATAGATAATTTCTAAAATTTCCGGAGAATTTTAGAGAGCTTTAAAAAAAGGTAATGGGATTTCTAGGGATTTAAAAATTTTTTACAAAATTTTTAATAGATTTTTATAAATTGAAGGTATTTTAGAAGATTTGAAA
>JAUELO010000293.1:2621187-2641340 GCA_032357855.1 Amphibolips quercusostensackenii | reverse complement strand
ATATATATATATATATATATATATATATATATATATATATATATATAACAAATGTGAAAAATGTCAAGAAATTTCTAAAGCTTCAAATGATTTTAAGGGATTAAAAAAGTAATTTTTTTGGGTTTTGAAGAATTTTAAAGAATTTTTAAAGATATAAAATAATTGTTGAGGACCTATAAGAATTCAGGATATTTTAATAGATTTGAAGCGATTTTATAAGATTTACAAGGGTTTTGATGATTTTGAAGAATTTTGAGAGCGCTCAAGGTATTTTAATGAATTTTTTAGTATTCCCGAAAATATATAATCAGACCTGACAAGATTTTAAATATTGTATTGGATTTTAAACAATTTATTCACAAGAATTGAGGATTCCGAATCTATGACATTTAAAAACATTTAGGGGATACTAAAAAAAATTTAAAGATTAAAAATATTTGAAGATATTTAAAAATATTGCAAGGAATTTTGAATAGATCATTAAACATGAATTTAAAAATTTTGAATAAATTATAATAGCTTGAAGGTATTCCAAAGGATTTTTCAGATTTTAGAAAATTCCTAATATTTATCAAGAATGTTAAAGATCTTAAAAAATTGCAAGGTATCAGCAAAAATTTAAGGACATTTCAAAGATTCGAAGAAATTTGCAATTTACTTCCCATAATGTAAAAGGATTAAAACAAAATTAAAATATTCCAGTTTATTTTTAGAAATTTTGAGGTATTTTTGAAAATTCTAAGGAATTTTTTTAGAGCTTTCACAAATTTCATGGGATTTTAAAAGATTTAAGAAAATCAAAAATAATTTAAAATATTTAATAGTGTTTTAAAAGATGTCAAGGAATTTTCAAGAAACTTAAAAATTTCAAGGAATTTAAAAAGATATTAAAAGATTTGTAATATTTGAGGTTCTTTTTTTTAAAAAAGATTTTAAGGAATTATCAAGAGATGTGTTAAATGTTCAGGATTTTTCAAAAATATTAATTAATTAAAGTTTTTAAAAAAAGTTTCATAGAGTTTTAAAAAATTTCCTAGAATTGAGAAAAATAAGGAATGATATTAAAGTCTTATAAAGTTTAAGGATATTTTAAAACATTCCAAGGGATTTTATAAGATTTCCAGGTATTTTAAAGATTATAAGGGATTTTAAAAGGTCTTCAGTTATTCTAATGCATTTTTCATTATTTTAGGAGATATTAGATTTTATAAAATTTTAAAAGATTTTATTTGAATACATTCCAGAAAATTTATTCACAAGAATTAAAGTATTTTGTAGGATTGCCAGTACTTAAAAATATCTTAAGGTATCACCTTAAATTTCAAAGTTTTTTGTAAATTTTAAAAGATTCCAAAAAATTGTTAATTCATTACAATAATTTGAAGGGATTTAAAAACATTCTAAAGGCTTTAGGGTGTGTTTAAAAATTCGAAGTAATTTTGGAGAGCTCTCAAATTTAAGGAATTCCAAAATTATTTAAAAGATTAGAAAATTTTTTTTGGCTTTTTGAGGGATCCCTGAAAATTTCAGTTGATTTCAGTAATTTCTTGGAATTTGAAAGAATGAAAAATATTTTATTGTCTTTTAAAAGGTACTAATCCTTTTAAAAAAGTTTAAAAATATTTCAAGGCATTTTGAAGAATTTTAAGTATTCCAAGAGATTTTAAAAGCTTTTGAGGAATTTTAATGCTTTTTCCAGGATTTCAGGAAATTCAATAGAATTTTATACAATTTTACGTGATTTTATTGTCGTTTTAATGGATTTCAAATATTTTATTCATAAGAAAAGAGGGACTGTTTAGGGTCTAAATAATTTAAAGAGATTTTAAAATATTTTTTGAAATTCATTTGAGTTTAGTTTGAATTTAATTTTTTTTAAATTCTTTCGAATTTTTCAGAATTCTCTTGAATTTTTTTAGGTCTCTTGAATTTCTTCGGAACTCACTCAATTCTACTCAATCCAATTAGTTTTCTGGATTTTTTTAGTGTTTGTTTCATTCATCTTAATGTCTTTTAAACTCACAAGGAATTTTTTGGTATATTATTAGAGTCTTTTGAATTTACGTTAATATTTCTTAAATCAATTTAAACTTACTGAGTTTATTGCATTTTCAATATTTAAAAATTGTTTTAAATTCACTTGATATTTATTTCATTCAACTGAAATCTTTATGGATTTCATAAAATTCTGAGCCTTTCACGTAAATTACTTTAAATCCGTTTCAACTAAACTGAAATCGATTAAATTTTATATTTTTTCCTAATCCATTTGAATTCTTTTTAAGTCTTATGAATCAAATTCTTTCAATTTTTTTTTTAATTCAAGAGAACACTAGTAACTTTATTAATGCACATTAGTAACTTGGTCTTCAAATATCAATTTCAAGCGAAAAAAATTAGTCAGGAAAATGTCAGGGAATATTGAAAATTAAATTTTGTGACCACCCTGAATTTCATTTCAGTTAAAGGTTCTTCATTAAATCATCCGATTGCATGAATTTCTATATGAAATTGATTGTGATATTGTAATAATTATTATTAACAAATTAAAAAGAAAATCATACTAATATTCCAGCGGTTCTTTTTTTGCAGGTATCAACTTCGGAGATACGATGGTATCGATCAGAGAAGGCCAGGGTCTTATCAACCATCAGCTGGAGCAAACTTAAACGTAGATCCTAGACAGTCGACGAACTCCAGGTATTCAGATGTTCCAGTTTCTACTCCCAATATGACGAGAGGTACGAACAAGTTACGCGCAGAGGGTGCGAGATTCCGTAGCGTAAGTTAATTTAATTAATTGAAAACTAATTCATCAATAAGCAATTATTCATTGACAGGGTGGACGCAGGTCAGGGAAAACTTGCAAATTAGGATGAAGTCAGAGAATTTCGTTAATCAGGGAGAGTCAGGCAAAAGTCAGAGATTTCAAATTCATATTTGTAAAATTTAGAGAATTTCTGTAAAAAGCATTTTTAGTAACTGTCAAGAAAAATCAGGGCTGTCACGCTGTCAATTTTAGTTACCCTCTTTCTCAAATCACTTTTTAGTCAATTTTTAGGGTTTCGTAGCCTCGGGTAGAAACCCTTATAGTTTTGGTTTGAGGTTTTGGTTTGAGGAAAAACAAAAGTTGGGGAAGTAAGAGAAAATATAGGTTAAGGGAGTGAGAGGAAATGAGGGGAGGGGAAGTATGCAAAAGTAAAGGGTGGCGTAGAGAAGGGAAGTGAGGGGAATGAGGGCAGGGAAAGTAGGGACAGTAATGGTAAATAGGGGATGGAAAAGTAGGTAATGTGAGGAGAAATCAAGGAAAGAAAAGAAAAGTAAGAAAAACCAGGGAGGGGAAGCAGAGGTAAGTGCGAATGAAGGGAAGTAGAGGAAATGCCTATAAATGAGAATGAATAGGGAGATAAAAAAAAAGGCTGCGAAAATAAAGCAGGGGAAGGGCTTTGTTAGCCAAGGAAGCAGGAAGACGATAAAGTAGCGAAGGATAAGGTTGGGAAAAGCGGGGGAGGATTGAGGGAAGGTAGATCTTGTAGGGAAAATGAGAGAAAGGAAATTAGTTAAAGTAGGTTAAGTAAAGTGGAATAGGGGAAAGTAGGTGAAGTAGAAGCAAATGAGGAGTAAGTGAGGGAGAAAAAGTAGCGTAAATTAGAGGAGGGGAATAAAGGGATGTAAGGGGAAATAAAATATAAGACATGCTTATTTATTGAGAATATATAGGTAGACGGAAGTCAGGACTGTGAAATCAAAGCAGGGGAAAGGTTGTGTCAGGGGAAATGAGGGAAAGGGAATAAGCTAAAGTAGGTTAAGTAAAGGGGAATATGAAGAAGTAGGTAAAATAGGGGCAAATAAAGGAAAATTGGGGGACAGCAAGTAACGTAAATTACAAAAGGGAAACTAGGGTATGTAAGGGGATAGAAACTAGAAGAAAGTAAGGGATAATAAAGGGTGAAAAAGTTGGTAAAATTAGTCAGGATGCAGGAAAAGAGAGTGTTAGTATAGGGAAGTAAGGAAAATGCTAAAAAATGAGAATTAATAGTAAGGGAAAAGTAAGGGCTGTGAAATTAAAGTAGGGGAAGGGGTGTGTTAGTTAATGAAGCCAAAAGAAGATGAAGATGAAAATAGCGGGGCAGAGTAAAGTAAGGGTAAAACAGAAGAAATAGTGAGAAATTGTAATAGGGAGAGTAGAATAAATTATGGGAGAGGGACAAAGAGTAGTGAGGAGATAGGAGCTAGCAGGAAGTAAGGGGTCACGAGGTGTGTAGGAGGGGTCATTAGGAAGGTGAAGTAAAAGTAAGTGTTAGTAAAGGGGAAGTAGGATAAATAAAGGTAAGGAAATTAGCTAAACAACTTATATAAAAGAAAATAGAAGGAAGTAGCTGAAGAAGAGAAAATAATCAGAGATTTGAGGAATAAAAGCAGCGTAAATTAGATGAAGGGAACTCGGTTATGTGAAAAGATAGAAATTAGCAGAAAGTGCGGGATAATAAGGAATAAGGTAGTAGGAGAAATTAGTGGGGATGCAGGAAAAGAGAGTGTAAGTAAGGGAAAGTAGGGAAATTGCTTAAAATTGAGGATGAATAGGTAGACGGAAGTAAGGGCTGTAATTTTAAAGTAGAGGAAGGGGTGTGTTAGCTGGGAATGTAAGGAGACAATAAAGTAGCAGATGGTAAGGTTTGGGAAGGCGTGGGAGGGTGGAGTGAGGATTGGTAAAGAAGGGAAAATAAGGGAAAGGAAATGAGCCAAAGTAGGTTAAGTCAAAGGGAATAGTGGGAGTAGCCAAAGTAGGGGCAAATGAGGAGAAATCAGGAGAGAGAAAGTTGCGTAAATTAAACAAAAGGAATTAGGGATTTAAGTGGACTGAACTTAGCAGGATGTCAGCAGTAATAAGGGTTAGTAAAGTAAAGAGAATCATAGAGATGAAGCAAAATAAATTAGTGTAAGTGAGGGGAAGTAGGAAAAATTAGGGAGATAGAGCAGGAGAAGTGAGTGTTATTAAGAGGAAGTAGGGGAAACGCTTAGAAATAAAAATAAATAAGGAAGAAGAAGCAAGGGCTGTAAAATTCAAGAAGGAGAATGAGTGTGTTAGCTGGGAAAGTAAGGCGATAATGAAGTAGCGGAGGATAAAGTTGGGAAGGCGGGGGAGAGTAGAGTGAGGACAGTGAAAGTAGAAGAAATAAGGGAAAGAAACGTAGCTGAAGAATTTGGGGTCAAGAGGAATAACGGTAAGTAGCTCAAGTAGGGTCCACAATTAGAAATCAGGAAAGGTGAAGTAGAGTAAATTGGTTAGGGGAACTAGTAGAAGTGAGGGATTAGAACTAGCAGAAAGAAGGAGGTAATCAGAGGTGGAAAATTATGGAAAATTAGGGAGGGTGATCAGAAAAAGTGTAAGTGAGGAGAAGTAGGCAAAATGTTTTGAAATGAGGATAAATAGAGACACGGAAGTATGGGTTGTGAAATTGAAGTAGGGGATGCGATGTGTTAGGTGGAGAAGTTAGAAGACTATGAAGTAGCAGATTATAAATTTGGAAAAGGTGGGGAAGCGTGATGTAAAGGCAGAGGAAGCAAAAAAAATGAGTGAAAAGAAATAAGTTAAACTAGGTTAAGTTAGGAGAAATGAGAGGAAGTGGGTACAGTAAGGGAAAACAGGGAGAAATTGGGAAAGGGGAAGTAGCGTAAATTAGAAGAGAAGGGAACAAGGAGATGTTATGGAAAAGAAACTAGAATAAAGTAAGAGGTAATAAAGCGTGAGGTAGTGTGAAAAATTAGTGAGGATGCAGGAAAAGTGAGTTTAAGTAAAAAAAAGTGTGGAAAATGCTTAGGTATAAAGATAAATAGAGACGCAGAAGTATGGGCTGTAAAATTGAAGTAGGGGATGGGATGTGTTAGCTGCTGAAGTTAGAAGGTAATAAAGTAGCGGAGAATAAATTTGGGAAAGGTGGCGGAGGGTAATGTAAGGGTACAGAAGGTAGGGAAAATCAGTGAAAGGAAATTAGCTAAAGTAGGTTAAGTAAATAACAATAGAGGGAAGTAGGTAGAGTGGGGAAAAATAAAGAAAAATTAGGGAAAGGGAAGTGTCATAAATCAGAGAACGGTAACTAGGGTCTGTGAGCGGTGGGAACTAGAAGAAAGTAAGGGGTAATAAGAGGTAGGGTAGTAGGGTGAATTAGAGGGGATGCAGGAGAAGAGAGTGTAAGTAAGGGGAAGTAGTGAAAATGCTTAGAATTGACTATAAATAAAGAGAGAAAACTCAGGACTGTGGAAATAAAGTAGGGAAAGGGGAAGATGGGTAAGGATAAAGCAAGGGCAGGTGAAGTAGGAGAAAGCGGGAAAGGGTGAAGTGAGGGTAGCAAAAGTAGGGGAAATGAGAAGAAGAGAAGTAGCTGAAGTAGTTTAAGTGAAGGTAAATGACAGGAAGTGGCTAAAGTAGGGGAAATTATTAGAAAATGGGGAGGGGAAAGTAGAGTAAATGAGGAGAGTGGAACTAGGGGAAGAACTAGCAGGAAGTAAGGGGTAACGAGGGACAAGTAAGTAGCGAAAATTAGCAAGAAAAAGCAGAAGAAGTGAGTGCAAGTGGGAGGAAGTAGGGAAATGCTTATAAATGAGAGTGAGCACGGAGGGGGAAGTAAGGTATGTGAAATGGAAGCAAGGGAAGGGGTGTATTTGCTAGGGAAGCTAGGCAATCTAGGGGAATTAGAGGAAGGAAAGTATAAAAAAAGGAGTTAAGATTTAAAGTAAAAAATTACTTAATAACCTTTCTTTCAAGAAATTCGAGCAGAGAACCCAAGGATTAACCACTATCAAACTAAGGTCTATACCTATTTCTGAATTTTCTTGCAATCTTCGGAAGATTCTAGGTTTAATAAGATTCTAGGTCTAATTGATTTGATTGAATTAAAGAAATTTTAAAATATTTGAAAGATTTAAGGTTATTTTCAATAATGCCAAAGAATTTTTTTGAGCTTCAAACAACTTTTAGGAATTTCAAAAGATTTAACAGAATTTAGAGATATTTTACGGTTCTTTTAAAACTCTTAGAAAATTTTTAATTTGTTTTTGTAATTTATACGGATTTTAAAAAATTAAAAATATATGAGGGTATTTTAAATTATTTCAAGGAATTTTCAAAAGATTAGAAATTTTTTAAAAATAAATTTCACAGGATTTCAAAGGATTTGTAATATTTAAGGTAATTTCAAAAGAATATAAGGAATTCTTGATAGATTGAAATATTTTAAGGTATTCCAAAGATTTAAAAAAATCTTAGGTTTCTTTTAACTTTCAAGAAATTTTAAATAGGTAAAAATAATTTTAAAATTCCAAGGAATTTAAAAAAACTTCACAAATTTTTAAGAAATTTAAAAAGATTTCACAATATTTGAACAGACTTAAAATTTTCATAGGGTTTTAAAAAATTGCTAAGAATTTGGAAGATATGGAAGATTTCATATAATCTGTACAGTTAGGATATTTTAAAAGGTTCTAAAGGATTTCATCAGATTTTTCAAGGATTCCAATGGCTTTAAGTGATCTTAAAAGCTTACAAGGTATTTTGATAAATTTTTTAGTTTTTCAGGATTTCAAGAAATATCAGATTTTATAAAATTTCACGGGATTTTATAATATTTTAATAAATTTCAAAGACTTTCAGGTGTTTTAATGTATTTCCAAAGATTTAACAAATTTTCAAAGATTTTAGGATATTTCGAAACTTGCAAGGAATTTTCAAGACCTTTAAAAATTTTTTAAGAATTTCAAAGGATTCCAAAGAATTTGATCAGGTTTCCGACGATTTCTATGGTTTTAAGGGATTTTGAAAATTCTCAAGGTAATTTAATAATTTTTTTAGAATTTTAAGAAATATCAGATTTAGTGTAATTTTACGGTATTTGATAATATTTTCATAGATATAAAACAAAATTCATTCACAGGAATTGACGGATTTCGTAAGATCTTAGTTTTAAAAAAAATAATTCTAGGTATTTCTAAAGATTTTAAAAATTTAAAAAAAGTCAGATATTTTGAAAGATTTCATGGAATGTTGAATTGATTTCAGCAATTAGAAAGGATTTTAGAGAATTTGAGAGATTTGAGGGCAGTTTCAAAGATTTAAGTGAATTTTAGAGTAGTTTCGAATTTTTTAAGAGATTTAAAAAATCTTAGGGTGTTTTCAAAGTTAACAAGCAATTTTAAAAAAGTTTAAGAAGTTTCAAGGTCTTTCAAAATATATTAAAAAATTAAAAATATTATGGGTCAATCTAAAGGATTCCAAGGAATTTCTAAGAGATTAAAAAAATTAAGGGATTTCCCAGTATATTATTAATTGTAAGCAGTTGGATAAAATTTCATGGGGTTGCAAAGAATTTTCTAGACATTCGAAAAATATGAAAAGATTTCATTGGACCTACAAGGTTCAAGGGATTTAAAAAGAATCCAAGGGATTTTATAAAGTTTCTGACGATTTCCATGATCTTATGATATTTGTGTTTTAATTAATTGTTTGAAATTTAAAAAAAAATCTTTTAATTTAATTTTTTGCAATTCATTTGCATTCATGAGGAAATCAGTCTGAATCCTTAAAATTTAACCTGAATTCCTTTATATTGTTCTAAATTTTTTTGGAATTCTCTTGAATTTTTCTAATTCACTTAAATTCTGCTAAATTCATTTAACTTTATTCAATTCAATAAATTTATATTAGTTTTTGTTTCATTCATCTCGAATTGAAAAAAAAAATAATCTTAAATTTTTTATTTAATTTTTAAATAAGAAAATTATCAAATAGTATTAAATCCCCTTAAATTTCTTTAACTCACTTCAAACATATCAAATTCAATGATTTTTTCTTTCATTTTTCAATTGTTTGAAAATCTCTTGAATTTTGATAAACTTGATAGAATTCTTCTCATTTTCCTTAAATTCCTCTAAATTAACTCCAATTATATTAAAATTAATAAATTTTTTTGGATTTTTTTCATTCTTTCCAATTTATTTGCATTCAATCTAAATTGTTTTGAAGTCTTATGAATTTCTCCCAAACTTTTTGAAATTCACGTGGAATTTCTATAAATTCGTTTGAATTCAATTGAATTCTTGTAATGAAAAAAAAGAACATTACTGACATTATTGATGCACATTGGTCACTTGAAGTCATTTTTTGGGTTACAAATTTATAAAGCATTCTATATTAAAAATTTTTTCAAATTCAAATTTTGGTCTGTAAATATTAATGGTTAAAAAAATGAAAAAAATGAGTCAAAGTATATTGAATATAAAGTTTTGCGGCCACCCTGATTGACTTGAATTATCTTCAAATGTAAAAGAAAATACTTATTTTGAAAGTTTAGGCTGTGCCTTATGTATAGATTTCAAGTAATTATATTTCTGTTAGCTATACGATTTTTTTAGATTTTTTTTAAAACCAGAGTAAGAAATTGAATCAGAGGTGTGATGTTTAATTTTCATGCATCACTTTCCAGGTGCAACCAGGTTGACAACGCAATCTCTTGATAGGCGGTTATTGGTTAACCCGCGTGATAATGATCGTTCACCTGTGTTCTTCAATAAGTATGCTCTTGATGATCTCGATGATCCAGTCAACGTTCAGCCAAAATGGAGGACTCTTCCATCTGATAGAGGTGCAATTTAACTACCATTTAATATGATCGATAATTAAGGTTCTATTTCCTGACAATATTTGGTTACAACGCCAAACGCAGAGCAAACTAGAGGCAAATCTACTAGAGAATACAATTACAAGAGTAATTACACAATTGAAATAGAAGTAAACGCAGGATATATCTGGGTGTGTACCTTGCCAAAAAATCCAAAAAAGCTTCTTTATTTATAATGTTTCCCCTAAGGATTTACATGAATTCAGTTTCGCACAATATATCCATCATTCCCTAAAATCTTTACCACATTCTTTTGCCAGTTTCCTTTATCTTCCATTCCTCTTCTACACCCTTTACATACGTGCTTTCATGTTTTCTTTTCCCATTCACAGATCCTGGACTTTCTGTTCTCTTTCGTCTTCCAATAAAATATACATCCTTTCGCTTACCTCTTTTCCCAATCAAAAGCTTTTTATTTTGATCTATCCTCTCTCTTCCTATCTCATTGCTAAATACTTTGGTACTTTTTCCTTTTTTATCATCTTATACTATTTAGTCTATTGTGATTCCTCAATTATCCCTTATATTTCTGATAATTTTCTTTCTCTTTTACTTTTCTCCATTTATTCATAGTTTCCTCCAGTCTCCTCTCCTGTATCTCTAACATTAAGGAATACCCTCCTTTCTTTTTCCCGTCTCGTTAATTCTGTCGCCCTTTATTTCCTCTCTTCTACCTCCTTTGAAGACTTTTTCGCTAACTCCCTTCCCGTTTTCACCATATATTTAGGCGTCCCCTAGTATATCCCCTCAACGTCCACCTTACATACCTTTCTTGTAAACTCTTAATCTCAATCACTACTGCCGCTTTCTATTATATTTAAACCCCTTTACTTTTTCTAACTTTACTCTCTTACATCTACCAGTCCATTTTTTCTTTCTTCTCCTTTTTCAAACCTTATTTTATAAATTTAATTATCTTTTTCTTTTCTATATTAAAATTTAAATTTTCCCCATCCTAGTATTTATTTATGCCTGTAATTAAGCCCGCCATCCCTTCTTTATCTTCTGCCATAAACACTCTATCGTCCGCGTATGCCAGTGTATATATCTTTTCTTTCCTCATCCTAACTCCTCCGAATACTTTTCTCTTTACTTCTTCTTTTGAATCTAAGATTCATATATTAAATAAAAGTGGACAAGTAGACATCCTTGCGTTACTCCTCTCACCAATCAGAATCTATCTCCTACTTGTTCTCCTAATTTTACCATGATATTTGTCTCTCTAAAAGTTTTTTATACTGTCTGTATTAAACCTTCTCATATTTCTTCCGTACATTCCTCTTGTTTACCAGATAATTTGGAACGTATATGTTGTATATCACCTGTATTTCTTCCCTGAACCCAGTCTGACTTGGTGGATCTAATTTAATTCCTCAACTTCTTTCTTCACACTCTCCGATAAAATAGCTATACATATATACTCAATACAATGTTGGCACTAACGTCACTCTCTTATCATCTTTAACTGTTTCCCCTTTGCTTTTCTTCACTATCGGTACCACCTCTCTTTTACTTTTCTTTACTTTGTGTACTACTACTCCTTTTTTCTATTACTCTGACCACTCTTCTCCACTTCATACCCTATTGCACATTATCGATGCTTATTTCCTAATTTCAGTCTTCCCATATTTTTAGACTTCATTTGGAATATCGTTCATAGCAGGTGCCTTTCCATCTTTCATGATCTCTAATACCTTGACTATTTATTCCCCTGTAATGTGCTTCTCTTTATCCATTCCCCTACCATATTTTCCTTTTTTCTTAACTTTCCTCTCTACCCCTGCTAGTAGCTCCATAAAATATTTTCTCCATTTTAACATTTTAGTATCTCAATATACTGGTTCACTGTTTTCTTTTTTTTTCTTTTTCTCTATTTACTACCTTCCAAACCTATTCCTCCGACCTAGCCTTCTTCACCTCTTGTTTAAACCTTTCATTTTTCTCCTCTTTTTTTTTTATCACAGAACTCAGTACACTCCTTCTTTTTTCTTCTATATTTTTCTCCATTTCTTGTTCCTTTTCTTTATTTTCTTGATTCCCTTCTTACTTCCTTCTTCTCCTGTTTAAATTACTCATTTCTTTCACTTCTATCCCCTGTTTCATTAAATTTTTTTCTGCTTGTGCTTTTCATCACTTTTTCCATTTCTGCTATTATTGCTTTTATCTCCTCGTTCACATTTCCCTACCCTATTTTGATATTCCTGGCCTTTTCCTCAAACTGTTTTTTACCTTCCATTGATAATTTCCCTCTTCCTGTGCTCTTTACTTCTTATTCCTTATAAGCCTTATTGATATCACTCTTTTCTTTTTTTAATGCCGCTATTATGAAAAAGTTATCCGAATCTATATTATTCCCTACCTCTTGTTTCTTGACCTTTTCTCTTATCTCGTCGTCCATTTTCATAAAATCAGTTATCGTTCTCCTTTTCCCTTCTGAACGTGCATATTTATCTTTCTTATTCCCCTACATATTGTCATTTAGAATAAACCATTCCATCTTCTCTAAGCTCTTCAACAGTTTCTTTCTTTCCTATTCAGTATCTTGCTTTTGCATTTTCTTTTTCACTCTCCACCCCATTCTCTTTTTCCTCTATTTCCTGTTTTTGCATTAAAATCATCTCCTGTTATAAGCTTAATCCTTTGTTTATTTCCTTTCATTATTTCTCTCATCTGCTCTGATTTCTCATGTATATCACCGATCACATGATTCCTTCTCTCCTTACTTCCAATACCACTTCTACCATTGTTCTGCCTTTTTGATTCTTCCTATTTGCATTCTCAACTTGTTATTTGTAACTTTTAAGGAATCTGTACCCTACTCTTTCCTATTCATTTTTATCTAGTCACGTCAACATCACTACTGCTACATTCCATTGTGTCAAATTTTTCATAAACACCCTATCCTTTCTTTTAAAGCCTGCCTTATTCCAGTAGCATATCCTCCAATCTTCTCTACTTTTGTTTCTTGTCTGTTTGTTTCCTATTATTTCTTACTTTTATGTCTCCTGCTCCTTTCTCTCTTAGTTTCTTGACAGTCCATTTTTTACTAACTCTTCCGTGTCCTCGTCCCAATCCCACTATACACCTTATATCTGTATTCTACCATATTACACCCACGTTCTATTTCCCTTTCTTCTTTCCTCTTTCGCTATTTGCCTCAACTTATACTGTATTTTTCTTTCTAGCATGTCAAATCATCCTCTATTTTCTTTGAGCTTCTATATAATCCCTCCGTTTTGTTATCACTTCCCTTTTATGTTCCCATTTATTTAATTTTATGAGTACCATTCTCTACCCTCTCTCCTCTTCGCTCTTCCCTTCCTACACTTCGCACTTTCTTTATCTCTACTCTAGCATCAATCCTTTTTAGTGCTTCTTCTACTTCTTCCTTTAGCTCCTTCTCATATCTTACACTCTTTATCATGCTGTTTCTTTTCCTTTCTTCTCTCTCTTTTCTTCCTTTTCTTCGTTTTATTTTTGTTAGCCTTCCCTTCTCCTTATTCCAACTCTACTCGCTTGAAAACTCCCGGCTTGAGATTCCTATGTTTTATATTCTACCTTCCAACTCCTCTAGCTTTTTATTAGTCTCTTTCTGATTTTTCAGTCTTTGTTCTAACGTCTGCATCCTTTTCTTTAGCTTCTCCCAGACTTTTTTCCATTTCTTCATTTCTTGCGTAAGTTCGGCCATTCCCCGCCTAATTGCTTTCTTTATTTCCTCTCCCCTTTTTTCCTGCTCTTCTTTATATATGCTGATTACTTATATTCTGATTTTGCGCATTTTTTTTAGTCTTTCCTTTTTTTTCGGATCTTTAGCCTCAGCTCTGTTTCCCTCTGCCCCCTTAGTATTCTTATTTCTCTTCACAAAGCTGTGTATTTCCGGCGCAGATCTGAACATTTTTTGATTTTTCAAACTTGACCATATATCTTTCTTGTCATCACTGCTTCTCCTCTTTCCTCTCTTTCTTTTAATAATTGCCTTAGTCGATTTGACGCTATTCGCTCTTAACCTCTCCTTTCCTTCTGTTTTCCTATACTTTCCCCTTGCTTTCCTTTCTTTATTCTCCCTTTTTGCTGTATTAAAAACTTCCTAATCTAAGTCCCTTTTTTCCTTGCTGGTACTTGCCTTGCTAGCCACGAATCCAATTAAAATATTCCGCCTTCTATCGTTCTCTGTCACTGTCTGCCGTCACGTCTTCCAAATCTTTTATTTCCTCTTAGCCTTCTCCGCCTTTCATTAAATATTTTATATTTCTCCACAACTTTGCCCTTTTCTTCATTTTTCTTAATTACTCTTTCACTTCCATCGTCTTCTCTTCACATTCCTTACCCTATACATTTCTATAACCTTTTTAACTAACTTCTTTTTTTTGGTCTGTGCACTCCAAATCTCTTTTTAGTTCTCCTATCATTGTTTTCATCTCCTTGCTCACATTCCCCTTTTCCATTTTGAAATTTTTTACTTTTTCCTTAAACTATTCTTGTCCTTCCATTGATCAATCCTTTTGAGGGATTTCTGGAAATTTTATAAGATTTTGAAGATTTAAATAGATTTCAAGAAGTTTTAAAGGGATCTCCGAAGACTTTGAAGATTTAAGAATTGCAATGGATTTCGCAGAATTAAAAAATTTTTACGGTATTTGTCATCATTCCAAATTTCAAAAGATTACACAAATGTATAGGAAATGAAATAAATAAAAAAAAGAGTTTCTAAAGAGCTTTAGGAAGTGAATCAAACGGAACGAAATTTTAAGGAACTTCTGTGGGATTTCATGGGAGTTTATAGGGGTAGAAGATATTAAAGATTTCAAGATGTTGTACGTAACTTTGAAGTTAATGTGATTTAGAAGATTTCAAGTAATTTTAAAATATTAAAAATTGCATGATACTATTTTCCTACTTTATTGAAAAAAAATTTCTACTATTGATACTGTTTTTGATTTCTGAAATGTACCCGAGGCTTGCGAATTTTTCAAACGAGTTGAAAATTTGACTTGGAATACTGAATTTTGTTAAAAGAATAATACTTTCCAGTTGGAAGAGCGAAGTTCAGTTATGAGTTATTAATATGACTTTTAAATAAGGGATCTTGTGAAAAATTTATACTTTCAGTTAGGAAAGGGAATAAATAAAACAAATATAGAAAATTAAGAATTACAATGATACTGACTTGCAACAGGGAAATTTTCAAAAAGAATTATAATTCGAAGCAAATAAATTTAGATTTAAAATTCAAATTCAAAAAAAAAATATTATTTGACTTGCAACAGGAAATTTTTGTCATGAAACAAAAATTCCAGACAAGAATTTTAATTATGATTTAAAAGAAGGAAATTAAAAAAAAAATCCCTGTCCCAAGTCAGAATTCGACACAATTTGAACCTTCCCTCTTCAAAATTGTGGAATGAGGAAGTTACTTTAATTCTAAATTATAACAGAAAGTTTGTTAAACAAATATAATTTTGACTTAAGACTGGGAATTTTCAAAAAATTGATTCAATATGACATTATATAAAAAATTTTTTAAATAATTATACTTTTGAGATTAAACAGGGGATCAATAAATAAAATATAAAAAAATTCCCGCAAACAATGATAATTTTCTGACTCGGGAATAAAAAAGTTAGTAAAGCATTATATTTGTATATTAAAACAGGTAACTTTTGACATGGAGCGCGAAATTTCAGAAAATAACTTTAATTCTGAATGCTAATAAAAATTTGCTAGAATTTGAAACTTCTGTGAAGAATTATCATTTTCAATTTGGAACAGTGGATTTCCGTAAATAATTATTATAAGGTCGTTGCATAATTAACAACAATTCCATTTTCTATTAATTAATCACTAACTCTCACATTTGTAAAAGAAAATGTTGTTTACATGCTTTATTTAGAAGAGAAAAAATTAGTAATATTCTAAATACTACAAGGACCTCCAGTTGTTAAATAGCTTTTTAAAATCAGAGAAGCGAAGCGAAGGTTGATTTTAATGGTTTCATTGGTAAACTTCTGAATTTCAAATCATAAAAGTCGAAAATTCTAAAAGTCAACAAAAAGCACAAATTAGCTTATTTGTACTAAAAATGGGTATCCATTTTTTATAATTCAAGGTAAATTTTAAAAAAATTTCTTTTTGCAACGACCCTCTTATACTTTAGGACAGGGAATTATCGCATATAATCATTTCTTAATTTGAAACAGAGAATTTTTGACACGTAACGAGAATTTTAGAAAATAATTTTAATTCATATTTAGAAGAAGGAAATCTAAAAATCAATCCCTGTTTAACTTCGGAATTATAATTTTTTCGCAAAATTCTCGGTTCCGAATCAGAATTAAAATTTTCATGACCAAAAATTATCTGATCTTTCAGCTTAGAGTTATAATTCTTTCTAAAAATTCCCTGTTCTAAATTAGAAATATTTGAAATCTTATAAAATGTTTGAAAATCGTTAAAAATGGTTGTAAAAAAGTAGACACCCTTTTTATGAATTATAAAACAAGAGAAGTCATTTAATTATATTTATGTAACTTCATCTGTTTTGTACATAACTTCTTTGAAAATAAATGAAAAACAAGATTATTCAAGTAAGATTTAGTAGAGTTCAAAATGTATTCCTTTCTATCCTTTTCTATCACGTTTTATCCTATTATGTTTTCCAAAAATTTTATATTTTTCGATAAAGATCTATCATTTTTTTATCCTAGCTCTCATTTCCATATTTCTGTATCCATTTTGAGCAAACCTCTGCCTATTCCGTTGTATCATTTTTCACAAAAACACATAATAGATTGTGACGTAAAGGAATAAAATAAAATATAAATAATAAGATATGATATGAATAATTCAGGCAGTAATTTTAAATAAGTATAGGACAAAAAATAGACAGGTTTATTCTATAAGAGTAAATAAGATGTAAATATACAGAATTTGATTCACTTAGAACATATTAGTTCAGAAATATGTAGAACGAAATATTTTCATTTTTTTGCTACATTCTGAACTAATCTACTCAGGTGATTAAAAAATTCACGCATTTATGAAAAAGGCTAATTTCAAAACATTCTTTAAGCAATATTCAAACAATACGTAGATATATTTTGTTAAATTAAGGTAAACGCTTATGTCTAAATCAAAAGAAATCTTATTGGTATTTATAGGCAACCCTGCACATTAAAACGAATCTAGAGTTTAGTTTTCCTCTTTTCAAAGTTATGTTAGGATCGAAATGAAATTTAAATTTTCATTACCCATTTTATGTAGCAAAACCAAAACACGAAATAGATCACAAATTAAAATTAGATTGAAAATATTTCCTTTCGAAAACCACACTTTTACTCTTTCTATATTCTTTCTTCGTCTTTTTTATACTACTAGGGGCCAACATATTTTAAAGCTAATTTAGAATTCTTCATCAGGAATTATTCATAAAAAAGCTCGTGACTGAATTTTTGTTTTCAAATATGTGTTAAAAGAGATATTATGAAAAAAACACTTTTGACGGAAGCAGATGGAAAAGTCTTAGGCAAAAATCAAGCACTTACAGCATATTTTTGAATATTTCTAGCATTAAATCATTAGATTTTTATGCGTGAAGTATTTCTTCAAACTTCTGGTACCATAAATTGTTTTTATAAGCGTTCTATACATATATATTAAAATTAATAAAATCTTGCAACATGACATACGGGGCATGATGTCCGAAAAATTTTGTGGCGATCGTAACAGTGCCTGTTAACAAATCGCTAATGTTATCGATAATGTGGAAAAATTTAGAAAATGTATGTCTACACTATCTAATAAAATTTGAGGTTGTTAATAATGAAGTTATACAGATATTAACAACGTCGAAAATAATAATAATAATGATAATAAATGAAAATGAAAATTAAATTAATTTTTTTCAATTGAAAATTAGTTTTTCTCAATTAAAAATTAGTTTTTTTAATTAAATATTAATTTTTTCAAATGAGAAATTAACTATTTGATTTTTGGTTAAAAATTGAAATTTTTTAGTTAAAAACTTATGTATTTTGTTGAAAATTGATCTATTTGATTTTAAATTAAACAAAGTTTTTGAGAATTCGTCTTTTTTCTTTGAAATTTTAACCATTAAATTTTTTATTGAAAATTCATATGTTTCATTGAAATAGCAACTATTATATTTTTCTTTTAGAATTCATCTTTTTCCGTCAAAAATAAATTGTTTTTATTACAAATTGAACTATTTTCTTTTTAGTTAAAAATTTATCTTTTTAATTTGAAAATTCGTGCATTTTGTTTAAAATTCGTCTTTTTTGATAAAAAATGATGTTCTTGGTTAAAAACTTATCTTTTTGGTTAAAAATTCAAATATATCAGTTGAATAATTATAACTTTAATTGAAAATTCATCACATTGATCGCAAGCTTAATTATTTTGTGAGAAATTTGTTGTGTTTATTAGTTGGAAATAAAATTTTTTCATTTTCGGTTGAAAATTGACCTTTTTTAATTGAAAATCCAAATATTTGGTTGAAAATTAGTCTTTTCTAGGAAAAAGTCAATCTTCTTGGTTGAAAATTCAACTATTCCGGTTAAAGATTCATCACTTCAGTTGGAAATTCATATTTTTGGTTTCAATCTCAAGTACGTGGTTAAATGTCAAACTCTTCTGTTACAACTTTTTTTTTTTGAGAATTCCTCTTTCTCGTTAAAAAAATTTTTTTTATTAAAAATTGATTTTGTTTAATTGAAAATTTAACTATTCAATTTCTAGGTGAAAACTGGTCTTTTTCATTTGAAAATTCATGTATTTTGTTCAAAATTTATCTCTTTAGTTTAAAATCCAACAACCTTGTTGAACATTCGTCTTTTTTTTTAAATTTGACCTATTATATTTTTCATTGGGAATTTTTTTTTTTATAAAAATTTCATTATTTAGTTGAAAATCAACTTTTTTTTAAATACGCCTTTTTGGCAAAAAATTTTAACAATCTGGTTGATTTTTTTCTCTCTTGAATCAAATTTTAACTATTTTAATAAAAATTTTTTTTGTGAATATAACTGATTACAATTTTAAATCAAACTATTTTTTGATTTAAATATTAAGTATTATATTTTCTTTTAAGGATTCATCTTTTTCCGTTAAACATTACTTTCTTCAATTACAAAGTCAACTATCCCATTTTTTGTTAAAAATTACTTTTTTTAGGTTTAAAATTTAAGTATGTGTTTTATTTAAAATTTCTCTCTTTTTGGCAAAAAATTATTTGCATATGTTCTTGGTTAAATATTTATCTCTTTGAATTCAAATTTAACTATTTTGTTGAAAATTCGTCTTTTTTTAGTTCAAATTTAAAATATTACATTTTCATTGAGAATTAAACTCTTTTTGACATAGATTTATTATTTGGTTAAAAATTAAGTTTTTTTTAAATTCATCTTTTTGGCTTAAAACTTTAACAATCCAGTTAATTTTTTCTTTGTCTTGACTGAAAATTCAACTATTTTGTTGAAAAATGTTTTTCGGTTAAATGTAATAGTTTTTTATTTTTAATAAAATTTTTTTCTTTGAAATATCAAATATTAAATTTTTTGTCAAAAAGTCACCTTCTTTCGTTCAAACTTATTTTTTTAATTAAAAAAATAAAAATTTATGTATTTTGTTTGCAAATTTTCAAATTCGTATTTTCAGGTTAGGTTGAACTGTATCTGATTTAAATAAAAATCTTTTTTGGTTGAAATTTCAACTATGACCTTTTTTTGTTAAAAATTCACCATTTTTCGTGTAGAGTTAAATGTTTTTTTCCGTGTTGCAGTTGCATCATCGTAGTGAAAAATGCATCTCCTTCGTTAAAAATTAACTATTTGTTGACATTTTTCTTCGTCAAAAATTAACTTTTTTAATGAAAATTTAATCATTCCTTTAAGCAATTCTCTCCATTTATTAGGGTGGTCCTAATTACACGGGTTGAACAATAACTTAATTAATAGAATTTTGAATATTATTGATCAATGCCTGTTTTGAATTTTCGCGCCTTTGGTACCTGTCGGTAAACAAGATATCTGTTAAAGGCAATTAAAGATATCAGGCATATATTTACACGCTGAATAGAATTTTCAAGGCTCAGAGGTTGTAACTATGTTTTGCGAAATACTTCACTTTCATTGATGAGAAAACATGTTTTTAGCGCTGATTATGTCTCGAGTATTTTTTTTTTTGTTACACCATACTCTCAAGAATGATTATATTTTACACTTTCATACTGCAAGGTTCATATTCTTGAAATAAGCTGGCAGTTATATGAATGACACCATGCCCCACGGTATGGGGTACGCTGACCAAAATGCAAAACTAACGAATTAATTAAACATCAGGTAATGACGTAGCTGAAACACGGTTTCGAGTGATAACATATGTAATATGATAATATAAGCTTCTTACTTACACCACTCTCCTTTATTCTTTGTGCCCCGATCTACCTTAGTTCTAATTTCGATT
>JAUELO010000293.1:2604425-2614458 GCA_032357855.1 Amphibolips quercusostensackenii | reverse complement strand
GAAGGGTCAGTGAACCTAACGTTAGGAACTTAGATAACATTCAGTACGTTTCCTGACGATAAATTTAAAAGAATTCTTCTTTCTTCTGTTTTTAAAAAGCATAATATTATAATATTTTTTTTTAGAATTCATCTTCTTTGGTTAAAAATTCTAGTATTTGGTTAAACATTCTATTATTTTGTTAATAATAAAACTATTTTGTCACAACGTCATCTTCTTCACCTCGGGTCTTTTGTTAAAAATTTAACTATATTGCTGAAAATTCGTTTTTTTTTTTAGATTTATTTTTTTAACTAATAATGTAATGTATGCAATATTTTTGTTTAAATTCATCTTTCTTGGTCAAAAATTAATCTTCATGCTTGGAAATTCATCCTCTTATATTAAAAATGCTACTGTTTGAGTCTAAATTTATCTGGTTTGGTTGAGGATTCTACATGCCAGTAGAAAATTGAAGCATTCGCTCGAAATTAACTTGAATAAAATTTATTTACGAAAATTTAAGTTTTTAGTGCAAAAATAAATTTAAAAAAAATTATATTTTCATGTTGAAAATTGAACCGTCTTGTAAATAATTTGTCCTTTTGGCTTCAAAATTCATCTATATTGTTGAAAATTGATAAATTACTTTAAAAACTTGTGTTTTTGGGTAGACCATTAATCTTCTTGTTAAGAAATTCATTTTTTGGTTAAAAATTTAACTATTTTTAAAAAAATTTATCTTTTTTAGGTGAAAATTCCACTACTTGGTCGAAAGTTGAATTAGTTTCTGCAAATTCATATTTTTTAAGGTTCACTTTCTTGGTTGAAAATTTAAGTATTCTATTTTAAAGAAATTAATTTTTTGGGTAAAGAAATTGTCTTTTCAGCTTAACTCTTCTGTCAAAATTAATTTTTTTTAGCTTAATTATTTTAGTTGAAAACTCATGTCTTTTGTTAACAATGTAACTATTTTGTTAATACTTTGTTTTTTAGAATTTTTCAAAAATAACAATGTAAGTATTTCAATTTTGAATGAAATTGATCTTTTTTCATTAAAGATTCATGTATTTTGTCAAAAAATCATATTTTTTTTTTGAATATTCAACCGTTTTGTAGATAATTCGTCCTTTTGGCCTTAAAACTTGACACATTTGTTGAAAATTAATGTATTTCGTTAGAAATTGGTGTTTTTTGGGTATAACATTGATCTTTAATCTAAAATATTAATTTTTTTGATAGAAAATTAACGTATTTGGTCCAAAATTAACAATGTTTTGTTTGAAATATCAAACTGCTTGGCACGAAATTAATGTATTCTGTTGAGAATTCAACTGTTTTGATAAAAAAATTTAATTTCTTTTTAATTATTTTTTTTCGGTGTTGAGGTGAACTCATTTGTAAAAAGAGCCTTTTTTTAGCTCTAAAACTTAACTCATTTGTTAATTGAAAATTTTACTATTTACCTGAAAATTCAGATTTTTTTTAATTGTTTTTTTTTTTTTAAGAAAAATAATATTATTGCTCAAAAATTCATCTTTGCAGATTAAAAATTTAGCTAGTCGGTGAATAATCCAACTATTTTGTTGAAAATATAATAACTTGTTGTCTGACCCCTCTGAAAATGCTCTTTTAGGCGCCTGCTTACTAAGCGTAAAGTTGCCAATTTCAGTCTGATGATAATTAGCGGGCGTAAAAACAATACGGGCGTGAAATACAATTTCACCTCTGCTTCAACTGGCGTAAAATTTTAATGCAATAACTTTACTGCCGTGGTACATACGATAGTTTATCTGAAATAGGCCCTTTATCCCTTTCCTTTTTCCCCTTCCCTTTCCCCCAGTTTTTTATCCTTACTTCCTTTCCTTTTCCCTTTTTACCTTTTCCCCTTCCCTTCTTTCCTTCTTTCTTTTTCCCTTTCTTTTTTTACCTTTCCTTTTTCCCTTTTTCTCTTTCCGCTCCCCTCGTCCCTTTTTATTTTTCTTTTTCCCCTTTCCCTTTCTCTATTCTCCTTTTGCTACCCTCTTCTCTTCTTCTCTTCTTCCCTTTTTTCCTTTACCCTTTTCTTGTCCCTTTCCCCTTTTGTTTTTTCACCTTTTATTTTCCTCCTCCCCATTTCCCCTGTCCTTTTACCTTTACCCTCTCCGCCTTACTTTTTCTTCTTTACCGTGTTTCCTTTTCTTTTTCCCTTCCCGTTTTCTTTTTTCCCTTTCATTTTCCCTTTTTCCCTTCCTTTTCCCCCTTTCCTTTTCCTCTTAATTTTCCCCCTTTCCTTTTCCCCTTTTTTTTCTCTTTTTCCTTTTTCATTTTTCCTTCTCCGTTTTCCTTTTTTTTTCTCCTTTATTTTTTCTTCTTTCCTTTTGCCTTTCGTTTTTCTTCCTTCTCTTTCCCCCTGACCTTTTTACCTTTTTCCCTCTTCGCTTCCCTTGTTCTCTTTCATTTTCTCCTTTCCCTATCCCTTTTTTTCTTTCGCTGTCTTCTTTCCTTTTTCTGTTCTTCCCCTTTCCTCTTTCTTTTTCCCCTTCACTTTTTCCTTTTCTTTCTCCCTTCCCATTCTCCTTTTTACCCTGCCCTTTTCTCTTTCCCCTTTCCCCTAACTTTTTTTTCCCATTCCGTTTTCCTTGGCCCCTTTCCACCTTTTATTTTTCTCTTTTCCTTGTTCTCCTTTCTTTTTCCCTTTTCCTTTCAGTTTTCCTTTGTCCTTTTTCCCTGTCCCTTTTTTCCTTTCTTCTTTTTCTTTTCTCTTTCCCCTATTCCTTTTTTTCCCTTTTTTCTAATTTCAATGCAAATAATGAAAATTTTTAAATGTATTTAGGCTCATTTTTAAGCTATTTTTCTACAGTATTGCAACAGATTATGCGCACAAAACTCAACATTTTTCCTATCACAATGAGAGAAGTTACAGTTGTAACAAAAAAGTTGAAAAAATTTTAATATCCTTTGTTATAAAAACAATATTTTTCTGAATACGTGGAACATATTACCACGAAATTTCAATGAAGATATCTCAAAATATTGAATTATTTGATTTTTATTCTGATTTTTCTACAGATAAGATGTTTTAAAATATTTTTAAGTTTTTAGTTACAGATTCATGTTCCCGCACTGTGATAGGATTTTTTTTAGATGGATGCTCATAAGCTTCTGCGATACTGTGGCAAAATTCTTTTCTGGTTTAAAATGAACTTTTCTCTAAAACATTCGAATTTTAAGCTGAAAAGGTATTTTTATTTTGAATTAAAACATTTTTTGGTTGGAGTATCAAACATACCATGTTTCGTCGAGAATTTATATTTTTAGGTTGAAAATAACTTTTGTTGGTGAAAATTCCAATACGAGTATTTAAAAAAAATTCTTGTATTTTGTTCAAAAATTTTCTTTTGTTAGGTAAAAACATAATCTTGATTCTTGAATTTTATTTTTAATAAATATTTGAAACTAAAAATTCAACTCTATTTCTGCTTGAGAATTTAACTTTTTCAGTTAAAAATTCAACTATTGGTTGAAACCGCATTATTTTTTATTCAGAATATTATCTATTTTTAGTTAATTCGCATTTTTTGGTTCAATTTAGCTGTTTTTTATTATAAATTAAAATCATTTTTGGTCCAACTAAGTATGAACCATTATTTTTTTTTTTTTTGGTTTAAAGACTCATTGTTTTAGTTAAAAATTCAACTATTTGGTCGTGATGAAGTTTTTGCTTGAAAATTCATATCTTCTGTTGAAAATCAAACGACATTTAAAAATTTGTTTTGTTTCAGAAGTTTCTATTTTTTGCAAAAAATTCATTTTTTTATTTGAAATTTAACTAGTCCATTTTTTGTTAAAAATGTATCCTTTACAAGGCAAAAATTTAAATATTTGGTAAAAAATATAACTGGTTGACATTTTTTGTTTATTTAAAGTTAGTTTCTCAAATTTCAAATTTAAGAATTTTAGTTTTGGATAAGAATTTTTCTGTTTAGTTGAAAATTTAATTCTTCCGTTGCAAATTAAGTTTCTTGTTGATAATTATTCTTTTTCGGCTTAAAAGTCAAGTTTTTATAAAATACTTGCCTTTTTAGCTTGAAAATTTAACTCTTTTTTTGAAAATTCAACTTTCTGGTCAGAAAATTAAACTTTTCTATTAAAAATTATTCTATTTCGCTGAGAATTCGACTATTGTGAAAAAAATTCCGGTTGATTTTTTTGTAAAGTAACTTGTTAACTAAAGAATTGATTATTTTATTTTAAGTGAACAACTTATCCTTTTTACTTTGAAAATTAACGATTCAGGTAAAAATTCATGTCTTTTGTGGAAAATTCATCTTTTCGTAGAAAATTAACTTTCTTGGTTAAAAACTTATCTCCTATGGTAGAAAAGTCATCTTTCTTGTTTTGAAATTCTGTTAGCCTTAAAAATCTAACTATGTTGTTAAGGCTTTAACTATTCGGTTGTTGCTGCAATGATTTGGTCATAATCTAATTTTTGTTTTAACTATTCGTCTTTTTATGTTGAAAATTCGTTTTTTTCGTAGCAAATCTTTTTTCTTTGGAAGTTCAACTATTTTTCAAAAATCTGTTTTCAGCTAAAGGCTGCGTTAGTTTGGAGGGAGGGGGGGGCTAATGTTATCAACGTTGGTAAAAAAAGTCCAAAATTGGTAACCTAAATTATGGACGTCCCCTTGACCTTTTGACTATTTTTGTGTGCGGTTAAAAAATTTGCATTACTATAATTTATTTACTACAAAAGGTGAGTAACTGCTTTTAACATTGCAGTAAGAGTCAGATATTTACATATCGTAAGAATACGAGCTTGTATTTAATTAAAAAATTGCTAGAAGGCCATCTGAAGCATGAACCTCAATGTATCAGCAAAGATTACCACAAAAGGTGGTCATAAACATATAAGAATAGAGATGACGCCATACTCTCATTCATATCTGAGAAACGATGTCTATGAATAGGAAATTAAGAGTTTATATGCATACATACATGCATTCATACATACATATATATCCTATAATTGGGTAAAAATTTTGCGAAGATTTTTGTATTTTAATGTTAGAATAATTACCTTCTGATTTTTCTAAGAAAGCCAGTGTTTGTGCTTGATAAGCAACTGAGTCACTTTCAATTAATGTAGGTACTATTTTATAAATCTTTTCTCGAGCTTTTGACTTGAAGACTGGATTTTGCATAAATAGTCATAATTAATTTAAAATATGAAATCTAAAGTAAATATTAACATTTTAGGGTTTGGGGACTTTGTACCTGCACGTAAACTCAACGCAGAGCAGGGCATAGCGTTATGCTCCCTTTATTTGCTTTTTGGAATCGCTCTCCTCGCAATGAGTTTCAATCTCGTTCAGGAAGAAGTCATTAATAATGTGAAGAGCGTTGCGAAGCGACTTGGGATTATCAAGGAGCACGATGATGACGAAAACGACGATGAAGAGGATGAGTATGAGTACGATTATGGCGAAGATGAAGAAAACGAGTGCCATGAACTCGATGGTTAACGGATTAAAGTCTTCTAATGATATTTTTGTTGCATCTGATATGTACCACCCAAGATTTTGTTTAATAAAGCACATTTTCCACGACCAAATTTAATTTGTGCTTTAGCATGAACCTGAGGTTTCAGAGAGCGTCTGTGTCAATTAAATTTTTGATTAGTCATATATTTTGTTCAAAGGGATGGTGTGAGTTGTGATTTAAGTACTAACCAGAAAAAGTTGGTTTTCTATGCCAGTTAGTAAAAAGTAGTTCATCATCTTTTTTATCACTGATAAATTAAGGTAGTTTAGAGTGTTGTTCACCTCAATCTCATGAGTAAATTGAACCGACTTATTGATGCTGTTGAACGCATCGACAAATTTCTGAATTTTTTAGTAGAAATGATAGCAAAGCTATTATCTACATAGCGTTTGTAAAACAGCGTCTTAAAATTTAAAAGTGATATAGCTGTAGATACTAAGTCTTCTTTTGCGATATTAGATATGATTGGAGATAAAGGAGACCCAATTGGACAACCTGAGGTTTGTTTATTATGACATTTATTGAAAGAGAATACTGCGTTGTTAACACTTGTTCTAACAGCAACAAGTATTTCGTTTTTTTTAGGTTTTTGTTAAATTTGTATGAATATGTTATTTTTCTTCTGCAAATTCCATAAACAAATCCAGAGGGATATTGTCAAACAATGGGCACCTCATCTAGAGACACCATGAAAAGAAAAGCAGAAATTGTGAAGTATTTTTTTTCTAAAATCTGCACTGAAAGAAGCGTGGCGCAGCAGCCGTACAGGCAGATACAGTCGCTGCGCGGAACCTGACGTGGATTTCGTACTTAGATTTAGTGTAGACGCACTTTCAGTATGGTATGTCTGCTACCCCATCACCGCGCAACGCCAGCGCCAACAGAAAAGTGTAACAGCGCTCTGGCTTTACGGGACTGATGCTATACTGCTGCGTAGTTTGAGTGTAAGAGTTTAAGAGAGAAATTCAATGATTTAATGAAATTCAAGGAATTTACGGGATTCAAGGAATTCAAAGAATTTAAAGTATTCGCGGAATTCGCAAAATTGAAAGAATTCGTGGAATCAAATGAATGTATGTAATTTAATGAATTTATAGAATGAAATGAATATATAGAATTCATGAAATCCATGGAATTCACCGAATACATGGAATTCATGGAATTCGTGGAATTCACAGTATTCATAGCATTCATGAAATTCACTGAAATAATGTTATTCAAGTCATTTATTGGATTTAACGAAATTCAAGGAATTTAATGAATTTACGTAATTCATTGAATTTACGGAATTTAATGAACTCACGGAATTCAATGAATTTACAGAATTCAATGAATTCACGGAATTCAATGAATTCACGGAATTCAATGAATTCACGGAATTCAATGAATTTACGGAATTTAATGAATTTACGAAATTCAATGAGTTTACGGAATTCAATGAAATCGCGGAATTCAATGAATTAACGGGATTCAATGAATTTTCGAAATTCGTGGAATTCATGGAATTCAATAATTAACAAAATTTTTAGAATTCGTGGAATTCATAGAATACTGGGGAATTCTATGCATTTAAGGCATTTACGTTATTCAAGGAATTCCAGGAATTGACGGATTTCATAGAATTCAATGCATTCATAGTATTTAATAAATTTAAGGCGTGGGCGGAATTTAAGGCATTTACGTAATTAAAGGAATTTCAGAAATTCACAGATTTTATACAATCCAATGCATTCATAGTATTCATTTAATTTAAGGCGTGAGCGGAATCCAAGGAATTTAGGTAATTGAAGGAATTCTAGGGATTCTAGGAATTCAATGAATTCAAGGAAGTTAGGAATTCAATGAATTTCAGGAATTCATGGAATTCAAAAAAGTAATGGAATACAAGAAATTTATGAAATTTAAAGATTTCTTTGAATTCACGGAAATCTTGGAATTCACAGAATTCTCAGTATTCACGGAATTTTTAGAATTAACGGAATCCTTGGGCATTCACGGAATTCTAAAATTCACGGAATTGTTCGTTTTCAAAGAAAAAATGGAATTCACGGAATTTTGGGAATTAAAGAAATTCACGGAATTTGCGGTATTCACGAAATTCTAGGAATTCACGGAATTTTTCGTTTTTAAAGAATTCATGAAATTCACAGTACTCTTGAAATTAATGGAATTTACGAAATTCTTGGAATTAACAAAATTCTTAGGAATCGCGGAATTGTGTGAATCCAGGAGATTCTCGGCAATTCACGGAATTCGTCAGTTTGGGGTATTCAAAAAATTCGTGAAATTCATAGAAGTTGCGGAATTCACAAAATACGTGGAATTGATGAAATTTAAGAAGCTCATGGAATTTAACGAATTCTTGTAATTTAGTGAGTTAATGTAATTCAAGGAATTCGATGAATTCACGCCATTCAATTAATTCACGGAATTCAAATAAGTTATTATAAGCCAAGGAACTTACAGAATTCAACAAATTCACGGAATTCAAGGGATTTGCGGATTTCAAGTAATAATCGGAATTTAAATAATTTACGGAATTCATGGAATTTAAGGAATTCACAAAATTTAAGGAATTCAAGGAATTCACGGAATTCACGGAATTCACGGAGTTCAAGGAATTCACGGAATTCACAAAGTTTAAAGAATTCACGGAATTTGAGGAATTCACAGATTTCAAGGAATCCAAGGAATTCACGGAATTAAAGAAATTCACGTAATTCAAGAAATTTACAGAAATCAAGAAATATACCGAATTCAAGGAACTTACAGAATATAGGAATTCAGGAAAGTCAAGGATTTCACGGGATTACAAGGATTTACGAAATTCGCAGAATCCATTGAATTTACGGAATTCGCGAAATTCAACCAATTCTTCAGATTCCAGGATTTGAATGAAGTCTATAAATTCTTTGAATTTCATAAATTCTTTGAATTCCTTGAATTTTGTGACTTCTTTCAATTCCATGAATTCCATGAGTATCTCAACTCTATGAATTCCGTGAAATCCTTTAATTTCTTGAATTCCACGAATTTACTGATTTCTTTGAATTTCATAAATCCCTAAAATTTCGTGAATGCCAATAATTCGGCGAATGCCAATGATTCGGTAAATTCCATGAATTCCGTGAATTCCTTGAATTCTATGAATTCTTTAAATTTGATGGATTCCTTGAATTTCACGAATTGACTAATTTCTTTGAATTCCATGAATTCCCTGAGTTCCTTAAATTCTATGAATTTCGTCAACGCCGTGAATTCCCTGTGTTTCATGTATTCCTTGGATTTCTTAATATCTTATTATCGATCAAATTCATTCAAATTCTTATTTTATGAAAGGTTTGGGTTTCAATGCGAAATGAAGTGAAGTGATATCTGAAGAATTATTAATTTCATGTAATCAACTAAATCGCGGTACAAAATCTCAGCTTGGAATTATATATTCTATAGTACTTCTTTTTGCACGAGAGATTGCTGTCTCAGGCATGATGCAGATGCCGTACTATGTGTGGTCTCGAAGTTTGGTACAGCAGCCCGCCTGGAAGTAGCGCAGATGTGTGAGCTATCTTGATAAATTAATCCGTTGTACCTTGAACTGGTTTGAGAACTTATGCTTAATATGCTAAAAAGTTATAAGTTTGTGAACCAATAGAAGCCGCTTTTAATTTTTTTTATGAACTCTACACGGAGAGAAATGGTTTTGTAAATCTGAGTAAAAAGTACTTGGTCACATAGTGCAAACATGCATCACCTAGGTGAATAGTAATAGTATTAGAAAACTCTGTCAAAAATGATATTCGGCTAGAACTTACGGCTATTTTTGCTTGGTAAAACTTATCATTTCTTAAAGTGATCAAAATTAATGCATTTCAAAGTTACATATACTAAGAGCTATATGATATATGAAAAGGTACATAGGCATTTTAATCTATCTTGATGTAGTTATTTTTGCCTGATTATAACAAGCAAAAGATTCAATGTGGTATAGTATTAAATATGAGGTGTGAGAGCACAAGTTGATGTCTCATAGAGTAATAATTGTCACCTAGGAAGAAAATAGTACTATATTACAAAACAAATACTTCTTTTTAGCGAAAGTAATTTGTTCCAGGCTCACAAAGTTATTTCGTTACACATACATGGTGCCAAGAGCCACCACTTTGGTAATTTATACATAAACTCATTGGAGAAACAAATATTTGAAAGAGTATTTGAAGCTAAAGTATAATAGGAACTTGTGCTATGCCTCATAGTAAAAGTTACCAGGCGTACTACTTACTTCGACTGTGTAACATAGTAAATTCTGTCAGGGTGCATAGCGTACAATGCATAGTAGAGCAGAAGGCTATCACGCTATGCTACTTCAATGCTATTTACATGTTTTTCGCACACAAAAAGAAGCGCCCCTAGTCATATTTGTCTGCTACTTATTGGATTTTCATTTTGGAAAGCGACACCAAGCTCGGACGAACGCTCTTAGTTGGAAACGCAAAGAACTAATGCATACGTATGTCAAATTAATAAATTTTAT
>JAUELO010000293.1:2574300-2585599 GCA_032357855.1 Amphibolips quercusostensackenii | reverse complement strand
TAGCAGAGTCGACTCTCCAGCGCGGAATCGACGTCGATTCTCTTTTTTCACGTTAGATCCCATTTTTTATTTTACCTGCATCCACATGCATCAACTTGCATCCTCGTCTCTTTTACTCTCTTCATAATAAAATAATCGCAGTGATATTAAATTTTACTGCTCTGTTTTAGTTCAAAATTTCCAAAATATTTAAACTTTTTTCAAATTTACAAAAGTTTTTCAAAACTTAAAATAATTTCCGAACTTTTGAATAAAATAAGAAACTTACAAAAAATTTCTAAAATTGTTCAAAATTTTCAAAATATTTAAACATTTTAAAAATTTCCAAAAAATTTTATAATTGAAACAATCTTCAAACTTTAAAAAATTTCTAAAAGTTTCCAAAATTTTTCAAACTTTATAACAAAATTTTAAAACAAAATTATCAATATTTCCAAAAGTTTTCCAAATTTCTAAACATTTTCTAAAATTTTTAATAATTTTCGAACTTTTAAATAAAATTTGAAACTTTGAAAAAATTTCTAAAATTGTTCAATATTTCTAAAATATACAAACTTTCTTGAAATTCCCAAAAATTTTTATAATTTAACAGCTCTTTAAACTTTAAGAAATTTCCAAATGTTTCTAAAAATTCCAAACTTATTCAAACTTTTCAAGAAAATTTCAAAAAATTATCATTATTTTCAAAAGTTTTCAAATTTTTAAGCATTTTTCAAAATTTCACTCTTTAAAAATTTCTGAAAGTTCTAATAATTTAAAAAATTTTCAAAATTTTTAGAATTTTCTAAAAATTTTAATAATTTTCCAACTTTTTTAAGAAATTTGAAAATTTCAAAAAATTTCCAAAATCCTCAAACTTTCTAAAATATTCAAAATTTTCTAAAAACTGTAATAATTTCTAAACTTTTAAAAAAATTTTGAAACTTTTAAAAAATTTTCAAAATTGTTCAAAATTTCAAAAATATTCAAACGTTTTTAAAAATTTCCAAAAATTTGAATAATATCAAAGCTTCTTAAACTTTAAGAAATTTCCAAAAGCTTTTAAAATTTTCAACATTTTTCAAGCTTTTGAACAAAATTTTAAATAATTATTATAATTTCCAAAAATTTTCAAACTTAAAAAAATTTTTATAATTTTCAAACTTTTTCAACAAATTTGAAACTTTCAAAAAATTTCCAAGATTGTTCAAAATTTACCAAATTTTCTAAAAATTGTAATAATTTCTAAACTTTTTTAAAAAATATGAAACTTTGAAAAAAATTTTTAAATTGTTAAAAATTCCTAAATATTAAAAATTTTCTAAAAAATTTAATAATTTCAAACTTTTTAAAAAAATTTAAACTTTCAAAAATTTTCAAAAATTGTTCAAAATTTCCAAAATATTTAAACCAAAATTTTCCAAAATTGTAAAAATTTTTCAAAATTTTAAACTTTTTTTAAATTTCCAAAAATTTTAATAATTTTAAGAATATTTAAACTTTCAACAAATTTTCAAAATTTTGAAAATTTTCGAAAAATTTTAATAATATGCAAACTTTAAAAAAAATCCAAATTGTTCCAAATTTAATAAATTAAAAAAATTTTCCCAAAATTTTTATAATTTTCAAACTGTAAACAAAAATTTGAAACTTTCAAAAAATTCCCAAAATTGTTCGAAATTTCCAAAGTATTAAAAATTTTGCAAAAATTTGAATAATTTTCAATCTTTTAAAAAAAAATATAACATTTTGAAAAATTCCAAAATCGTTCAAAACTTTCAAAATATTTAACATTTTTCAAAATTTCAAAAAATCCCTATAATTTAAAAGGTTTTTAAACTTTAGAAAATTTCCAAAAGTTTACAAAATTTTTAAACTTTTCAACAAATTCTCTAAAAATTATCAATATTTACAAAAGTTTTCAAAATTATCGAAAATTTCAGTAATAACCTAACTTTTAAAAAAAAATTAAACTTTTAAAAAACTTTCAAAATTGTTCAAAACATTTGAAATATGATCTTAGGTTGCTATGGAAAATTAAAATGATTTTTGTTTGGAAAAATTAATTTGGAGAGATTATTTGAAAACATTTCTAAAATTGTCAAAGAAGAATCTGAAAGATTTTATGACATTTTTATTTATTTTGCAGAATTTGAAACAAATATGAAAATAGAATAAATTGAAGGAATATTTAGATGAATTAAAATAAAAGGTAAAAAATAATGTTATGTAATATGTCAACGCGCCCTTAGAAGGAAAAAGGAAGTTTATTTCTAAGATAGAAATAAATTTTCAGATTAATTTTTAAGATAAAGTACATTTTCAAATTGTTTCGTGAGTGAAAAGAATAATTGACATCTTCATTAATAAAGCAGAAGTGAATTTTGGAATTCAAGGTCTTTAATATTTCATATTGTTTAATTATTATAATCTGGACGGCAAAGGATTCGACATTGTTACAATCCAACTAATTCAAAACACGAGTTTCCAGTAAACAATAGTTTAAAATTTTATTTAGAAATGGCGTAATGCACTCTTTAATCATTGGACAAGTAGTAAATTTTCAATATTTAAATATATTTAAATATTAAATAAATATAATAATATAATAATAATATAATATATATAATATATATAATAATATAATAATAAATATATTTAAAAATATTGTATATAATTGTATATAATAAATTGGAAAATACATTTATAGAATTTTTTACACCAGAATTCACGCGCCCATTCTTGTTTTTACAGATTTCGATAAAAATATTTAATTTTTTGTATCAAAAGTAACAATTTTTTAAAATAAAATACCCCCTTAATTCTCTTTTCTTTGATTCTAAACTTTTTTATGTTTCTTTTTTTGCGATTAAATAGGATGATAACTCTTTCTACGGATCTTATAAATTTGAAATAAACTCTTAAGGTCTCGCCATTTGTTATAAGTACAAAGTTTTCTGAGCCGTTTAAAAATTTTTTGCGTAAAAAATACTTTTAACGAAGAAACTTGGAAAACTTAGCAATTAAAAGATTTAGAGTCTTGCTCTATTTTAATGTATAAAAGCTTTTATATTTCTTTAAATGAAGTTCACAATTTAAAAATGAAAAAAGTTTCCAAATTGCTAAGAAACCTTTAAAATGATTTACAGAGCTACAAAGCAAAAATTCATAAAAATTTATAAAACTTAATTGCTTAAGAATATTAGTCAAATTATAAAAGAAGATTAACATTGAAAATTTTTCGAAATTCTGCGGTTAAAAAATAGGAAATCTTCTCATAGAATCTTATCATAGCCGACTGAAACTTGACGCTCGCACGGCTGGACATTTTTTAGTCATATCTCGAAAACACATGAATATTTTCAAAGTTTTATTGGCTTGAATTAAAAATAAATCCTAAGAGAATGTATCGCATGAATTTCAGGTTTTTCCTAAAAATTTTCTGGGCAATGCTGTAAGCTAAAGTCGATATATAAAATTGAAAAAATTCTTTAATTTTCTTTTTAATTTCTTACATGGTAGATTTTTTCAAAATATCAAAAAAATTTCTACTAATTGTTGAGTTAAATTTAAATCGAATTTAATTCACAGTAATTTAAATTATTACCTCTATTGTAGAAAGAAAATTTTTTAAATTTAAATAAATATATATTACATGATTTTAGGCTTGTGGAGTACTAAATTGTATTTTCGAAAGCCTTACAACACGGTAGCATTTATGTGCTACTATAAATCATTACACTCACATGTCAAATATCTCTAATGACTAAATGGCGTGTTTACACGAGGACTTAAGTGCATAATGACCCATAAATCATAATCAGAAATCAAAGCCTTGTTTCCCAAATAATATATGATCTATGTGAACCTAATTACCCTGCTAAAAAAATTCAAATTTGTTTATAAACAACAAGCAACAAATGTACGCCCGAATTCGCAATTCTAGATTATTATTGTTTAACACTTGATATACAAAACAAAGCGCTTTGAATTGAAAAAAATTATTGATTGATTCTGAATTGAAAACGTATAAAATAAAACAATTTTAGATTAGGTAAAGATTTAAAAAAGGAAAAATTTTTAAATAGAATAAAAAGGAATTCAACTTGTATAATTTGAAGTTGGAAACATTCAAATCAAAAGCTCTTGTAAATAATCAATTTTCCATAAGAAGCTTTAACAATAAAAAAATTTGTATCAGAAGCTCTTAAAATTGAAAAATTTCAAACCTAAATTTTAAAAATAGAACAATTTCTTTAAGAAGGAGTTAAAATTGTATCATTCCTAATGCAAAGGATTTGACATTAAACAATTTATTTTTAGCGAAAGAATTTAAAAATTGAATGATTACACATGAAAATTTTAGAAAAACAAATTTAAAACCAATCAAAAGCGAATATTTTGAGATTAAATTTTTAAAAATTAGATTATTTAAAATTTGAATTAATAAGAATTGTATTATTTCCAATTAAAACAAACAACAATTAAAACAAAAATTATTTATTTATTATTTATTATTATTTATTAATTTAGTTTTTGATTAGCTCGACAATTATAAATCACAAACTAAATTTGTTGTTTCAAAGTCAAAGCTTCTGAAATTCTAAAATTTTATGTTTTTATTGGATAAAAATGATTATTTAACATTGAAATTGCTTGGAAAATTTTTTTTAAGAGCAGAAAACAAATTTAACGTTATTTAAAGCACTTAAAATTAGAAAAATGTTTATTTATAAATCTTTAGAATTAAATTATGCTGAAAAATCGTTTAGAAGAAAATGTACTTTTTTTTTAAGAGAAACATTGAAAAAAAAAATTTTACTACGAAAAGTTGAAATAAGCGAATCCAAACTTCATTTAAAACTAAAAAATGTTCAGTCCGTTCAGTTATTTGACATAAATCGGTCTGATTTAATCTAATTGTTTTGGGTAACTTAAACATAAAAATTTAGAACTTTAAAATAATTGTAAGCATTAAAACTTTTTTTAATTATTCAGTTACTGAGATATCAATTTCAGATAATTTAATTTTGATCTATTTTAGTTTTTAACGCAGTTTTTTATTTAAAAATAATTTATTTCTCAACCCTCTGCTAAGAATTATTATCGATTTTTAAAATTGATCATTAAAATATGTTTTAACTTTAAATAATTCATTTTTTTAACTTAAACTTAAAATCGGTCAATTTTAAAATATATAATTAAAAGTTAAATATGAAATGAAAAAGTGTGATAACAAGATTGCTATAATATGATTTGAATGTTTAAAAACTGAATAATTTTAAGCCATTCGGTTGAAAATTTTTTTTAACTTTAGTTTGAAATATTTAATATTTTGATCCGTTTGAAAATTTTTTCGAATTGATTTTTAATGCGCAGTGGTTAAATCTTCTTATTTTTCAGGCTTGATTTTGAGAAATTATAATCCTTAACAATTAAAATATTTAATTAATTAATCGTTAAATTATTTTAACATTTTCAATAGACCTGGATTATTTTTATCGAAATTTTTAGACAAATAACCGCAATTTATCGGTACGTGTCAACACTTCCTTTGTGATATTTGGATTTGAAACTACAAAATTGTCAAATTCGAAATTGGAAACCTCTTAAAATTAGGACAATTCAAACAAAATGTATTTAAATTTAATTTTTTAAGCGAAAAAAAATGGTTGAAAGCATTCAAATAATTTCTACTCAATATTTTTAAAAAATGTTTACTTTCACTCATGAAAATTTGTTTCATCAATAAACTTTTGAATTAATTCCAGAAAATGTAAGTTTTAAAAAAATCCTCTGATAAATAATATGTCTGTCTACAACATAAACAGCATTGAGCAATTATTTTTACTAGAAGATTCAAATAATTTTTACATTATATTTTTCTTTCAACTTGAAATTGCACTTGTATACATTTAATTTAACAGTAACCTTTTAAATCAATTTAAACAAAATTAAAATATCTGTATTTGAAAAAAATCAATTTTTCAAATCAAAATAATAGCTTATTGAAATAGGAACTTACTTGAAAAACAATTTATATTTAATCTTTATTGAATTTCAATTGAAAATTGAAAATTTAAATAACTTTTGTTTATATATTTTCTAGTTTGAAATTACAATTTTATACATTAGTTTATTTATTATATGTTACTCGAATTAGGAATATCAAACTTTATTTTTTTTACATTAAATAAACAATTATTGTGATTAATTAAAACAAAATAAAATTGATTCTTTATTTAATTTAATATTGTGAATTTAATAATATTTTATATTAATTAAATTAATCAGATAATAATTAATCAACCAGTTTACAAAATAAAAAGCATCTTAACTTAATTTTTAATTTAAACATATAAATCATTTTTAATTTATATTAATTTTTTTTATTTGAATTTTTATTTCTGTGAATTTGATTTATTAATAACCTTTTACACTAATTAAAGAAAATGTAAGTTTTTATAGAATCAATTATTAATTAATTAATCACTCCACAACATAGAAGCATCAAACAATTATTTTTATTAGTAACCTTTTATAGTAATTTTAGAAAAAGTGAAAACATATTTCCAACAAAATTGAAAAAAATAAATTTAGATTATCATTGTACATCACAAAAATTTACAAAAATTACATCATTGGAAAAAAGGTTTTTTTTCAAAAATAAATAATCTAAATATTATTTATTTTTAAAAAAACCTTTTTTCCAATGATGTTATTTTTATTTGCTAATATGTAATTTGTGTACCTGATTTAAAAAAATTTTTATTTCATCTTTATGTAATTTAATATTGTAAAACAAATTTCAAGTTTTATTATACAAATTATATTCAATATTTATTTATATATCTTTAAATTATATAATCAATTTATGTTACTCATTTGAAAAAAGCTTAATTTCCATCTTTCTTCAATTTTATATTGTGGAAAAAATGAATCAGTTAATAATTAGTTAATCATTTCACAAAATAAGAAGCATTGGTCTATAATTTTATTATGAAATTTAAAAAAATTTCATTTTTTTTTTACTCTGAACTATCATTTGTAAAAATTTGATTTATTAATAACCATTTAAGCTAAATCCAGAAAATGTAAGTTTCAATAGATTTTATTAGTAATTCATTAATCATTTCACAGCATAAAAAGCATTACACAATTATTTTCACTGAAGCATTCAAATTATTTTTACATGGTGAATTAAAAAAAAATTATTTCTATACATTTAACCTACTAATGAACTTTTGAACTGATCAGAACAAAATTAAAATGTACGTAAATGACATTTTAAAAATTGAATTCAGATACATATTTAACAACATCTTAGACATTTCAACAAATTATATAATTGTAATAGAGGTTTCAGAAAAAAAACACAACCTTAAAGTAAATAATCAAATTATGCTACTTACAAAATAAAAATAAAAATTTAATCTTCATGTAATTTAATTTTGAAAAAAATGAATTAGCCAATAATTTATTAATCAGTTCACAACATTAAAAGCCTTAGGCAATTATTCTGATTAAAACATTCAAATCATTTTTACTTCATACAATTTATCCAATTCATCCAATTGCATGATCCTCAATAAAAAACCTGTTCATGTTACTTAATTAAGAACAATTGAAACTCAATCTTTACTCAATTTAATATTGGTTAAATAATTAATCAATAATAAATTAATCATCTTGAAAGGTGAATCAGTTAAATTATTTAAAAATTAACTTCTATTCCCGACAATTTCATTAATTAATAATCTTTTAAACTAATTCCAGAAAATGTTAGTTTTAATAGAATCAGTTAATAATTAATTAATCAGTTAACAGCATAAGAAGCATTAAACATTATTTTTATTAAAAAATTAAAATAATGTTATAATAATTTAATCAATTTAATCAATTTAATTCATTTAGTAAATTTAATTTAACCTAATTTATAATTTTATTTAAAATTTGAAATTTCATTTTTGAAAATTTGAATTAATAGCGAAGTTTTATACTTATTGCAAAAAAATTAAAACATATGTGCATATAATTAAAAAAATATGATTTAGATGATCATTTCCCAACATCACCTTATTTGACAAAAATTACATAATTTAAATAGTGGTATTTTTAATATAAATAAACTTTCAGTATACAAATTACATAGCCAATATTTAATTATATTACCTTAAACTGAATAATCAGTTCGCGTTCTAGATTGAAAGAAATGAA
The DNA here is from genome assembly GCA_032357855.1 of Amphibolips quercusostensackenii. Classification (NCBI taxonomy): domain Eukaryota; kingdom Metazoa; phylum Arthropoda; class Insecta; order Hymenoptera; family Cynipidae; genus Amphibolips; species Amphibolips quercusostensackenii. Next base: position 2,577,403 of record JAUELO010000293.1, on the reverse strand, counting down.
AATTAAAGCTTTATATAATTTAATTCAGTAATAAAAATTAACCAGATAATAATTAATTAATCAGTTTACAAAATAGGAACATTTAAACAGTAATTTTTATTAAAACTTTTAAATAATTTTTGCTTTACATTTTTTTTTAAATTTGAACTACCATTTTTGGAAATTTGATTTTTCGTTAACGTTTTAATCTTGTTCCAGAAAATGTAAGTTTTAGTAGAATCGGTTGATAATTAATTAGTTGGTTTACAACATAAAAAGAATTAAACAATTATTTTCATTAAAAGATTCAAATAATGTTGACAACATTTTTTTTATATGAAATTTTATTTCTGTACATTTAACTCATTAATAACCTTCAAAACTAATTTTTAAAAAATATAAACATATGTAAGTATATATTAATTAATCAGTTTGAAACATTAATCAGAATTAACTAAATCATTAAATAAAATTCACACTATATTTTTTGAAATTCATTTTTAAGCACTAAAAATACGTAAATTGTACTTTATAATTATTTACAAATTATACAATATTTATAATATTAATAAATGCAAAATTTATAATATTTGGTGAAAAACATTTAAATTTGATAAGAAAAAAAATTAATTTTTAACAAAATACTTAAATCCTTATCTAAAACAGAATAATTATCAACCAAATAGTTAGATTTTCTACCAAATTGTTCAGTAGTTAAATTTTCATTCAGGAGAATTAATTTTTTATGCAAACAAAAGAATTTCCTGAAAAACAGTTCAATTTAGTACTGAATAGTTAAGCTTCCTACTAAATTTATAAATTTTTAAGGCAAAAAGGCGAATTTACTACAAAAAAGGTGAATTTTTAACCCGAGAATATTAAATTTCAACAAAATAGTTAAATTTGCAGTTAAAAAAAATTAATCTTAAGCCAAAAAAATGCTAATTTTTAACTTAAGTTTCAAATTTTCAACTGAAATTGTAAAAATTTAATAAAAAATATAAAGCTTGAGCAAAAAGTTAAATTTTTGCTTAAATAGATGAATTTTTAACGAAAAATTATTTACTTAATATATCAACACAAAAACATTTAAATTGAAAATTAAAAGAAGACGGACTTAAACAACAAAAACGAATTTCCAACAAAATAATTTAACCTATAACGGAAACAGATTAATTTTTAACTGAACAGTTGCATTTCTAACAAAAAAAAAATAAAAACAAATTGTTAAATGTGTGGACCAGAAATATGTATTTTCTCCAAAAGGTTGGATTTTGAACATAAAAGTTAATTTTCAACTGAAACACTAAGAAAAGAAAGTTTTAATCAAATTAATAAAGTTTCAATCCAAAAAGATAAATTTTCAACAAAATAATTTAACTTCAAAGTACATAATTAAATTTTTAATAACAAAAGATAAATAATTGAACAAAAACTTAATAGGAGATAGATTAATTTTAATTCAAACCGTTTTACTTTCTACAACAAAAAAAGATTTTTACTTGAAAAAATTAATTCTTGACAGAGGATAATTTTCGTTAGAGAATGTCTAATTCCTGCGCAAAAACATAAACTATCAACTCAATATTTGTATTTTCAACTGAAAAAGATAAACCAAAATAACCAAAAATGGAATAGTTAAATTTTCAGGTAAGAAAATAAATTCTTTACCAATAGAAAAATTAATTAGCAATAAAACAGTTAAATTTTCAACTAAAAGAATCAGTTTTCAACTAAAATAATAAGTCTTTAACTAACACAATGAATGTTTATAATTTGTAAGATTTTAAACCCAAAAATATAAGTCATCAACGAAAAACTTAATTTTCAACCGAAACAGATTAATTTTTAACCAAATATTTGTAGTTGCAACTAAAAAGAATTATATATTTCTACAAAGAAAGATGAGCGTTCAAACGAAAAACGAAAAAAACTTATATTAGATTGTTAAATTTTCAAATCAAAAATATAATGTTCAACAAAGCATTTGGATTTTCAACCATCAAGGATGACTATATAGCCTGTGATAAGTTAATGAAAATTTTTATAATTTATAGACTAAAGAATAACATTAAAAATAAATATTAAAGTTCATTTTTAACAATTTAATAATATCAGGTCAATAAGCATACATTTCTTAAAAATAAAGTTTATTTGCCCATAAAGTTTATTTGCTTACAAATACTGTTTTATTTCGGGTAATGCACTTCTAAATTAGAACTACACCATGGAATAATTTTTACGCTATTTTTTTTTTAATTGTGAAACTATTTACACTATTTATGATATCTCAAATAAGTCCGAGACCTGTAAATCTCTAATAGAATGTCAATGGAAATTTTCGTCTATTTTGTGGACGCCTGTTGGGATCAAGAGTTTTATTTTTATTGACAACTTTTTTTAGGACGACAAAGCTCTATGCACTTTTTCATCGGATAAAGGTTGCATTATCGATCCTTTTTGCTTAGCATTTGATCCGTTGGAACAACAAGTGTGCAGGTGTAGACGAGACAATACGGCCTTTTTCCTAACATAAATAACAGAAAGTTTGGCATTCGTCCAAGACTATCAAGCAATGTCTGCTGCTACCCGAGACCCAAATCGTATTGTTATCACTGCCTCTGTGGTCGTTACAACAACCACCTGTTAATTAATTCTCTCTCTTTTAGAGGAAATCAATGCTAATTACACCTTACACGGAAAAAGTTTGTCATATAAAAATTGTAGAATTAGTACCGGAATCTTGGATAGGCACCAAAATGTTGAAGATCTTGAATGACTTAATGAAAAATTTCAAACTTTTCAACACTGAATGCAAACGAGTCTTGTAAATCGCTATCATATTCAAGGAAAAAAAGTTCTGTATTTACTATAGGAAATTTGAGTAAGAGGCCGAATTCAATTCACGACGAATTGTAAAAAAGTGATGAATATTTTTTCTTTGGTTCGAAAGAATTTTTATAAGTTCCTAAAGTAAGAAATAGCGTGCTGTTCCTACACATGAAAAGAGGTAACCTCCATCTTGTGTCAGATTGTGGGATAGTACGAGTAGAATGCGACTACATGGTTGTAGTAATTTAGTATAGTATGAATCGAGCACAATGTTTCTACTTCTAATACTGGA
>JAUELO010000293.1:2556169-2571661 GCA_032357855.1 Amphibolips quercusostensackenii | reverse complement strand
ATCCTCCTTGCGACAAAAATTTTTCAGCCCGCAATTTACAGATAGTTGATTATTCAATTCGGTATATTTGGCCACATCTTCTCTCGGAAAGAAAAAGTCAAGAGCCTTAGCTATCGAGCCCATGGTAGTCAAAAGATCTTAATTAGGTTTCATAGGTAAATTATGAATTTCCAATGTCGTTTGAATGGCCGCCTGCTCGCTAACATTAAACGCATGCCTAATAGTATCCACTTTGAGTTTTAAGTCATTGGCATTTTTTTTTAATCCTGGCAATATCCTCCTGACCCATTTCTAAGTCAGCTTTGAGTACAGATATTCGATTCAAGTTCTTAACAATGCCTGCTTTGGCCATTTAAATGGAGGTAAGAAGATTCTCGTTGAATGCTAGTTGCTTATTTTCAATGTCCGTGATCCTGGAGAGAATCTCTTAAGACTGCGCAAGCGCTTCCATGTGTCCTTCCAAGACAGCATTTCTGATCACAGCAGCGAGATTAGGCTGGTAGGTGGTAACCGTTGCCGCTGAGGGAGCAGGAGCGTGAGTGGCAGACGTACCGACGACGTTGCTAATAATATTTGCAGCTTTCTCGTCTGTCTCAGAGGTGTCGCTGACGCATTTGCTCTTCGCATTTAATGTAAAAGAAACCTGCTTGACCATTTTCAAGTTTATCAAAGTTTTTTTTTTAATCTTGAAATTCACACAGGATAATGAGTTAAAAGGCCACACTTCAATCACACAAGCACCTCAGGTCCTACTCTAGAAATCACTTCCTTGTAGTCCAGACACGCACCTATTGCTTTAAATGATTAATAACTGTTATTTATTCATCCCCAAAAAAAGCGAAAAACCAGCAGTTTTGAAAAAAAAACAGTTTGCTTAGAGGCAACAGGCACGTACAAAGTCACAACTTGCAAATTTTTATTCAAAAAAGAGTAAGAGCAACTCGTAAAACTGCAAAATTCTAGAGAGCAGCACATCGACACGTTCGCGGCTCTGATAACCGTTATCAATGTTTTTTTTTTTAATTTTGTGTCAAAAAAAAAATTTTCGTTCTAAATAATTTAATTTTTAGCACAAAATATCAATTCTTTACCAAAAAAATTAGATTTTAAAAAATACATTGAATTTTACACAAATATGTAAATTTTCATCTATAAAGTTGGATTTTTTGCTAAAAAAGAGAAATTTTTGACAATATGCATAAAGTCTCTAAATAGTGAAATTTTCAACCAAAAGTATCATTTTTTTACCAAGGAAGACAAATTTCAACAAACCTAATAGTTTAAACAATGAATGTGTAGATAGTCTACATTTTATTCAATTATTTTTTTGTTCATATTTTTTGGTTTCTAAAATATTTTAACTACACAATTAAACTCTTAAATTAAAAAAGATAAATTTTTTAACTAAAAATGGTTTGGTTAAATTTTAATTTAAGGTCATTAATTTTTAAAAATAGAACAATTTTCTGCAAAGCATATTAGTTTTGTACCTTACAGTTGAATTTTCAGAACAGAATATTAATTTTTTACTAAAAAAATTAATTTTTAACAAAGTACATCAATAATTAACAAAATATTTACATTTTTATTTGAAAAGATAAATTTTTTAATAGAAAAGACAAATTTTTAATAAAATACATACAGTTTTACTGAAAAGTTAAATTTTTTACCGGAAAGATTAATTTTCTATTCAGAGAGACTAAATTTTCAAAAAAATTAAAAGAATTTCCATCTTGTAGTTTAAAAAAAGAAACAAGTAGTTACCCTAGATTTCATTAGATTATTTTTCTAATCACTTTTTTTCGTTTCTAAAATATATTACCTACATAATTCAATTCTTAAACTAGAAGATATAAATTTTTAACTAAGAAGGGTTTGGTTAGATTTTTTTGTAGAGTTATTAATTTTTAAAAATAAAATAATTTTTTGCAAAACATATTATTTTGCCAAATAGTTGAATGTTTAACTAAACAGATAAATTTTCTATTAGGGCAGCCAAATTTTCAACAAATTAAATGAATTCTTAACCAAATAGTTCAAAAAATAAGCAAGTAGTTAGTCTAAATTTCATTAGATTATTTTTTAGATTATATTTTTTGTTTCTAAAATATTTCAACTAAATAATAAAATTTTCATGATAGAAAAAATTAATTTTTAACCTAAAATTGTCAAATTATATTTTTATTTAAGATTATTAAGTTTCGTCAAACAACTTATTTGTTACAAAAATGTTTAGTTTTGTACCACGTAGTTGAATTTTCAGCACAGAATATCAATTCTTTACCAAAAAAAAGTTATTTTTTAAATAAAATTTTTATAATCGTTTGAAGAATGAACGTGTCTTTAGTATAGATTTGATTCGATTATTTTTTAGATTAGATTTCTTCGTTTTTAAAATATTTAAACTAAATAATTATATTTTGAAACTAATAAAGTTTAATTTTCAACCGGAAATGGTCTAGTTAAATTTACATTTGATATTATTAATTCAAAAAAAATTTTTTTTTTTCTAAACAGTTTAGTTTTTTACCAAATAGTTGAATTTGTAACAAAAACTTTAACGATATATTTAACCAAGAAGTATGATTTTAACAAAAATTATTATATTTTTAACAAAATAATTTAATTTTCAAATAAATAATATAATTTTAACAGAAAAAGATAAATTTTCAAACGAAAATTTAATACTAAAACTTTTAGCTAAAAATAATGCATTTTTAACCAAAAATATTTACATTTCATGATTATGTTTTGTTAATTATGTTCGCGTTTAAGTAAGCGGAAAAACAAAAAAGGAAAAATAAGAAAAATAATTAAAAGCATGAAATAAATAAATAGGAATTTTCATTATTTATAGACTGCAGAATTATATTTTAAATAAACATTAAAGTGTTTTTCAATTTTACAAAAATATTTGGTTAAGAAAGTTTAGAAATGAAAAAAAAACAATTACAAATTTTAGAAATAGTTTAATTAGTTACTTTTATGATAATTTTATTTGATTGTATAAAAAAATTTATCTTTTTAAAGAATAAATTTTTTGAAATTTTTGGGGGGTCAATTATTTTTTTTAAATCTCTTCTGAAATATCAATTCATTTTGTCATCAAATAAGAATAAAAACACATTTAAACTACACCAAACTCTTACTTTCAGTCCAGTGTCGGGGTTTGTCTTCAAATTGTTTTGGACCGAAAGCGGAGGGATACGAATGTAAACAGTCAGGGCCGTAAGAACCATTTTTGTTTGATTTTTCTCCGTAGTGAAAATATATTTGTTTTGTTTTGTCAATTTTGTTATCTAATAAACATAATAATTTAAAGTTAAAGAAAAATTACAATGTTAGCCATACATAATAATTAAAGAGAAAATTTTAAATTTCGTCTTGTAAATAAAATTGAATTGGAGTGATTTATATGTACGTAATTGAATTTAAGGTTAGAGGATTTTAAGTAAAAATTACTCAAAATTAAACAAACTTGAATTTAACGTAAAGGCGAATTTTTTACAAAAAATTAATTATTTAACCAAATAGTTAAATTTACAAAAAAATGCACTTTTAATGAAGTGACATAATTTTCAAATGAGTAGCAATTCGCAAAAAAAGATGAATTATCTACAAGACAGTTAAATTTATAACCCGTAAAGATGCTTTGTCATAAAAAAGGTTATTTAATAATTATATACAAAATATGAAACACTCTAATTTTGTTATAAAATAATTTAATTTTCTGCTGAAGTAATTGCATTTTCAAACACAAACAATTCTTTCAAATATTTGAACAGAAAGTTACTAGTAACTAAGCAAGTTGTGTTTAACCCAATATGTAGTTAAATTTTTTACGAAAAAGCCTATTTTCAAACAATGGGTGGGATTGTGAAACAAAATTCTTTTTAGAAGAGATAAGTTTTTAAAACAACTTATTCGCTAGAGGGTACTGCCCCCTTTTATCGCTCCGCTACTGGTGGGCGAGCATGATTACGAACTGTCCCTCGCCCTTCTCAACGGAGAAACTAATAGGAGCAGCCCTTCTAAGAAGACTGAAACTGGGGGGACTGAAACCGAGTGTTTAGTGTATTCACTAAACTATTTCTACTATTCAAATTTGGTTTTATTTTTTGTTTTAATAACTTTGATTACCTTGAATATAAATGAAATATTAATATTCATTTACTTGACGGAAATTTTCACAAAAAAATCAAATGCTTTATTATAGAACAAATTTTAAATGCGATTTTCGCCTGTAATGACTTGTACGAAAGTCACAGAAAACGTTATTTTCTGACACAGCACGATAAAAACGAGAAAACGCTAATTAAGCTTTTGAATCTGCCATAATACGATGTTACGGATTCTGTGGGGAAGTTGTCTATACTGGATAACTTTTTATGTAGAATATTGATCAAATCTGATTGAACTGACCTCCATTAAATTCCATTAGCAGCTTCCGAAGCTGAGCAGTAATTAATTGATTTTGGAATTTAATCTCCAGAAGTAATTAATTACTTTCGATTTGTAAGGGATTTTTGTGTTAAGCTAGTACTTTTCTTAATATTAATATTAATAGATTAGATGAAGGAGGAATATTAAAAATAAATCAGGAAATTTAAAATTAGTTGAAAAATTTTCTAAGAAATCTGGATAAGAAGAAATATTCAAAAAATATATTATATTTTGGTTAGAGTAAAATAACTGATAAAATATTAAAGCGTACATGTCTAATAATAGTATCATTTATAGAAAATTAAATTCTGGGCTTGTTCAAAAATTCTTTGTCATTTCATTTATTTAATAAAATTTTTGTAAAAATAGTTGTTGGTACTCTTTTTAAATTTCCTAAAATGAAGGATCCTAATAATTGGTTAACATTTTCACTCTCTAAAAGAAATGAAAGAAATAAAATAATGGACAAGAACTTAAAATATCCTAATTGATTATTAGGGTTTTATTTGAAACATAATTTCAAGCTTTAAAAATTAAAAAATTTATTAAAAAAGAATCCTAAAAAATTTTTAAATAATTTTTTTTATTTTGCAGGATTTAAAAAAATTTTAGGAAAACTTTAAATCATTTCAAAAGATATTTTGAAGTTTAAGAAAGTTTGGAAATTTCAATTCATTTTTAATTTTTAAAATTAATTAAAAGAAAATATTTTAAAGTAATTATTAAACATTTTGAATGATGTTTTAAAGTTTAAAAAAAATATAATAATAATTTTGAACTGAGAAATATTTTTAAAAAAATTTTAACGAAATGTAGATATATAAAGATTACAAACAACAAATTCAAAAGCTTCTTACGAATTTTGAAAATTTAAAAAAAAATAATTTTCAAAAATATTTCTTAAATAATTTTTGATGATTTTTTATGTATTTTAGCAAACTTATTAAAAGAGAATATTTGAAAATATTTTAAGGCATTCCAAAAGATTTCACACATTTTCAAGAAAGAATCTGAAAAATTTTAAGGTAACTTTTCTAATTCTGCAGAATTCATTTAAAATTTCAGTGAAAATTCAAATTATTTTGAAACATATTTAGAAGTTTCAAAAAAATGTCAAAAAAATTTAAAAAATTGTAAAAACTAATGCGGACGTTTAAGGACATTAATTAAAATTCTTTGAAGTTTTTTAAAGATTTTGAAAGATAATGTTTAAGATGGTAAGAAATGTTTTTACGATTTCTAATATTTCATGTAAATAATTCAAGTTAGTCTAAAACATATTCAAAACATTTTTAAGAGATAAAAAATATTATAAAACTCTGAAAGATTTTCAAAAATTGATCGAATAAATCAATTTTTTCCAAGCGTCAAAAGTTCTGAACATCTTTTAAGCGTCTATGATTTTGAAAAATTATGTAACATGAAAAAAAATTCTTAAAAATTTTTCGCATACTTTTTCATCATATCTCAAATCTTCAACGATCTCTTTTTGTCACAGATCACTTTTTGATAGGACGCGTAGTTTTTTTTTTGTTCGCAAAAAACGTAATTAAAAATAAAAAAATTGAATTTTTAGACAAACGACACAAGATACAAAAAAAAAATAAAAAGACAGAATTTGTTTACCCACAAAAAAGGTGAAAATTTGATTTGAATTATTTTTTTGACAGAATGGGTGGTTTTAGTTTCTAACGTAAAAAATAACATTTACAATAAAAAAATTAAATTTTTGAAAAACAATTTGAAGTTCCGGAGGAGTAAAACAAAAATTTAATTTAAAATGTGATTGTTAGGTATTTTTTCTGGAAATTGGTTTCAGTTGGTTTTTAAAAAATTAATCTTTGATATTAGTCTTTGGTACACTTGTTAAGTGTTGTAAGTTGAAAGTCAAGTTCATTAGGCATTCATTTTTGATAAAAATTTAAAAAATGAATTTTCAAAATTTTTCAAACCACTTTTTTTTTAATTGTAAATTTTATGGACAACAACTCATAGTATATTGAAAGTCAAACAATTTATACTGATCACTTTTTTTGATGAAAAGAAAATTATCAGAGTTATATAATTTAAAAAAATAAAAAAACAAACGAAAATCCAAATTCTAAGCTAAACAACGCAAGGTATAAAAAATTCAATAAATAAAAAACATTTCTTTTTCAAAACCCTCCAAGATTATTATAACAACTTTTTGAATTTTGTTAAAGAATAGAAAATTCAAATTTTGACCGCACAAAATATAATAAAAAATAACAAATTTCATTTTGCGCTTAAACTATGCAAGATACGGAAAAAGATGATTAAACAAAAATTTTGCACCCATAGAAGATTGGCAAACTTGTTTTTTACTACTTTTTTATGGGACGCGTATTTTATGTTTCATTCCTAAAAATCAACATTGAAAATAAAAAAAGTTGAAATTTCGGACAAACAACACAAGCTACAAAAAAAAATAATTGCACGAAAGTTGTGCATCCAAAAAAACTACACATTTTTTATTATTATTATTTCTTTTAGGATACGTAGTTTTTGTTGAAATCGTAAAAAATAAAATCAAAAATAAAAAAATATATTTTTTGAAAAACGATGCAAGGTACAAAAAAAAATCAATTGACAAATGTTGTTAACCCAAACTATTTTTTTCTTAAATTAGTGTTTTCCGGTAACAAATTATTCTTTTTTATTCGAAATTTATGTTTTTGTTTGAAAATTAAACTATTTAAAAAAAACTAAGTTACGATGTAGAAAATTAAACAATTTGGTTATTTTGACAGAAAATCCATTTCTCTGGTTGAAAACCTAACTATATTATTATAAATTACTTTTTTCTTTTTTTCAAATTGATTATTCTAACTAAAAATTTTTATATTTTCATTTTCAGTTAAATATTAAATTTTTTAGTTAACAATGCAACTACTTGGTTAAAAGTTGAACTACTTTGTTTGAAATTAATTTTTTTGTTTGTAGATTTTTAATTAAATTTTGTTTTTTTGAATAAATTTTTTCACCTGGAAATTTAACTATCCTATTTTTAATAGTACATTTATCTTTTTTAGTGGAAATCTTAACAAATTAATGAAAATTTATGTAAATTATTAAAAGTTTGACTTTTTGGTCAGAAATAATTTTTTTCGCTTGATAATTTATCTTAATGGTCATAAATCCGTTTTTTTTTAGTTGAAGGAATGATAGTTCTAATTAAAAAATTTATTCTTATTTTTATATTTAAAAAATTCTATTTGGTTCAAAATTCACGTATTGTATTGAAGATGTGTTTGTTTTAGTAAAGTATGTATTAACTAATTATTTTCAGTGAAAATAAAACTCTTCCATTTGTTTGTTAAAAAATGATGCTTTTTCAATTAAAAGTTTCACTATTTCAGTTAAAGATTTATCTTTTTCGTTGAAAATGTATTTCTTAGGTTGAAAATTAAACAATTTTGTTGGAAATTTGTTTTGGAGGGGAAGGTAAAAAATTTATTTTAGAAAAATTGAAAATGGCACTTTTTCATTTTTGGCTAAAACTTGATCTTCTTGCGTAAAATTGTTTTTTAACTTAAAATTTAAATATTCCAGTTTGAGATTCATTATTCCAGTTGAAAATTCATTTCTTTGTGTAAAAATTCAAATATTCTGTTGAAAAATGGTTTTTAAAAATAATTGTTTAAAAAGTAAAAATGTACCCATTCTATTGTTAGTGAAAAAGTGTTCTTTTTTCAGTGGAAAATGCCACTACTTGTTTGAAACTATATGTATTTTGTTAAAAATTTATCTTTTCGGTAGAAAATTAATCTTCTCACTTAGAATTATCTTTTTGGTAAAAATTTAACTATTTAGTAAAAGCTTATCTATTCTATCAAAACTTGAAGAATTTCTTCGAACGACAATTCAAAAATTTTGGTGGAAAATACATTACTTTTTTTTTTGGAACTAAACTATATTGTCGAAAATTTTTTTTTTATTTAACTTCGTTTCAACTAAAAATGTTACTATTTTATTATTATTTCAGAATTTATCTTTTTTAGTTAAAAGTCCAAGTATTTGGCTAGAAATTGAGCGACTTTGATAAATATATATAAAAAAAATTTTTTTCATTAAATTTTTGAAACTTATTTTATTAAAAAGTGGACTTTCTTGTTAAAAATTAATTTTTGCCTGAAAATTTGAGTTTTTAATTGAAAGTTCATGTACTTTGTTCAAAAATCGTTTTTTTCAGTAGAGTATTAATATTTCACTTTAAATATAAATATTGCAGTTGAAGATTTATTTTTTTTTCTAGTTGAAAATTTATCTTTTAGGCTAAAAAGTCAACTATTTTGTCGAAAATGAGTATTTTAGGTAGTAGAGGGGGGAAAAATTAATTTTAGGATTAGAAATGTACCTATTTTATTTTAAGCTAAAAATTTGCGTTTTCAGTAAAAAATACAATTACGTATGTCAGACTTCATCTATTTTATTGAAAATTTATCTTTCTCGGCAGAAAATTAATTTTGATGAATAAAAATTTATGTCTTGGTATACCAATTTAACTATTTGGTGAAAGTTTATTTATTTTGTTGAAAATTTAATAATTTTTTTTAAAGTTATCCTATTTGGTTGAAAAGTAACAACTATTTTGGCAGAAAATTCATTTCTTTCGTTAGAAATTAAATTATATTGTTAAAAATTAAAATTTTTTAAAAATTAATTATTTTTAATGAAAATATAGCTATTTCATTTTCAATTGAGAATTTCTAGCTTTTAGTTAACAATTCAACTACTTTTTTCAGAATTCTTTTTTTTTTATTTTTTTTTTTATCTGAAAATGAACCTATTCCAGTTCAAGATTAATTTTAGTTGAAAATTCATCATTTATTTTAAATTCAACTATTTCGTGAAAGTTTGTAATTTTGTTAATATTTTAACAATTGTTCTTTCAAGTTATTTTGTTTGGTTAGAAAGTTAATTGTTTTTTAATCGTATTCTCAAGACAAGAATTCAAGTATTTCTGATGAAAATTTATTTCTTTCGTCAGAAATTCATTTATATTGTTAAAAATTTGTTTATTTGAACTATTTTGTTAAAAATTCTTGTATATTCTTGTTATTAGATTTTTAAAATTTAACTGCTTTGCTAATAATTCTTTTTTTATGAAAATTATTTTTTATTTGAAAATTTAACTTTTTGTCTGAAAATTAAGCTTCTGACTTGAAAATTCATCATTTTTATTAAAACTTGACTATTCAGTAAAATTTCAACAATTTTTTTTTAAAGTAATCCTGCTTGGCTTAAAAGTTAAATGTTTTTTTTATTCGTATTTTTAAGGCTAAAATTCCACTATTTTGGCAGAAAACTAATTTCTTTCCTTACAAAATTTAACTATATTGTTAAAAAATTTTTTCTTTCTAGTTAAAAATTAATTTTTTTAAATCAAAATTTAACTGTTCTTTTTCTAGTTGAGAATTCATTGCTTTTAGTTAACAATTTAACTACTTGATTCAAAGTTGAACAACTTTGTTAAAAAAAATTTTATATGAAAATAGCTGTTTATCTGAAAATTTAATTATTACAGTTCAAAATTCATTTTAGTTGAAAATTCATCTTTTTGACTGAAAATTAATTTTTTGATTATTATATTATATTTCTTTTTGTTGAGAATTTTCGTTCTAAAATAACAATTCAACTACTTAGTTCAAAGTTGAACTACTTTGTTAAAAATTCTTTTTTATTTCTTTTTTTTATTAGATTATTAAAACTTAACTACGTTGTTAAAAATTCTTTTTGTTATAAAAATTTTTTTGTATCTCAAAATTTAACTATTTCAGTTCAAGATTAATTTTACTTGAAAATTCAGCTTTTTGGCTGAAAATTTAACTATTTTGTTAAAATTTTTTTTTTTTTAAATTAATTTTTTTTAATTGAAAATGCACTTATTTCATTTTTTGTTGATACTTGATCTTTTTCAATTAAAAATTTAACTACTTGCTTAAAAATTTATGTATTTTGTTGATAATTTGTCTCTTTCGGTAGAAAATAAATTTCCTTGATTAAAAATTCAAATTTAACTATTTTGTCAAATTTTATCTCTTATGTTGGAAATTAAACAATTTTGTTTAAAAGTAATCCCATTTGGTTGGGAATTTAACAGTTTCCTCGAAAATTCTTTTTTTTTTTAAAGCAAATTCGACCATTTGGGTAGAAAATTTATTTCTTTCTTTGAAAATTCAACTGCATTGTTGAAAATTCGTTTTTTTTTTTGTTCAAGATTTTTTTTAACTGAAAATTTAACTATTTTATTTTAAGTTGAGAATTTATCTTTTTAAGTTGAAAGTTTAACTACTTGGTTAAAAGTTGAACTACTTTATTAAAAATTGATTTTTTTGGTTAAAGATTCTTCATTTTTTTTGAAAATAGTTTGGCTGAAGATTTAATTAATTTTCAAAACTTTATTTTATTTTTGGTTAGAAAATAATTCTTTTAACTAAAAATTTAACTTTTTAATTTTTAAAGAAAATTTGTCCTTATTTTATAATTCATGTATTATGTTGAATTTTTTTGTTGTAGAAAATTATGGTTTGTGTTTAAAAATTTATCTTTTTGGTTAAAAATTATTCCTCTTTCACAAAAATTAATCTTCTTGGTTGAAGATTTTTTTTTTTTGTTTTTAAAAATAAATTTTTTAGCTTAAAATTTGATTACTTCATATTTCACATTAAATTTATCTATTTCAGTAAGAAGATTAATACATTGATTGAAAATGTATGTATTTAAAAAAAAAATTTTTTTTTCATCAACAATAATCTTTTCGATTAAAAATTAATTTTATTGCTTATACATTGATTCGTTCTTTTTTTGCTTAAAAAAAAATTTTTTAATGAAAAATTTCATTATTATTCTTTTAATTGAAAATTCTATTTCTTTAAAAAATTCATGCATTCTGATAAAAATGTGTATGTTTCAGGTTGAAATTTATCTCGTTGGTTTTAAATTTAACGATTTTGTGAAGAATTTGTTTTTGATCAGGCAAAGAATAAATTATTTTGATTAAAAATAATCCTGTTCTATTTTTAGCTAATACATGATCTTGTTTTTAATGAGAGAATTCAACTATTTGGCTGAAAATTTATCTTGTTAAGTTAAAAATCCATCTATTTGGTTAAATTTGACATATTTTTTCAAAAATTGGTCTGTTTTTGTAAAAAAATTCTTTTTATTGTCAAAAATTCAACTGTTTGGTTGAAATTCAAATAACTTTGTTAAAAATTCACTGAAAATGCATCATTTTAATTAAAAATTATTCTCTTTAGCAAAAAATGTAACTAGTTTTTCAAAAAATCGTTTTCGTTGGTTGAGAATTAATTTTTTATAAAAATGTAAGTATTTCAGTTAAAGACTCATTTTTGTAGTTGTAAATTTATCTCTTTGTTTTCTCAATTTAACTATTTTGTTAAAAATTGGTTTTTTTGTGTTGATGGGGGGAGTGTGTTTTGAAAATCCTTTTTTTTTATTTTTCTATTTTTGGCTAAAAATTGATCTTTTTGTCTGAAATTTAACTACTTAATTAAAACTTCATGTATTTTGTTGAAAATTCAAAAATTTGGTTTGAAAGTTATCCTGTTTGGTTGAAAAAGGAACTGTTTTTTTTAATGTGTCTTTTAAAGACGAAATTTCAACTATTTTGGTCAAAATTTTTTTCTTTTATTAGACAATCAATCATGTTGTTAAAAGTTTGTTTTTCTTTCAATAATTTTTGTAACTCAAAATTTAATTATTTCATTTCGAGTTAAGAATTTGTCTCTTTCAGTCAACAATTCAAGCTTTAAACTACTCAGTTTAAATTTAAAAATTCTTTTTCTATATTACATTTTTTAAATTTAACTACTTTGTTGTTAATTCTCTTTTTTTGTTCGAAATTGTTTTTTGACTGAAAATTTGGATAGTTTATTGAATTTTTTGTTATGAAATTAATTTTCTTTTTATTTGAAAATTTACCTATTCCATTTTTAGTTAAAAATTTATCTTTTTTTTCTTGTTGAAAATTCAACAACTGGCTTAAAAGTTTATGCATTTTGTTGAAAATTCATCTTTTGTGGTATAAAATCAATCTTCTTGACTGGAAATTCATCTTTTTGGTTAAAATTTAACTATTTAGAGAAAGTTTATCTATTTTGTTTGAAATTAAACAATTTAGTTTAAAAATAATCCTGTTTAGCTAAAAATTCAACCGTTAAGTTGATAATTCGTCTTTTTGGAACAAACATTTAACAATTTTAGTGGAAAATACATTTCTTTGTTTGGAAATTAAACTATACTGGTGAAAATTCGTTTCTTGTCGTTGAACAGTTTTTTAACAGAAAATTTTACTATTCCATTACATTTTAAAACCTAATTATTTTTAATTGTGAATTTAAAAATTATGACTATAGATTCGAGATCAGCGACCACAAAAACCCACAAGTAACCATTTTAAGCACTTTTCGGAGTATTTAGTAACTCGCTATATAGTGCAATCGCTGTAGCCGCCATAGTGGATTTGCCATATTATATTTTGAAATTTTGACCCCAGGTTTGAGACCATCGACTCCAAAAACCTACCAGTAGCCATTTTCAATCATTTATGGAAGTATTTAGGAATTTGGTATGAAGTGTGGCCGCTGTAGCCGACATATTGGATTCGCCATCTTGAATTTAGAAACTCTGAACACAAGTTCGAGATCAGCGACTACAAAATCCTTAAATTCTTTGACGATATTTCACAAGAAAAAGCAGCTCGTCGGGTAATATAGTCTCTAATACAGCAAAAGCAGCATTTGCTGCACATCTAGGTTAGGAGATCTCGAGAAAAACCAGGCTTTGAAAAATTCTGAGGCCAGATTCGGATTCAGCGCATCAAACCCCTTCAGAAAAGTCAAGTCTAGTTTTGGAGTTATTAGCAAAAAGCTGTGTAATCTTACCTCCAATATAGCGAATCCAGCATTTTCTGCACATTAAGGGTAGGATATCTCGAGAAAACCTAGGCTTTGAGAAATTCTAAGGCCAGATTCGGATTCAGCGCGTCAAAAACCTTATAAAAATTATAGCCTAGTTTCAAGGCTCTCAGCAAAAAGTCGTGTAATCTTACCACCAACATAGCGAAAACCAGCATTTTCTGCACATTTAGATAAGGAGATCTTAAGAAAAACCAGGATTAAAAAATTCTTAGGTCAGATTCGGATTAGGTGCGTCAAACCTTTCAGAAAAGTATAGTCTAGTTTCTAGGTCGTTAGCAAAAACCCATGTAATCTTACCTTTAGTGTAGCGAAAACCAGCATTTTCTGCACTTTAATTTTGGATATCTCGAGCAATACCAGGCTTTGAGGAATTCTGAGTCCAGATTCGGATTAAGCGCGTCAAAACCCTTTATAAAATAACAGCAAAGTTTCTAGGTCATGAGGAAAAATTCGTCTAATCTAACCTCCAATGTAGCAAAACCAGCATTTTCAGCACATTCAGATTAGGAGATCTCGAGAAAAACCAGGCTTTGAGAAATTCTGAGGCCAGATTTAGATTCAGCTCGTCAAACCTCTTCAGGAAAGTATAGTTTAGTTTTGAAGTCATTAACAAAAATCTGTGTAATCTTACCTACAATATAGCAAATCCAACATTTTCTGCACATTAAGGTAAGAATATCTCAAGAAAAACTAGGCTTTGAGAAATTCTGAGGCCAGATTCAGATTAAGCGCGTCAAAACCCTTTACAAAATTATAGTATAGTTTATAGGTCATCAGCAAAAATCCGCGTAATCTTACCTCCAATATAGCAAAACTAGCATTTTCTGCACATTTAGATTAGGATATCTCGAGAAAAAACAGGCTTTGAGAAATTCTGAGGTCAGATTCAGATTCAGCGCGTCAAACCCCTTCAGAAAATGATAGTCTAGTTTCTAGGTTATTAGCAAAAAGTCATGTAATCTAACCTCTAATATAGCGACAACCAGCATTTTCTGCACATTTAGTTCAGGATATCTCGAAAAAAACCAGGCTTTAAGAAATTCAGAGGGCAGATTCGGATTCAGCGCATCAGAAACTTTTAGAAAATTATGGTCTAGTTTCTAGGTTATAAGCAAAAAGTCGTGTAATCTTACCGCCAAGACAGCAAAAACCAGCATTTCCTGCACTTTTAGCTTAGGATATCTCGAAAAAAGCCAGGCTCTGAGAAATTCTGAGACCAGATTTAGATTTAGCGCGTCAAAACCCTTTAGAAAAGTATAATTTAGTTTTAGGATCATCAGCAAAAAGCTGTATAATCTTACCTCTAATATAGCAAATTTAGCATTTTCTGCACATTTAGTTTAGAATATCTCGAGAAAACCCAGGCTTTAAGAAATTTTGAGGCCAGATTCGGATTCAGCGCGTTGAACCCCTTTATAAAATTGCAGTATAGTTTCTAGGTCATCAGCAAAAATCCGTGTAATCTAACCTCCAATATAGCAAAACTAGCATTTTTTGCACTTTTAGTTTAGGATATCTCGTGAAAAGCCAGGCATTAAACAATCCAGAGGACAGATACAAATTTAGCGCGACAAAACCGTTTAGAAAAGTATAGTCTAGTTTTGGGGTCATCAGCAAAAAGCTGTGTAATCTTACTTCCAACATAGCGTAAACCAGCATTTACTGCACATTTAGATTAGGAGATCTCGAGAAAAAGCAGGCTTTAGGAAATTTTGAGGTCAAATTAGGATTAGGAAAATTATAGTGTAGTTTCTAGATTATTAGCAAAAAGTCGATTAATCTTACCTCCAACATAGCGAAAACCAACTTTTTCTGCAGGTTTAGTTCAGGATATCATGAGAAACGCCAGGCTCTGAGAAATTCTAAGGCCAGATTCAGATTTAGCGCGTTAAAACCCTTTAGAAAATTGTAGTCTAATTTTTAGGTCATTAGAAAAAAGCCGTGTAATCTTACCTCCAATATAGCAAAACCAGCATCTTCTGCACATTTAGTTCAGGATATCTCGAGAAAAACCAGGCTCTAAGTAATTCTGAGGCCAGATTCGGATTCAGCGCGTCAAACCCTTTCAGAAAAGTATAGTCTT
>JAUELO010000293.1:2528379-2540681 GCA_032357855.1 Amphibolips quercusostensackenii | reverse complement strand
GTCGGTGATCAGAGAGTGGCAAGGAGGCAGTTTTCGTGGCAGAATTGGAAGAAGAAAAAAGAAACGACAAAAGCCGTGGAGCGAAAGAATCGCAGATTGGACGAGAGCCTTTATAGCCTTTTTGTTTAGCAACGTTGGCATCGTGTGCCTAGTGGTCAGTTACACTATTGCGGGTGCATTTCTCTTCCAGTCTATTGAAGGAAAAAACAGTCTCAAAAAGGCCAGTCACGTCCTCAATTTAAGAAATGACACTGCCTTCCGCCTTTGGGAACTCACGTCCCAGGTAATATTTCAAATCCAATATTTCAATTTCCATTATATAGTTACAAAAAAATTAGTGAAAGTAGGCGCCGTTCCCTGAAAATCCTAAAAAATAGAGTTTCTTAGCCTCTAAGGATGTAAATAAGGACGTTCAGACCTCTTGCTCCCCTATTTTTTTCTTCAAATACCCCTACATTTCACCCTTTACTTCTACTTCCTCTCCCAACACTTCACCCTTTAGCTCGCAACACTTCACCCTTTACTTGCCAACCTTCCCGAATTTTTCCCACCTCCTCTTTCCCCTCTCTTTACTTCATCATCTATCAATCTTCTTTTGCAACTTCGTTTCTCATTTATCACTTCTTCTCCT
Organism: Amphibolips quercusostensackenii; assembly: GCA_032357855.1. Lineage (NCBI taxonomy): Eukaryota > Metazoa > Arthropoda > Insecta > Hymenoptera > Cynipidae > Amphibolips > Amphibolips quercusostensackenii. The sequence continues at coordinate 2,540,050 of JAUELO010000293.1, read as the reverse complement.
CTACTCATCCGCACTATCTTCATAGCCATCCCTTCACTTTTATCACTTCCCTCTCTCACTCCCCGCACCCATTACTAATAATTATTTTCTCTTCTACCAATCACTTTTTCTGCTTGTGCTTTCTAATTTCCCGTCAATTCCTGTACTTAATTTTTCCAAGTTTCTCCTAAATACCCACACTTTTCCGTTCCCTTGTTTCCCCAACTCACTTTCTACTAATTTTTACTTACTTTTTCTCACCTTATTTTTCATCACTTTTCCTACTCTACTTTTTCTTATTTACTAGACTTTCTCTTCCTTCACGTACCCTCGCTATACCATCACTCATTTTTTCTCGCTCCCTCAACTTTCTTTCTGCGGCATTTTTGTCACTTTCTCATTCATTTTCTTATTTTGACTATTTCCACTACGTTTATTAACCCACGCTGATCATTTTTTATTTGCAACGACTTTGCCTACTTAACCTCTAATAATTTATCCTTACTTTTCCTACACCTTCTTATTTCTCCTTACTTCTCCTATTTCCACACATTTTTTCTACTTACCATCCCTTTATTTTCTCTAATTTCCCTCCCTTTATTTTTTCTAACTTATTATATATCTTTTGCCTATATTTCTTTCGCTATCTCTTCCATAATACCCTCTTACTTCGCCAACTTCCTCTCATTTCCATTACTTCCGCATCCTTTCTTTCCATTACTTCCACATCCTTTATTTCCCTTCACTTCCACTACTTCCACATACTTCATTCCTCCTTACTTACTTTTCTTTTTTCCTCCCCTTTTTCTTGAGTTTATAGACTTACTTACACCTTTATGGACTCTTATTTCTCCTAACTTATCCTACTTCTACAATGTATGGTAATGCCTAAGATTGGTGCGTTGAGACTACCATGAAGTGTACTAAATGTGGAATGTGGTTTCCGTCCGCCAATCCGTCAGTCGTACATTTTTACAGAGAATGTAAGTGAGGGGAAGTAAGGAGACATGAGTGAAGTAAAGTAGAGAAAGGAATAATGATGGGAGGGTAAGTGAGGGTAAATGAGGGTAAATATGCAGAAGCGTAGTAGCGGAAGTAATCGGGAAAGAAGGAAGTAAACTAGAGGCAGTGGGGGTAGAAAGTCTAGGCTAAGTTAAAAGAAACAATGAGAGTAAAAGTAGGGGTAGTTAGGGAAAGTGAGGAAAGGGAAAAAGTGCGAAAGAAGGGTAAGTGAGAGTAAATACGTGAATAAGAAGTAGGGGAAGTATCCGCCAATCTGTCAGCGGTACATTTTTTCAAAGAGAGTAAGTGAAGAGAAGTGAGGGTAAATAAGAAAAAGAAGAGTAGTAGCGAAAGTGAGGAGAGAAAAAGAAGTTCAAGTAGTGGAAGTAAAGGTAGGGAGCGTAAGGTATATAAAATAAAATTATGGGAGTGAAGTAGAAGAAGTAAGGGAAACTGAGGAAAGAAAAATAGTGCGAAAGTAGGATAAATGAGAGCAAACACGTGAAGCAGAAGTAGGGGAAGTAAGGAAATAAGTGGAGGAGAAGTATTAAAAATGTATAGAAAATAAGGAGAGCAAATTAGATAAATTGAGGGTAAATAAAGAAATAAAAAGTAGGTCAAACAAGGGAAAATTGAAAGACAAGGCAGTGTGAAAACAAGAGGAATTAGGAGAAGTGAGGGGAAAGCAGAGAAAATTAGGAAGTGGAACTATTAGAGGTAAGTGCAATTGAGGGAAAATAGGGTAAATAAATAGCAATGAAGGTTATTAGTAGAGGGATAGAAGGTATGTGAAAGGGAAGTAGGGGAAAGGTTAGTTTAGCTGAGGAAGCGAGAAGAAAAGTAAGTTAAGCAGGGTGAACTTACGTTAAAGAGAATGGAAGGGAACAAAAGTAGAGCAGTAGAAGGAAATTATGGAAGGAGGAGAGTCCAGCGACTTAATGAACATCTTAATAGACGACGAAACTTTTTTTTGTTTTGACTTATTTTTCGTGAGATGATTTTGTTCTCAGGAAAGCCTTGAAGGGTTACTATGTTTCAAATTTTTTAATTTTACAGTTTGATCACTCAAATCAAAAAAAATAATTTAAGAGACATTGTTTTATTTTTCAAGCAAAATATTTTTGTTCACATATTAATGTGAAAATGGTTTTGGAAAATTAAAACGATACCAAAAAAATATTTAGTTTTGAATTTTTAAATTAAATTTTAGTTAAAATTATATTTTCTAAATAAACTCAACTGTTTTCGTTCGCATTTCCAGATATATTTTAAATTATTTGAATCGTCTAAATTATCTGAATTTTTTTAAATTGCGGAATTTTTCCAATTCTAAGAACTCCCTGAGCTTCATGAACTATAAAAAAATTTAAGAAATTGCGACGAAATAAGTAAAGTCAAGATTTTCTATAAATTCAGGGAATTTAGATAATTTAGTAGATTTAAAGAAATTCAGGGGATTCAAAGTATTTTAATAATTTTGGAGAATTATAAATTTCCAAGGAATTCACGATGTTTGAGGGCTTATAAATATTCAGGACATTTAGGTTATTTAAGGAATTTAGGATATTCAAGGAATGCGGGAAATTCAAAAAACTTAAGAGCATTTAGGAAATTCAAAGAATTTTGAAAATTTTAGGAACCTTAGAAACTTACAATATTTAAGGAATTCAAAACATTCAAAGATTTCATAGAATTTAAAGAGATGGAATATTTCGGACAATTTGAAAAATACAAGAAAATAGAATACTCAAGAAATTAAGTAAATTGAAAGATTATAGAGAATTAAAAAAATTTTAGATAAATTTAAAAATTTAAAGAAATTAGACAAAATTCAAGAAATTTAAGGAATTCGCAATATTTAGAGAATTCAGGGAATTTAGATAATTTAAAGTAAATTAAAAAATTCAAGGAATTAAAAATATTTAAGGATTTTATAAAAAGCAGTGAAATCAAATGTTATTTGAAAATTACGGGAATTCAGAGAATAAAAGAAAATTAGGGTGTTAAAAAAATTCAGGGATTACAGGGAATTCAAATTATTTTGAAGCATTTAGGAAATTCCAAGAATAAAGAAAATTTGAAGAATCTCAGGAACTTACAATATTTAAGGAATTAAGGGGATTCAGAGAACTATAAGGAAATTAGAGAATTCAGAAAATATAGAATATTTAAGGATTTTAGAAAATTTAGTAAAATGATAGATTTAAAAAAATTTTGGAAATTCAAAAAATAAAAGGAAATAGGACATTTAAAAAATGTAGTAAACTATAAGATTAGAATGAATTAGGCGAATTTTAGAGAATTTGGAAAATTTAAAGAATTTAGAAAGTTTAAGGGATTTTAGGAATTTGCAATATTTAAAGAATTCAGGGAATTTGAATAACTTCAAAGAAATTAGAAAATTTAAGGGATTCAAAATATTTAAAGATCTTAGAAAATTTAGTAAAACCAAATATTATAAAAAAATTTAAGTATTCAAAAAAAAACAAGGAAATTCGAGTATTTAACAAATTTAGTAAATTCAAGAAGTAGAGGGAATTTAGAGTACTTTGAAGCATTCCTGCAAATCAGAAGATTTAAAAAATTCTCAGGATTTTAGGAATTTTAAATTTTTTAAGAATTCAGGAAACATCAAGAATTTTAAGGAAATAAAAGAATTTAAGGAATTCAGAATATTGGAGGGTCTTAGGGAATTTAGGTAAACCAAGGATTTCAGAAACTTTTAGGAGTTCAGAGAATACAGGGAAATAAGAATATTCGAGAAACTTAACAAGTCCAAGGATTACAGGGAATTTAAAGAATTTCGTAAGATTTGAGAAATTTAAAGAATTTATAAAATTCAAGGAATTCCGTAAATTTACGATATTTTAAGAATTTAGAAAATCTCAGAGCATTTTGAAATTTTTCGAATTTAGATAAAATTCGAGACTTTAAGAAATTTAGAATATTTAAGGATTTTAGGAAATTTAGTGAAATGATAAATTTAGGAAAATTTCTAAAATTCAAAAAATGCAAGGAAATAGAACATTTAAAAAATTAAGTAAATTAAAAGATTACAGGGAATTCAGAGAATTTTCGAGAATTTGGAAAATTTAAAGAATTTATAAAATGCAAGGAATTTCAGGAATTCGCAATATTTAAAGAATTCAGGAAATTAAGATTATTTTAAGGATATTCGAAAATTCAAGGAATTCAGAATATTTAAAGATTTTAGAGCATTCAGTCAAATTAAATGTTAAGAAAAATTCAGGAATTCAAAGAATACAAGAAAATTATAGTATTTCAGAAATTTAGGAAATTCAAAGATACAGGGAATTCAGAGTATTTTCAAGCATTTTTGAAAAATTCAAAGGATTTAAAAAATTCTAGGGATTTCAGAAATTTACAATATTAAAAAAATTCAGGGAATTCCAAGAGTTTTAAGAAAATTAAAGAATTCAAGAAATTCAAAATATTAAAGGATTTTAGGAAATTCAGGTAAATAAAGGATTCCACAAAATTTAGGAAATTCACAGAATACAAGAAAATTAGGATATTCAAGAAATTTAAGAAATTTAAAGATTGCAGGGAATTCAGAGAATTTCGTAAAATTGATGAAATTTAAAGAATTAAAAAAATTCAAGGAACTTTAGAGCATTTAGGAAATTCAAAGAATTTAGAAAATTCAAAGGATTTCCGGAATTTGCGATATTTAAAGAATTCAAGAAATTTAGAGAATTTTCAAAAAATTCAAGAATTCAAGAAATTCAGAATATTTAAGGATTTTAGTGAATTAAGTAAAATGATAGATTTAAAAATTTTTTAGAAATTCAAAGCGTACAAGGTAAATAAATTATTCAAGAAATTCAGAATATTTAAGGATTACGAAAAATCCAGAATACTTCGGAGCATTTAGGAAATTCAGAGAATTTAGCCAATTCAAAGAATTTAAGGAACTTGCAATATTCGCGGAATTCAGGTAATTTAGATAACTGTAAGGAAATTAGAGAATTTAAGGAATTTATAATTTATAAGGATTTCAGAGAATTTAGTGAAAAAAGGTTACAGAAAATTTCAAAAATTCAAAAAATACAAGAAAACAGAATATTCAAGAAATTCAGTATATTCTAAGATTACATGTAATTCATAAAATTTTACAGAATTCAGAGATTTTCGTTAAATTTGGAAAATTGTAAGAATATGGAAAATTTAAGGAATTCTATGAATTTACGGTATTTGAAGAATTTAAAAAATTAAATAAATATTAAAAAAATTAAAAGTATTTAGAAAATTTAAGGGATTTTAGGCATTCACGATATTAAAAGAATTTAAAAAATTTAAAGAATTTAGGAAATTCAAAGAATTTTAAGAAAATTCAAGAATTCGAAGAACTCAGAATATTTGAGGATTTCAGAAAATACAAGGTAATTAGATTATTTAAGAAATTTAAGAAATTTAAATTTTACAGAGAATCAAAAATTCTTCGGAGTATTGCGGAAATCCGAAGAATGTAGAAAATTCAGAGAATTTCAGGGACTTACAATGTTTAAGGAATTTAGAAATTTAGAGATTTTTAGAGAAATTAGAAAATTTAAGGAAATTAGAATAATTAAGAAATTTAGAAAATTCAGGGATTACTGGGAATTTGAATAATATCAGAGAATTTAGGAAATACAAAAATTTTAGAGATTTCTGAATATTTAAAGAATTCAGGGGATTTAAAGAAATCAAGATTTTGGAAAATTTTTGGAATCCAGAGAATTTAAAAATGAAACCAAATCAGTTTGAAGGTTTCCATATACAAAGTGTCACAAACGTAGCGGAACAGGCCTGTATCTTCTTAAGTGAGATATTTTTTTTACAAAGGTTAAGGTCATTGTCGTAGATACTTTTAACAAGGAACCTCATGGTGACCTTAGTTTTCACCTTAAGGACGACCTTGAAGATTATTTCAAGGTCAACTTTTATGGAAACGCCCTTTTTTAACACCGGCAATTAAAAGAACGAAAAATTTTACATTTTTATATGTTTTCCGGACGACCTTAAAGGTCACCCTAAGGTCATTTTGAATCAAACTTTTAAAATTTCATCCGGAAAGTATGAACTAAGTGCATATTTGAATGTAAAATTTTTCATTTTTCGATTCCTGGTGTCAAAATGGGCGTTTAAAATTTGAAAAAAGTTGATCTTGAAATAACTATAAAGGTCATTAAGGTTATCCCCAAGGTCAGAGCAAAAGTCACATTCATCACACACAGGTTCAGCCTTAGCGACCTCAAAAACCTATTGGGTAATGTTTTCCGTTAACGCTCAAAATTGTCCTCACTCACCCGACCTGAGCGGTCGCGACCTTCAAAAGGCCGTCAGGTCAGGTTTAAGGTCAAAGTTCAAACTTCCATCAACACGTGATACTCACATAAGTTTGTCTGATATGGAATATTTTTCAAGAATTTTGTTCTTATAGCCATTAAAACATAATGACCTTAGGGTAACCTTTAAGGTCATCTAAAACATATGACATAAGTACATATTTAAATGTAAAATTTTCCGTTCCTTCTATTGCCAGCGTCAAAAAGAAGCGTTTCCTTAAAAAAAAGAGTTGACCTTGAAATAACCTTCAAGGTCATCCCCCAAGGTAAAACTAAGGTCAGTATCTATATGTTGAAAATTTAAAGCTGAGAGCTATTCTGAGAGATAATTTTTTTCAATTTGAAGTTTTTAAGTTTTAGAAAAGAAGAAAGTCTTAAAACTATTATGATAATTAAAATCATTCTGACGTTTTTATTTGATAAACTAAAAAGTTAAAGACTCCACTTATGCTTAAAATTAAAAAAGTGGAATTGGAGTGGATTTTAACAACTTTATTATTTTTACTGAAACTCTCTTTTATTTCAAGTATTTAAGCATATAGGAAAAACATTTTGTTACACTTATGAATTTCTAAACCTTATATCCTTAGAGTAATAAAATAAAGAACAAAAAAAAATTAAATAAAAAAAAATATTGCGAGCACTAACTTTTTGATTACTATCATTATTAATTTATTAAAGTATCTTTTTAGATAAATAGTTATTATTACGAAAAAGAAAACAAATTTTATTTGTAATTTAACAAAAAAATTACATTTTTATTATGAAAAAATCTTAACAAAATTAATTAAAAGTATGACATAGAAGCTTTAGTGATATTTCAAAATGTAACCATTCTAACCTGTAATGCTCGTAAATCGAGGAAAAATGATTTATTTGCGTAAATTTATGCATACACATTCAACTTGTCACTCCTGACATTTATTCACATGTACTTGTATTTTGATGGCAAAAATAAGTCTCTCAAAGTAACCATCAACGGTTGACAGATTCTCAAGTTTCTCAAAGGGAAAAGATAATTCATGCTTCAAAATAGTAAGAATCAAAGGTTTTGAGCATATTCCCGGATAGCATAAAATTTATTTATTCATTGTAGTAAATTATTTTGAATATGTATTATAAAGGCTTAATAAATGTGGAACCATTCCTGCATTTGAAAATTCTTGTCCAAGAATAATATATGGGTAAACATTTGAATTTGAAAATAATACTAAATATTGTGAATAGAAACAATAATTAATCTTTAATTACCCACCTGAAGACTTTTAAAGCAGATCTAATCATTATTTTGACATAAGAAAAATGTAAATAGTTTAAATAAAATTTTTTTTAATTAATTGGAAAAAATTTAAGTTTAAAAAAAACTAAGGAAACGGTTTTTGTCTTGGATTTTCACTGAATAATTACATCTTGGAAAAAAATCTATTTTTGATTAAAAAGCTTGTTATATTTTTGGTTTCAAATTTAATTAAAAGTTAAAATACTATCCTAAAAATTCACTTTTTCCAATATAAATCTCGCTTGTCAAAAATTTAACTATTCCATATTTAAAAAATTAATATTCTGGTTGATAACCATTTTCAGGATATATGTTCAACTATTTAATTAAAAATTTAGGATAAAAATTTAACTGTTTAGTTAAAAATTCCTTTTTTTAGAATTAATTTTTTTGACTAAAAATGTAACTATATCATTTGTGGTTGAAAATTGATATTTTTAATTTGAACTTTAGTTCAAAAAATGAATTTTTTTTTTGTTGAAGATTCATCGTTTGATTTCAAATTCATATTTTCAGAAAAACGAAAGGTTTTTTTGTACAAAAGTCATATTTCTTATTCTTTTTATTTTTTATTTTATTATTATATTTATTTATAATTATAATTATATTTATTTTATTTTTTATTTTTCCCGCTGAAAATTAATTTTTGTCCGTGAACATTCAACCTTTTTGGTTGAAGATTCAACTAGTGTGTTAAAAATTAAAAATTTGTACTACTTTTTAGAAAATAATTATTTTGTTGTTGTTAAGGATTCGTCATTTTAGTTGAAATTCATATTCACTGGTCGAAAATTGAACTATTTTGTTAAAAATTCCTATTTTGTTTAATGGAGATTTATTTTTTCAACTCAAACTGTAACTATTCCTTTTTTCGCTTGAAATTATACTATTTGAATAGAAATTTATGCATTTTGTTGAAAATTTTATTTTTTTTTTGAAAATTACTTTTTTTTTGGTTAAAAATTAATCCTTTTTTAGGTTTCAACTCGTTTGCTGGAAATTCGTCTTATTTAATAACAAATCTGCTACTTGGTTTAAATTTGAACTACTTTAAAAAAAATTAATTTTTTTTTTAAGAATCCTCACTTTAATTGAGATTTATATTTTCGGGTCAAAAATTCAACTGCTTTGTAGATAATTTGTATTTTTCTTAAAATTTCCACAATTCGCTAGAAAATTGTATTACTTGGTTGAACATAACGTATTTTTTTGGAAATGACAACTATTTCGTTAAAAATTTATATTCTTTGTTAAAAACTCTAACCATTCCGTTAAAAATCCAACTATTTTGTTAAAAATTCTTTTTTGCGTGTAAATTCTTTTCTTGTTTAGTTAAGAATTAATCTTTTTAGTGAAAATTGTAAGGATTTCATTTGCTGTTTAAAATTCAACTTTTTTAATGGGGACTCACATATTTTGTGAAAAATACTTTTTTTTGTAGAAAATTAAATTTTTTTGGTTGAAAATTTATTTTTCTTGCTTAAGGATTTAACTGCTTTGTTGAAAACGCGTCTTTTTGGATGACAAATCAACTACTTGGTTTGAATATGGATTAATTTGAAAAAAAAATAATTTCTTTTTTTTTTTGGTTGAATATTCCTCATTATAATTGAAATTCATATTTTCGGGACAAAAATTGAACTTTTTGTAGAACATTCCACAATTTGATAAAAAAGTAAAAAATTGGGTTGAAAATTAACTTTTTTGGTGAAAATTAACTGTTTTGTTTGAAATTTTAAATATTTTGTTAAAAATTCAACTATTTTGTTGTAAATTCTTTTTTTTATCGAAAATTATTTTTTGGTAAAAATGATTTTTTTGTTAAAAATTATTTCTTGTGGTAAAAATTATTGTTTTGCTTAAACTTACATTTTTGGTAAAAATTCTTTTTTTGTTGAGTTAAGAATTAATTTTCTTAGCTCAAACTGCAACTATTCTGTTTGCTGGTGAAAATTTAACTTCTTTGTTAGGGATTTATTTATTTTGTAAAAAAATACTTTTTTCCGTTGAAAATTTAATTTTGTTGCTTAAAAATTTATCCTTCGTGGTTAATGATTTAACTGCTTTGCTGAAAATGCGTTTTTTTTGCATTTAAAATCAAATACTTAGTTTAAATATGAACTACAAAAAAAAATTTCCTTTTTTTGGTTGAAGATTCCTCGTTTTAATTGGAATTCATAGTTTCGGGCCGAAAATTGAACTTTTTTGTAGAAAATTTCACAATTTCGAAGAAAATTAAAGAATTTGGTTAAAAATTAACTTTTCCGTTTGAAACTAAACTTTTTGTTTAAAATTTCGAATATTTTGTTAAAAATTTAACTATTTTGTTAAAAATTCTGTTTTTGGTAAAAATTCCTTTTTTTGTTTAGTTAAGAATTATTCTTTTTAGCTTAAACTGTAACTATTCTATTTTCTGTTCAAAATTTAACTTTCAAGTGGGGATTCATTTATTGTGTGAAAAATACTATTTTTCTTAAAAAAATTAATTTTGTTGGTTAAAAATTCATCCTTCTTGGTTGATAATTTAACTGCTTTCTTGAAAATACGTCTTTTTTGCATTAAAAATCAACTACTTGGTTTAAATATAAACTACTTTAAAAATAATAATTTTTTTTTTGTTGAAGATTTCTTATTTTAATTAAAATTCATAGTTTCGGGCCGAAAATTAAACTTTTTTGTAGAGAATTCCACGATTTCGTAAAAAATTTAAGTATTCAGTTGGAAATTAACTTTTTTGCAGAAAATAAACTTTTCTGTTAGAAATTTCAAATATTTTGTTAAAATTTTAACTATTTTGTTGAAAATTTTTATTTTGGTAACAATTCTTTTTTTGGTAAAAATACTTTTTTTGGTAAAAATTCCTTTTTTGTTTATTCAAGAATTAATTTTTTTAGCTTGAACTGTGATTATTTTATTTTCTGTTTGAAATTTAACTTATCATGAGGGATTTATATATTTTGTAAAAAAAAAATACTTTTTTCGTAAAGAATTAAATTTTTTTGGTCAAAAATTTATCCATCTTGCTTGAGGATTTAACTGCTTTGTTAAAAATGCGTCTCTCTGGATTAGAAATCAACTCCTTAGTTTAAATATGAACTACTGAGAAAAAAATAATTCCTTTTCTTTTGGTAAAAAATTTCTTATTTAAATTGAAATTCATAGTTCTTGGCCGAAAATTGAATTTTTTTGTAGAAAATCTCACAATTTCGTAGAAAATTAAAGTATTTGGTTGAAAATTGACTTTTTTGTTGAAAACTAACATTTCTGTTTTAAATTTCAAATATTTTGTTAAAAATTCAACTATTTTGTTGAAAATTCTTTTTTGGTAAAAATTTCTTTTTTGTTCAGTTAAAAATTAAACTCTTCAGCTTAAACTGTAACTGTTCTATTTGCTGTTGAAAATTAAACTTTTTAGTGGAGATTTATATATTTTGTAAGTAATACTTTTTTTCGTAGAAAATTTTATTTTATTAATTAAAAATTTATCCTTTTTGGTTGATGATGTAACTGCTTTGATGAAAATACGTCTTTTTTGCATTAAACATCAACTACTTGGTTTAAATATGAACTCCTTAAAAAATAATAATTTCTTTTTTTTTTTTTGTTGAAGATTTCTCATTTTAATTAAAATTCGTAGTTTCGGGCCGAAAATTAAACTTTTTTGTGGTAAATTCTACAATTTGGTAGAAAATGAAAGAATTTTGTTGACAATTAACTTCTTTGTTGAAAATTAACATTTTTGGTTGAAATTTAAAATATTTTGTGAAGAATTCAACTATTTTGTTAAAAATTCTTTTTTTTTTGTTAAAAATTCTATTTTTTGTAAAAATTCTTTTTCTGTTCAGTTGAGAATAATTTTTTTTAGCTCAAACTGTAACTATCCTATTTGCTGTTAAAAATTTACCATTTCCCTTAGAGATTTATGTATTTTGTAAGAAATACTCTTGTTTCGTAGGAAATTTAATTTCGTTAACTATAAATTTATCCTTCTTGCTTAAGGATTCAACTGCTTTGTTTAAAATGCGTCTTTTTTGGATGAGAAATCAACTACTTGATTTAAATA
>JAUELO010000293.1:2494534-2504883 GCA_032357855.1 Amphibolips quercusostensackenii | reverse complement strand
TATTATATATAAAATGGAATATATAATTTTTGTTCTGTAACTGTAAAATAATATAATTAGAAATTTCTAGTTATTTTAGAGTTTCTGAATTTATAATACGTGAAATATTAATTTACACTGATAATTAGATGTTTGAATAAATTGTTTAAAGAATTTATAATTGTTTCTAGCCATTTCCTCTTAGAATAGACTTAGAAAGTCGCGTTTTTTCTGAATTTTTCCACTTTTGGTCTACTTTTAAATTACAGTAAGGTAATAATTAATTCATGTTAACAAGCGTGATATTTTTAACAATTAATTTTTATTTTTAATAATATTCTCATTGAATAATCTTATAAAGTTGCAGTTTTTACCTGAAATTTTCAACTTTTTGTCTAGTTTTTATTTAGAGTTTGATAATAATTAGTGAAATTTAGCTTAAATAATAGTTTAAGCAAAATATTATTGTGTATTACTATTTTCTCCTATAGCAATGCTAGATACTTGTGGTTTTTCCTGAAATTATCCTTTTTTTTGTCAACTTTTCACTTTGAGTGAGGTAATAATTAATTACTGCAATTCAACAAGAATAATTGTTTAAGCTGATTAGTACTGTTTCTAACTATCTTCCTACACTAATGCTAGATAGTTGAGGATTATTCTGAAATTTTTGCCCTTTTGTCTACTTTTTACTTCTTGAAGTAATAATCAATGCAAGCTAACAAAAATAATTGTTTTAACAATTTTTAATGGCTTATAACTATCTACTCTTACATTTATATTTGAGTGATCAGTAACTACTTTATGGAAAACTTACATTTATTATATGACCCATATAGAAAATTTAAAGAATATATCTGAAGCAAAGTTAAGATATTTAAAAAAAACCGCAGCTTTTTAGAAGTTATCTCAGAGATGATAGTTATTAACAATTACAAATTTTTTGAACTTAAATTAATTATGAGTTCACGAAGTGAAAAGTTCATAGAAAGTGGACAATTTTAGAAAAGAACGCAACTCTCTATGTAGTATTATCAAAAGAGAATATAAATAAAAATGGAAATAAATCATGTAAACTATTATGATTAATTATTAGCTCATTGTAATTAGAAAGTGGACAAAAAGTGAAAATTTTTTGAAAAAACTGCAACTTTCTAACATTATTATAGGAGAGTATTATTATAAATGATGAAATTTTTAAATAACTATTTCTGGTAAATTTAATTAATCATTGCCTTACTCTAACTGAAAAGTTAAAAATTAGTTGAAGAATTAGAAAAACCGCGACATTTTAACACTTTTCTTAGAGAGGATTGCTAAAAACAATTATAATTTCTTTAAAAAATTTATGTCCACATCCAATTATCAGTAGAAAACAGACTTATGGGAGTGATGTTTAAAAAGTAATATTTTAATTGTATTCTATGTCTAATTGTGAAGAGAAATGTAGAGTTTCAACTCGATTGACCTAATATTGACGATTCTGAATAAAATGTTATTATATTTGTAATATAGCAGAAACAGATTTAGAAATAATAAAACTAGTATATAATTTTAATGCAACTGTGATAATATAGTAAATACAATTTGTGATTAATTGTTTAACTTTTTTATTTGAAAAAATAAACTGCATTATGTAATTATATAGATTTTACAAAATAGTGAAATCCTTGATAAATAATAATAAATTTTGAAGAAAAGGTGATTAAATTTGTGATATAGCATAAAAAGGTTTAGAAATAATATAAGGAGTATGTAAGTTTAATATAACTGCGTTAAAATGTTGAAAAATGTATGATAAATGATCAGAAATCATGATAAGCAGGTGTAACAATGTGTTTTGTATTTGAGGAATAAGCAACTTGTGAAGTACAAATTTTCCTATTTATATATATTTGCTAATTCACTAAAAACAACAAAATGTCTAAAAACATAAGGCAGTCGATTTTCTTTTAATTTGTGTCAGTTTTTTAATGTTTAATACTGAAAAGACGAGTCCGTTATAGGAGAGTACAGGCGAGCGTACAAACGTTGAGAAGCGTATGGATCTGCTAACCATGGAATCGTAGAATGTGTCGCATACTTTCTTACAAAATGGATATTTTCGCTAATTTTTAATGAATTGATCTAAAAATTTCCAGAAATCTTTCTTTAATAGTAAGGAACATGTCTGAGTAAAGACGATTTATGTTTTAAAAAATAATTGAATTTGGGGAAATGTTTTCCCACTTTTTCAATTTTATAATTAAAAATATACATTTCAAAAAAAACTTTAAATAGAAAAAAGTAGTATTTTGTCATTCTCTACAATAACATATTTTTCTTTATTTGATTTTTTGAATTTTAAAATTTGGATATCCCAAGCCACTTGGACAATATTTTTTCGCGTTTTCGAGCGCTCGTCCCCTTATTGCATCCGTACCCTCAATTTATCATGTCAAAATTTTTCAGTATTATTTTAACCAACGTAAAATCATTCTCAAATAGTTGTAACAGTGTTTTAAGTACTTGTTTGATAAATCTGAATGTCTTAAAAGAAATGGCACTTAAGAAAACCTAAAAAAATGTTAACTTTGTTGCTAATTAACAAATTTTTAAACAAATTAAAAAATCTAATTGAACAAATCTTTTGAAAATTTGACAAGCTTTTATTCAGAACAAAACGTTTAAATCAGATGAATAGTGTAGGCTAAAAATTGGTTCGTCCAGGGGTACTTTTTTGCCACTGTGTGTGTGGGGTAGTTGAATTCAGCATTAAATAAATCTATGGATCGAAATTATGTCTCAATATCACAATTATATTATTTTAATTTGAAAAATCACATTTTCTAAAGTTCAAGGATTATTTTCAGAGGAGCATATTAAGCCCGTGAAAAATCTGTATTCTTTTTAATCCAGGAACTAAAACTGCATTAATAAGAGAGATCTGAAAATCCGGTGTTTAAAGGACGGTCAAAAAATCTGCATTTTATTCGGTTACCAAGGGATTTACCGCTCAGCGAAAATATTTCACTTTGTGTGCGAATAATCTCCACTAGCCACGTATTGGTTTGAATTAAAAAATTGTGATGAAGTAATCTTCCTTCGTAACTCATTTTCACGCGTTTTTATTTCAACCTGAATTAGTGACTGGTACCTTCAGTGAAGAGCAACAGAATTGGACAATTTCGACGTCGAAAGGCCGTGTAATGAAATTTCCGCGTGGATTTTATCACGCTGTTAATTACACTTGACAAACTTGACAGATATACGTTTTAAAGAGTGGAAAATGGAAGCTCTATATATTTGCCCTTTCAAAGAGCTTTATGATCCCGTATTACGACTCGTGAGACACTACAAAGCAAAAAAAAATCTATCTGCAAGTCTATTCTAACCTTACAGCCAGTTGACCAAAAAATAAGAGCACTGTGCAGCCTGACTGCAAGATTAATCGGAATCGTCTAGCAGCAAGAGTGGATTCCACTCTTACCGCAAGAGCGTATCGCACTGACTATCGCACGACTTGACCCGTCTAACCGTCGAAAAGGTGGTCGCCTGCTGCATCAAATAAAGTAGGATCTCCGGCCATATAATTTATTCTCACTAGCAGAAAGAGCGCTTCACTCTTCAGAGCTGTGTCATTCGATGCCAACCTTGCGGTAGGAGTGTTTTCTTGCTGCTCGATTAAAATTTAATACAAGAGTGACCAATTTTTTAGGTTTCTGTTTTTCTGAGTATACGTGCAAATAAATTAAAATAAAATGAATGATTTTTCTTTTATTTGTTCTCTTAATTAATGATAATCCACTGTATGTTGCATTATTGATGTATTTTGTTGAAATATTTCTTCTTGTTTGCAAAATTAATATTTTAACTAAAAATTCAAAACATACCTTAATATAAAATTACTTAAATTTAGTGTTTTACATTGTGATTAGTATCGTATTTACATTTAATTTATTCCGAAAAATATATTTCTCCATTTTTACACAATTGTCGTGAAAAATCACCCTTTTTTCTATTTTCTGCTAGAATTTTGGCTCATGTTTATTATTATTATTTTTTAAGAGGGGTGTGAAACAAAACTATGGTTTAGAAAGCGGGTAGATGGGGCGCCCAAAATTATTGACATAGTTAATGGACTACTTTTAAGACGTTTTGAAAAAGTGTACGGATATAAAAATAATTATGTAAATGATGATAGAATGAATAAAATTTTATTTTTCTACGTGAAGGAAAATTTATAAGTTAGGAGAGAGAACCTAATAAAAATAACATCTTCCAGACAATTAGTTAAAATTTATTCAAAAACGAATCGAGTAGAGACCGTACCTGAATTACGTAACAGCTCAGGGGGCAGGAGGGGGAAGGGGGTCGAGACATTTCGTTACGATTTACCACAAAAGAAAGAAGGGGGTCCTTCACTCACGTACGTAATTTTTTAAAATGTGCAAAAACTTTGTCCTGAAGATTATCTTAATTATTATAAATTTAATTACTTGGTTGAAAATTTAACAATTTTTTTAGAAATACATTTTTTTTTGGCAAATTCAACTGGTTTTTTTCTTCGTCTTTTTGGCTTAAAAATTTAACTTTTATCTTAAAACATTAATCTTCTGTTAAAAATCCATATTTTGTTGCTCATAATTCAAATAAATTATTTTTTGGATGAAAAATATATTTTTTCTGGAAATTTGTCTTTTCAATTAAAAAGATCTTTTTTTGTAAAAATATTACATCTCTTTGGATGAAAATGCAACTGCTTTGTTGAAAATTCAACTATTTGCTAAAAAATTTACTTTTTGTATGAAATTTGTATTTTTCTGTTGCCAAGTCAATTGCAATCTATTTGGATGAAAATTCCACTTTTTTTTAAATTTGTTTTTTGATTAAAAAATTCACCTGTTTCAGTAGAATTTTTCTCTTTTTTGTACAAAAATGCAACTGTTTGATTGAAAATTTAACAATTCTTATTTAGAAGTCATATTTTTTTGTTAAAAATTCGACTATTCAGCAGAAAATTGACTTGTTGTTCACAATTTTCATTTTGGTGTTGTAAAGTGAAGTGAAATCTTCTTTTTATGAAATTGTAACTAATTTTTTTTAAAGTTTTTTTTTCATCCGTTTCAAAAAAAAGTTCATCTTTCTTGAATAAAAATGCAACTGTTTGGTTGAGAATTTAACTTTTTTTTGGAAATTTGTCTTTCTAATTTCAAAATTCACCTGCTTTAGCAAAAATTAAATCTTTCTTGTTAAAAAATACAACTGTTTGGTTGAACATTAAACACTTTTGTTGAAGTCATACTATTGATTGAAAATTCTGCTGTTTTGTTAAAAATTTAACTATTTCATAGAAAAATTACTTCTTCGTTAAATTTAATATTTTGGTGTTAAAAAGAGAACTAAAATTTTTTCTAGATGAAAATTCAACTATTTTTTTGAAATTTTTTTTTCTTGAAATTGAATATTTATCTGCTTTGAGAGAAATGTCATCTTTCTTGGATAAAAATGCAACTGTTTGGTTGCAAATAAAACTATTTTGTTAAAAAGTCATACTTTAGTGGGAAATTCTACTGTTTGGCTAAAAATTAAACTATTATAAGAAAATTGATTTTTTTCCAAAATTTATATTTTTGTGTTAAAAAATAAACCTAAATCTTTTCCGCATGGAACTTATTTTTCCTGAAAAATTCATAGATAATTTTGAAAAGTCAACTGAAATCTTTTTTAGATAAAAATTTAACTATTAAAAAAAATTTTTTTTAACGAAATTCATTTGTTTTTTAAAAAATTTTATATCTTTTGGATAAAAATGCAACTATTTGGTAGAGAATTCAACAATTTTGTTGAAAAGTCATTCTCTTTGGGTAAAAATTCGTCTTTTTTAAATGAAAATTTACTTCTTTTACAGAAACTTATTTCTTGGTTTGAAATTTATATATTGATCGTAAAAAGTCAACTAAAATCTTTTTTAACAGAAAATTTAATTTTTCAAATTTACCTTTTCGATTTAAAAATTCATCTGCTTTGGTGGTAATTTTTTTAATGAAAATGCAACTTTTTGGTTGAAAATTATTCTTCTTTGTTCGAAAGTTTAACTATTTTGTTAAAAATTAATCTCTTCAAATTAAAAATTTAACTACTACTACTGAAAATTTAAGTTTTTCATTTTTTTAAGATTAATTTTTTTAGTTGAAAATTCTCCTTTTTTGGTGAAAAAAAATATATTTTTGGTTTAAAATTTAATTTTGGTTGGATAAAAATGCACCAGCTTTGAGGAAAAATAATTTTTTGCTGAGGTCATATTTTTTGTTTGAAAATTCAATTTTTGTAGAGAAAATTCGTCTTTTAGCTTGAAGATTCAACAATTCAGATAAAATTTTCTTTCTTATTTAAGAAAATCGTTATTTAGTGAAAATTCGGCTTTTTTGTTTAAAAATTCTTTTTTCGTACAAATTTCATCTTGTCTGATCGAAATATAAACTACGACACTTTTTGTAGGCAATTTATCTTTTTAGGTTGAAAATTCAACTATTATGTTGAAAATTTAATTACTGTGTTTAAGATACAAGTATTTTGTTATAAATATATTTTTTGTAGTAGAAAAGACATTTTTTTTGTATAAAATAAATTAATAAATTTGACAATTTAACAATTTTTAAGTGCTATTCTTTGTAAACAGTTTTTTTCCTGATTAAATGTATATTTTGATTAAAATTATTAGTTATAAAATTTTTTATATATTTAAGAAGTCTTTTATTTCGTTAAAACTTTAACAATATTATTATAAAAAGTACTAAAATAGTCTAAATCGGTAACAAAGTTCATGCAATCTGTACCTTCTTTTTTGTCAAAAACGATTTTAGGAAAAGCACGTTTTAATTTATTAGGTTCAGTAGGTAAGATTTCAACCTTTTTTCGTTTTATAAAATCACAATCACTTAAAAAAAAAACTTCTAAATGATCCTCATTATAATTTAGCCTATTTATAAAGAACTTATTTTTCGCTCTGCCCTCTTCGACATTTTGTTTACTCAATACCGTAATGTTTACCTGAGAGCACACATGGAATCAAACTCTGATGAACATAACTTAATAAAAAGAATCGAAGAATAAAATATTACTGCAATTAAGATAAAAAAATGACCTGATAAATGTCATTTGCAGGTTAAGTAGCTTAGTTGTCAACATAAAGGCGTATTCATATGCAAGAAATTTTTTGTCAGAGACATCGGCAGTGCTGCCAATGCGGTCCTTCTGCTCTACTGCGCATGCGTTGCATAAGGCACCTTATTAGCTGCCATTGGCGCGCCTATTTGTTATGTTTAAAAATACAATTTTTTTATTTAATATTATCATTCAAAAGTAATTATATTTTAGCATTCTCAAGTGGTACGTGGATGGTTTTTAATATATTCTGAGCATTGGGTGAAAAAATTAAACAAGTATTTAGTAAATGAAAAATATTATGTTATTTAATGTAGTATTTTTTAGTTTTTAAAGTTATTTTTACTAAATGATGCATTTAAAATTGCGTATATTAATTTAAATAGATAAACTAATTTTATAACAGGTATGATTTGAAGATTTAATATTTATTTATAGAGAAATTGTAATTCAAATTTTATTAAAGGCAAATATTATATAGAAACTGATAAAAATTATAAATAATAATAAGAAATATCAATAATTAATAGAGATATAAAAAAAATCGTTTGTTAATTACTAGCATAAATCTTTAATTTATTTTTTATAATAAAGCACCTACGCTTTTCGAATTGGTTTTCTGTTATTGCTCAAGATGCAAAAAATACAACAATTTTTTGAAATTTCAAGAAAGGACTGAAAAATCTAAAAAAATTAGATTTTAAAAACTGTAAAATGATTGAGTTGGAAAACTCCCCAGCATTAATATTCTCGGAATTGAAAAATTTCCGAAATATAAAAATGACGGATTGGAAAATTTCCGACAAAAAATTGCTGAATTATGAAATTCATAAAATTAAACATTGAAAAATCCTTTGTTTAATAAACATCATTGATTAATTAACAATAAAAGGCTCATATATTTTTTCTATAAAAAAAAATTTTAATCTTCAAAGTGTAAAAAAATTATTGTTTTAATATAAAATAACAATAATCTGAAAAAGTGTATTTCTGGATAAACAATTTTTTGGAAAATGTGCAGAGAAAAATTACAAAAAACGTTTTTAGAACCGAATTTTGAATTTAAGAAAAAATGTAACAAAAAAACAACATTATTCATTTTGTTTTTATTAAATAAATAATGTTAATTGAAAAAATTTTAAAAATTTTTTTCAGTTCGGAAAGTTTCTATTTTGGATGTTACATTATTCAGCAATTTTCTGTCGGGAATTTCCGAATTCAGAAAATACATAGTGTCGGAAATTTTACATTTTTGAATTTTTAAGTTCTTCCTTATAATCTTGGAATATTTTTGTAATTTTCGCATCTTGAGAAAAAATCAAAAATCAGATCGAAACGCGTCGATGCTCTATCATAAAAAATCAATGTAACACTTATGCTAGTAAAAAAAAAGATTTTTTTACCTAATATACTTTTTTGTACGTTTAAAATAAATTCGACTGAGTTTCCATTTAATATTTAACTTTCATAAAATTTAAATTATTATTTCTTCAATGCATAAATTAGTAACTATAATTTTAAATAAATTAAAATAAAAAAGATTACATTAAATATCATGATATTTTGTATTTACTGAATCCTCATTTATTGCCTATGCTGAGAATATATTAAAAGTCATCCACGTACCACTTAAACATGTTAAAATTGAATTATTTTTAATTATTATTTTTGTATGAAAAGATTGTACTTTTCAACATTTTTAATAAGCGCGCCCTACTTTGCAAGATGTTGGGTTGTGAATGCGCATTAATTTTTTTTTTTTTTTTGAGTTGGCTAGAAAGAAACGCTTTTGGGTTCCTGTAGGTATCTATTAGAGCACAATTTCTAAACGATACCAACTTTTATTCAAGCCGCAACTTTAGTAAATCCCTAATTTCTTCTTTTTATGGTGTTCTTTTGTTAAATTTTGACTTATAGCCCTATGATATTTTTTATTAAATCCAATGTTATTTTTTTATTCATATGTTTTTAGTTTCATTCAGAAGTCTTTTTATGTTATGTAAAATTTAGCCAAAATAGAAAATTAAGATAACTAATTCAGGGTTATTCTTATTGTTGGTGTGTCAATGATGATATCGTTTCTGTTTTTAGTTTTTTCTGCAGTTCGATTAATCTTTTGTTAATGTGCTTATCAACGAATTAAGTTGGACAGTTATTATAAAATAATAATTTTTTAACCAGTTTTAAATATCCTGAGTGACATTCTGAGTGGTATTCTTATTTTTTATGTTAAAAACATGTTCTTATAAATTTATTGTTTTCGATTATACAATTTCAATATGGTTTTTCATATAGATCTGATGAGGGAACCCAGCTGTGATTCCAAAACGTAATCGATTTATTTTAAAATAAATTTTACCTTATTTTCTAAAAGATTTTTTTATTAGGTTCTCTTTCCTCATTTATGAATTATAAAATGATGTATTAATTTTCATTCAACGGATCGTATATATAGCCTTCAGAATTTGAGTCAACATTGCACACACGGGAAATCTAATAAAGCTGAGCCAACAAACTCTCTTGCAGACTCCTTTTAACTCTGAATTACTTATTCACTAGGACGCGGAAAGCGAATTCTTGGTTTTCTTTTGTTTTTTGGTCTATTATTCCGGCATATATCCCGGGGAAACGATTTTTCCCGACATTCATTCAGTGCGGTGTATAGCCGAGATTTAGTGCAGAGAATATAAGACGCCTTTTCACAATAATAAACGGACGGTATGTGCGATTGTAAATGCATCATAAACTTGGCAGTAAACAAATATAAGCGCCAGCTGTCATCTCTGTACTGTACTACTAGTGCCGCAAATAAAGCCATGAGACTAACGCTCGATTGTGAGTTTATGATCCCCCGCTTCTTTACCCCTGAGATTGCATTTACTTTTTTCATTTTTTTTTTAATTTTCATTGGTCGGCTTTACACCAACAGGCAGAGGGTTAGTTACAGGCAAGTATAACTGTTGGGGGAGTGAAACTTGAAAAAAGAGCGTGAAAGAAGGATTGCCAACTCATTACATTCCTGTACTCCAGCTAATGGAAACTGTCCCAAAATACATTTCAGCAAAACAAACATAACCTGAAAGATTAAGTATCTTGTTGCTACTCTGAATATTAATATAAACAAGTAGATACGACCAGAGCCGTAACTAGCCTTTTTTGCGCCCTGCGCTAGCTAATAATTTTGCGCCCCCCCCCACCTCCCAAAAAATGTTGCTGTTCTGGAC
>JAUELO010000293.1:2478753-2494434 GCA_032357855.1 Amphibolips quercusostensackenii | reverse complement strand
TAGTCTTGTTTATTCATTATCATGTCTTTGTTTAGGTGCAATATCAGTTGTATCAATAACCATTGTATATCCATATTTGTAGCCGCTATCGTATGTCATTTCTAATTTTATTCCGACAATCTACTTGAATGTGCTTGGGTAAAAGGAAAGCCACATTTTAGTAGACAGTAATTTACATTTAAGCCAAAATTTGAGTATATCATAATATATGAATGGTGGACTTTAGGTGAAACGCGATTAGTTTTCATGGAAAGAGCTCTTTCATTAGAGAGGAGATAATTAAACCTCTAAACTCTTATTGCTTAAACGGTTCAAAAGCTCGGGTTCAACCCCTTATCCAGTGTTGTTATTCTAGTCGTGTATCAAAGAGGAAAAGAGGAGGTTTTATACACACCTGCAGAGACAACAACGGGCGTAGGTCCACTTGAAGCTTCGGGCGAGAATGTCGCCTATGTTGCTGAGGTAGAGGAGGAAAAGAGGCATCCCAACAATGGCGTACACTATCGTCGCCACTTTACCCCATTTGGTCCTAGGACAGGTGTTCCCGTAACCTTAAACACACGAGAGAGCTTTCTATTCATTCGCCGATCCGAAATTCTAAAAGTAACACGACCACAAAGAAAAATCCTTTTTTTTCACTTTACCTCTTCACTTCTTTACCTCTTATCAATCTTCCTTTGTTAACCATTTTTTCACACCACAAAAATACGTTTCGCTTTCTCCATTATTTTTGCAACAATAATTTTTTTTAATTTCAAGAAAAGAAAAAATATTGATAATATAGTGAATATCTTTAAATGTTCCTGTACTCATTTTTAAGGATGATTTGCTGTTGGAAAAAAAATTCGAAAGTATTTATTTTTCTTCCAGATTTTGCCAATATTCAAACTTGGAATAATATAGTCCACGTAAATCAAAAGATTAAGAATAGTAGATTACTTGGCAAAGGAGCTAAGAAAATATTTATTGCTTTGAAAAGAGATGCAAAAACTTTCAGAAATTTTAAAGTTTAAAAATCATTCCACAAAATACAAAATTTTTAGAAATTTTCGAAAATTTTAATAATTTTTAGACTTTTCAAAAAAATTTCCAAAATTTTTTGAAGCTTCCAAAAATTTCAATAATTTTCAAACTTCAAAAATTTCCCATATTTTTCACTATTTGACAAATTTTCAAAAATTTCCAAAAATATTAATAACTTGCAAACATTTAAAAAAATTTTACACTTTCAAAAACTTTCAAAAACATCTAAACTTTTGTAAAATTTCCAAAAATTTCAATGATTTCAAAAATTTTCAAACTTACAAATTATGTTTAAAATTTTCCAAAAGTTCAAAAAATTTTTTAAATTTTAGTAATTTTCAAACTTTCCAGAGCATTTCCAAATTTTCAAAAATTTAAAAAATTGTAATAATTCCAGAAATTTTCACTTTCAAATATTTTTCAAAAGTTTCCGAAAGTTCAAAAATTTTTTTAAATTTTAGTTATTTCCAAACTTTTCAAACTATTTCAAAATTTCTAAAAATTAATCATTTTTTTCACAATTTCTAAAATTTTCCAAATCTCTAAAAATGTCAATAATTTCCATTCTTGTTAAACGAAATTTGAAACTTTCAAAAAAAATTTCAGAATTTCCGAAAATTTTCAAACTGAAATTTAAAAAAAAATTGCAAAATTTGCAAGATTTCCAAAAACTTTTATAATTTCCAAACTTTTTTGAAGAATTGGAAACTTTTTGAAAATTTCTTCATTTTCAAAATATCCAACATTTTTTTAATAATTTACAAACTTATCTAAAGAATTTGGAACTTATAAAGAAATTTCCAAAAGTTTCCAAAGATCAAAAAATTTTTAAAATTCTAGTAATTTCCAAACTTCTTGAAACATTTAAAATTTTTCAAAAATTTTTCACCATTTGCAGAATTTAAAATTTTTTCTAAATCTCCAAAAATTTAAATGACTTCTAAAGCTTAAACAAAATTTAAAACTTTCAAAAAATTAAAAAAAAAATTCTAAAATTTCTGAAAATTTTCAAAAAATTTGCGAAATTTTCAAAATTTCCAAAAATTTTTATAATTTCCAAACTTTTCAAAAGAATTTAAAACTCTTACAAAATTTTTAAATAATAATAATATCCAAGAATTTTTTTAATTTACAAACTTTCAAAAAATTTCATAATTTCAAATATTTTCCAGAACTTCTAAGATTTTCAAAAATTTCCAACATTCTTGAAAGCTTTCAAAATTTAAAAAAAATTAAAAACTTTTCAAAAATTTATAAATTTTCCAAATTTTCAGAAAAAATTTTTAAATTTACGAAAATTTTAAAAATATTTAAACTTTTTTTAAATTTCCGAAAATTTTAATAAGTTCAAAAATTTTGGAACTTTCAAAAATTTTTTTAAAGTTTCCGAAAGTTTAAAAAATGTTTAAGATTTTAGTAATTTCAAAATTTTTCAAAACATTTTAAAACTACCACAAATTAAAAAAATTTGCACAATTTGCAAAATTTTGACAAATTTTACAAATTTCCAAAAATGTTAATAATTTCCAAGCTTTTTAAACAAAATTTGAAAGTTTCAAAAAATTAAAAGAAAAATGACAAAATTTTCGAAAATTTTCAAATTTTTACAAATTTAAAAAACAATTTGCTAAATTTTTAAAATCTCAAAAAATTTTTAAAGTTTCCAAGCTTTTTGAAAGAATTTTAAACTTTCCAAAATTGCTGAATTTTTAAAATATCCAAAAATTTTAATAAATTACAATTTTTTTAAAAAATTTCAAATTTCAAATATTGTATAAAATTTCTAGTATTTCCAAAAATTTCCCAAATTCCTAAAAACTTTGAAAATTTTTAAAAAAATTGAAATTTTTCAAAATATTTCTAAATTTTTCAAAATATTTCTAAATTTTTCAAAATATTTCTAAATTTTAAGAATTTCCAAAAATTTTCAAAATTTGCGAAAATTTTTAAATCTGTAAAAATTATAAAATATTCAAATTTTTTTTAAATTTCCGAAAATTTTAATGATTCCAAAAATTTTCAAACTTCGAAAAATTGTTCAAAAGTTTCCAGTTTTAAAAAATGTTCAAAATTTTAGGAATTTCCAAACTCTTCAAAACATTTTAAAATTTTCAAACACTTCGAAACATTTCTAAATTTCAAAAAATTGTGAAAAACTTTCACAATTTGCAAAATTTAAAAAAAGTTTTTCAAGTTTTGAAAATTTTAATAATTTTCAAACTGTTTGAACAAAATTCGAAACTTTTAAAAAATTAAAAAAATATCAAAATTTTCGAAAATTTCTCAACTTTTTTAAATTTAAAAAACAATTTGCAGAATTTTTGAAATTTCAAAAAAATTTTCAAATTTCCAAGCTTTTTTAAAAAATTTAAAACTTTCTTAAAATTTCTAAATTTTCAAAATATCCAAAAATTTGATTATTTACAGACTTTCAGAAGATTTTCAAATTTCTAATATTCTTCAACAATTCTAATTATTCCAAAAATTTCCAAAATTCCTAAAAACTTAAAATTTTCTGCAATTTTGTAAATTCTGAACGTTTCCAAAAATTTCAAAATTTTTAAAAAATTTTCAGTTTTCAAAAATTGTAATAATTTTTAAACTACTCAGAAAATTTTAAAAATTTCAAAAAATAAAAAAATTTTTTACAATTTTCAAAATTTTTGATAATTTTAATAATGTCCAAGCTTTTTGAAAAACTTTAAAATGTTTCATAAATTTCCAAAATTTTTAAATTTCCAAAAATTTCAATAATTTACAAACTCAAAAAATTTCGAAGTTTCTAATATTTTTCAAAATTTCCAATATGCCCGAAAATTTCTAGAATTCTCAACAATTTCAAAAAATTTTCTTTACAAATTTTTGTTTGTTAACATTTTCAAATTTAAAGATTTTGAGAAATTTAAAAAATTTGTCAACATTTCAAAAATAATTCAACTTTTTTCGAAATTTCCCAAAATCTTCAACCTTTAGAAATGTTTTTAAATGTTTCCGAAATTTAAAAAAAATTGACAAAATTTCCGGAAATTAGTAAAATTATAATAATTCCCAAACTTTCTAAAAAATTCCAAAATTTAACAAATTTCCGAATTTTCAAATTTTTCGAAGTTTCAAAAATGTTTAATGATTTCCAAACTTTCCAACAAATTTCAAAAGATTTCCAAAATTTTTCACAATCTGCAAAAATTTTCAACAATTTTTAACATTTCACAAAATTTTATTAATTTCCAAACTTTAAACAAAAATTAGGAACTTTCAAAAGTTTTTAAATTTTTTAAATTTCCAAAATTTTTTTAAATTTCTAGAATTTTTGAAAAATTTTGATAATTTTCAAGAAAAAATTTTAATTTTTGCGCAATGAGTTAGGCTGTTCAACTCAAAGTCGTCGCTTACTGACCTATCTATCGAAAGAAGGACTGAAATTCACTTTCTTTCATAGGGCGAAAAGTAGATGATGTGAAAAATAAATATTCAAGAATCATTTAAATAATAATCATGTTTATTCTAGAACATTTTCGCAAATTACGAGAAATAGTGATTTTTTGATATTTGCAGGGATCACAGCACAAAAAGAGCTTAGAAAAAGTAAAATCGCATTTTTTTAAAAACAGTTATCAAAAATATTTCCTCTTCTAATATTACCTTTATCATCAATTGAACTAAAATACTCATTGGTATAATTTAATACTCCTGTCCAAAAATTTTTTTTCGCGATTGCTATAATTAATATTTTAAATGAAAACTGGACGCCACACTCTTAAATGCTCTCAAAATAAATCTAAAAACATTTCAAGACTGAGCGCCCACAATATTTTTTTCTGGATTTTAATTTTACAATATTAAAAATAAGCAATTTGAAACTTTTTAATAATTTTTTTTAATATTAGGGTTTTACAAATTATTAAAAAAAAATCTTTTGCAATCTTTTAGATTATTTCTAAATAACTTACAGTCTTTCAAATACTTTATAATTTATCGAATTTTTTTATATCCCTCGAAACTGTTGAAATCCGCAGAAGTCATGAAAAATTGTTGAATTTGCAATCAGGTTATCTAAGTTTTTACTAAATTGTTAAATTTTTAACGAAGAAGTATAAATTTTTAATCAAATGATAAACATTTAAACAAAACAATAAGTTTTGAACTAAAACAGATCATTAATTTCTAAATCAAACAGTTACAGTTTTAACACAAAAATATAAAGTTCCTGCCAAAAAGGTTGAATTTTCAATAAAATAATTAAATTTCTTACCCCAAATATTTATTTCAAACCAAGAACAAATTTTTATTCCAATACAGAAAAATTTTCTACAGAAGTGCATGAATTTTCAAACAAATTATTGAAAATCTATTAGAAATATTAATTCTCAACCAAGAAGATTAATTTTCCACAAAAAAAAAAAATTCAAAAAACTACGCGAGTTTTAACCAAATAGTTGTAATTTTCTATAAACAAAATTTGAGTCAAAAATGGAATAGTTAAATTCTTAGTACAAAAAATTAATTTATAATTGAAAAAGTGATTTTAAATCAAATAGTTAAATTTTTAACCAAAAAGAAAAATTTCCAAATAAATTGATGAATCTTCATCACAAAAATATTTATTTCATACAAAACAGATGAATCAAAAACCCAACAGATTATTATTAATGTGTGACCATAAAGTAACATTTTCAAAAAAAAAAAATGAATTGTGACTAGAAAAGAGATAATTTTTTTCCAAAAAGTTGAGTTTTTAAGCTACAAAATTTTATTTTATTTTTTTAAAAGATTTTACTTTTCACCACAAAAACATCAATTTCATAAAAAAAGCTTACATTAAACCTAAAAATATTAATTAACAAACAAATTGATGAATTTTCATCATTAAAAAAAATCAATTTTTAACTAAACAGTTGAATTTAGAAGCAAATGCTACACTTTTCAGCAAAATAAATGAATATTCAAAAAAAGTTGAATTTTTAACCCAACATTTTATTTTCAATTTAATTGTAAAAATTTTAAGGATAAAAATTACGATGCAACCAAATATACTTGCATTTCTAGCCAAACAGTTAAATGTTTTATCCAAAAAGATTTGCGAAAAAGAATTAGAAGAAAGTTAAATTCAAAAAGAAAAAAAGTAATTTGCAAATGAGAAAGATGACTATTCTATCAAACGGGATAAATTTTTTACTGAAAAAGACGCATTTTCACGAAAACAGAGGAATCTTTCATAAAAAATATCCCTTTTAAACAAAATACTTGAGATTTGAATATAATATTTAAATTTTCAACCAAATAATAAACTTTTTACACTAAAAAAATGAATTCTAAAGCAAAAATATAATATTGGACTTTTTAACAACAAAAAACCGGAAAATTGTTCAAAATGTCGGAAAAAGAGTAATTTTTTAAAAAAAGAACTCAATAGAGGAAAAAGTATAAAGTCTGATATTTAATAACATATTCATTTTCATTAAATTTTTTTTTTGACATAAATCTAAAATAAAAGGAATGAACATAACTAAAGTGTCTTTTTCCTTAAAGGAGTGACTATATTGACTTTCTCTTAATTAAAATTATAAAACGACAAGAAACAAGTGCCGCGTTGTAAAAAATTAGAAAATAAACATCACAGCAAATCATTTTTTAACTATCTTTTTTTGCGGATATATTTTTATAAAATAAGACCAGATATTTAAAATATTTTAAAAAGTTTCTATATTGATTATACTGAATGTAACTTTTCCTCAAAGCGTTCAAATTTTCTATGCCAAAAGAAAAAGAAAAATATTTTTTAAAAATGATTCTTGTTCGCTTTGGTTTATAATTTGTTTATTTGTAAAAAGTCAGGAAAAAGCTAAAAATTTAAGGAAACCCCACAATTCTCTAGTATAACTTTTAAAAAAAGACAGTTATGAACAATAAAAAATTGTTGAAATAACTATGGTTGTTTACTTGCATAAATTATTATCTTAATAAGAAAAAAGTGTACAAGAAGTTAAAAATTCCAGAAAAAACGGCAATTTTTAAGGATTATTTAAAGAAAATATTATAACAAATAATGATAAAATATGTTAACAAATATATTTGCAAACTTGAATAAAATATCACGTCACTCTAATTAAAAAGTGGACAAAAAGTGGAAAATTGTAAAAAGAACCGTACCTTTCTAGTATTATTATAAGATAATATTATTAAATCATTAATCAATTATTTGAGAAATTATTTTCGCTTACTTTAAATAGTTATTACCATTATTAAATAAAATTGGAAAAAGAAGTGGAAAATTTAAGAGAAAAGCACAACTTTTTTGCATTATTATAAGAGGCTATTGTTACAAATAATAATGCATTGTTGAAATAATCTTTTGTTTACTTAAATTGATTATTGTCTCATATTTGCTAAAAAGATAAGAGCAGGTTAAATTTTTTTTATAAAAGAGTCTTTCTTACTCTGTTTAAGAGAAAATTCATATGAACAATGATAAATTGTTTAAACATCAAATTATCAGTAAAAAAATTATATTTTAAATATATTTAACAATTTGTACTGACAGAAACAGCAGAAAAAAATAACTGTTATCGAAAAAACATACAGACCCCAATTTTTCGCTCATAGAGTTATTTTGGGACACTATAAACCAATTATGGGGATAAATTTCAAAAAGTAATTTTTTAATCGTATTCTACAGCTAATCGTTAGAACAAATGTTTAGCTCTAACTCGATACACCTATAGGGAAAGATAGGTGAATGAAAGGGCGGGAGCGAAAAAAATACGAGAATGAAGACTACGGAAAGTAAAAGGCAATTAGGGTGAGGAAGACAAATGAGGGCTGGGAAAAAAAAGTATTGTAAATGGATGTGTAATCTGTGAAGGTGAAGAAAGAAGAAGAAGTAGAGATCGTGATATGTCTATATTTGGAGAGTGACGGAATTGTCGAGATGAGGAGTATTTCTTCTAAGTCATCGAGGTGTATAAAGTTCTAAATGCAGTGGTAAATGTATGCAATATATGATAACTATTTAGTGATTAAAGACCGTAAGATGTCCATATTATTTAGAAAATGACGCATTTGTCAAAATGTATCGTATCTCTTCTCAGTTATCGAGGAGTAGAAAGTTCTAGATGTAGCCGAAAATATATGTCAAATATAGTAACTAATCAGTAACTAGAGATCATGATATGTCTATACTTGGAGAATGACGTATTTGTCAAAATTCATAGAATCCCTCCTCAGATATCGAAGTGTAGAAGGTTTTAGATCTAGTAGTACATGTATTCGAAACAAAATAACTAATCAGTAATTACATGTCGTAATATGTACATATTTAGAGAATTAGGCATGTGTCAAAATGTATTGTATCCATTCTTAAATATAGATCTGTAAACATTCTTAGACGTAGTGGTAAATGTATGCAAAATATTATAAACAATCAGTTATAAGAGATCGTAATATGTCTACATTCAGAAAATGAAGAATTTGTCAAAATGCACAGTATCCCTTTTTGGATATGGATGTGCAGAAAGTTCTAGATTTAGTGGTGAATATATGTCAAATATATTAGTAATTAGAGATCGTGATATGTCCATATTTGGAAAATGACGCAATTGTCAAAATGCATGATAATCCTTCTAAGATATAGATGTGTAGAAACTTCTAGATAATCTAGATGTAGTGGTAAACGTGTGTGAAATATAATAACGATTAGGTGATCAGATACTGTGATATGTCCATATTTGGAAAATGACGCATTTGTCGCAATGTATAATATCCCTCCACAGGTATTGAGGTGCAGCAAGTTCTAGATGTTGTCGGAAAAATATGTTAAAAACAATAACTAATCAGTAACTAGAAAAACATGGTTATATTTAAAGTATGACGCATTTGTCAAAAAGCATAGTATCCCTTCTTAGATATCAAAATGTAGAAAGTTCTAGATCTAGTGGCAAATGTATGTGAAATATAATAACTGACAAGTAATTAGCGATCATGATATGTCCATAATTGAAGTATGAGGCATTTTTTAAAGTGCATGAGATCCCTTCTTAGATATTAAAATGTAGGAAGTTTCAGATCTAGTCGTAAATGCATGTAACATATAATTAATAACCAGCAATGGGAGATCGCGACACGTTCATATTCAGCAAATAAATCATTTGTCGAAATGCATAGTATCCCTTCTTAGATATCAAAATGTAGGATGTTCTAGATCTAGTGAAAAATGTATGTAAAATATAATAACTAATTAGAAATTTAAAATCATGAAATGTCCATATTTTAAGAATGAAACATTTGTCAAAATGCACAGTATCTCTTCTTAGATATAAAAATGTAGAATGTTTTAGATCTAGTGGGTAATGTATATCAAATATAAAAACTAATCAGTAATTAGGGATCATGATATGCTAATATTTAAAGTATAGAGCATTTGTCAAAATGCATATCATCCCTCTATAGATCAGTAGAAAGTTCTAGTTGTAGCGGTGAATGTATGTCAAAAATAATAACTAATCAGTGATTTGGAGATAGTGACATGTTCGTATTTCGAGAATAAAGCATTTGTCAAAATGCATAGTATTCCTTTTTAGATGTAAAAATGTAGGATGTTCTAGATCTAGTGGTAAGTGTATCGAAAATATAGCAGCTAATCAGTAATTAGAGATCATAATTTGCCTATATTTAAAGTATAAAGCATCTGCCAAAATGCATAGTATCCATTTTTATATCAGTAGAAAGTTCTAGCTGTAGCAGTAAATATATGTTAAGTATAATAACCAAGCAGTAATTGCAGATCGTAACATGTTCATATTTAGAGAATGAAGCATTTGTCAAAATGCATAGTATCGCTTCTTAGATATCAGAATGTAAAATGTTTTAGATCTAGTAAGAAATGTATGTAAAATATAATAACTATTTAGGAATAAGAAATCATAATATGCGCATCTTAAAAGTATAATGTATTTGTAAAAATGCATAGTATCTCTAGTTAGATATCAAAATTGAGGAAGTTCTAGACCTAGTCGTGAATATATGTAAAATATAATGATTGATCAGTAGAAAGTTCTAAATGTAGCGGTGAATTAATGTCAAATATAATAACTAATCAGTAATTGGAGATCGTCACATATTCATATTTAAGGAATGAAGCATTTGTCAAAATGCATAGTATTTTTTCTTAGATATTAAAATGCAGGGTTTTTTAGATATAGTGGTGTGTGTGTGTAAAATATAATAACTAATCAGTAATTAGAGAATATGATATGCCCATAAATAAGGTATTTAGCATTTTTTCAAAAACATAGTATCCCTTCTTAGATATTAAAATGTAGGATGTTCTAGATCTAGTGAGAAATGTATGTGAAATATAATAACCGATCAGGAATTGGAGATCATGATATGTCCATATATAAAGTATAAAACATTTGTCAAAATGCATAGTATCTCTTCTTGAATACCAAAATGTAGAAAGTTCTAAATCTGGTCGTGCATATACGTAAAATATAATAACTAATCAGAAGAAAGTGCTAATTGTAGCGGTAAATATATGTCAAATATAATAACTAATCAGTATCTGGAAATCGTGACATGTTCATATTTGGAGAATGAATCACTTGTCAAAATGCACAGTATCCTTTCTCAGATATCAAAATATAGGATATTCTAGATCTAGTGTGAAATGTATGTAAAATATAATAACTAATCAGAAATTAAAGATCATGATTTGTCCATATTCTAAGAATAAAACATTTGTCAAAATGCACAGTATCTCTTCTTAGATATAAAAATGTAGAAAGTTCTAGTTGTAGCAGTAAATGTATGTCAAATATAATAACAAAGTAATTGGAGATCACGACATGTTCATTTTTGGAGAACGATCATGATATGTCATATTTGTAGAATGAAACATTTGTCAAAATGCATAGTATTCCTTCTTTGATATCAAAATGTAGGATGTTTCAGATCTAGTAGAAAATGTATGTAAAATATAATAACTTATTAGAAATTAGAGGTCACAATATGTCCACATTTAAAGTATGAAGCATTTGTCAAAATGTATAGTATCTCTTTTTAGATATCAGAATGTAGAAAGTTCTTGATCTAGTCGTGATTATTTGTAAAATATAATAACTTATAAGTCGAAAGTTCTAGATGTAAGGGTGAATGTATGTCAAATATAATAACTAATCACTTATTGTAGGTTGTGACATGTTTATATTTGAAGAATAAACCACTTGTCAAAATGCATAGTATTCCTTCTTAGACGTAAAAATGTAGAATGTTCTAGATCTTGTGGTAAGTGTATAAAAAATATAATAACTAATCAGTAATAAGAGATCATGATATGCTTATATATAAGGTATAAAGCATTTGTCGAAATGCATAGTATGCTTCCTTACATCAGCAGAAAGTTCCAGACGTAGCGGTAAGTGTATGTCAAATATAATAACTCTTCTTATATCAGTAGAAAGTTCTAGATGTAGCGGTGAATGTATGTCAAATATAAAAACTAATCAGTGATTGGGAATCGTGACATGTTCATATTTGGAGAATGAAGCATTTGTCAAAATGCATGGTATATCTTCTTAGATATCAAAATGTAGGACGTTCTAGATCTAGTGAGAAATGTATGTGAAATATAATAACTTATCAGTAATTAAAGATCATGATATGTCCATATTTGAAAAATTAAACATTTGTCAAAATGCACATTATCCCTTCTTAGATATAAAAATGTAGCAAGTTCTAGATCTAAGGGTGAATGTACCTAAAATATAATAACTAATCAGTAATTGGAGATCATGATATGTCAATATTTGGAGAACGACGCATTTGTCAAAATGCATCGGTTCCCTTTTTAGATATCAAAGTAAAAAAACTTTTAGATGAAGTAACAAATTGTGCGAGTCAAAACATCTAATAAGCATATGGATATTGTGAATACCTTTATATTTAGAAAAATCGTAACAATGCGTAGGTGTAGATTCAAGAAATCTAATTTTCTGTTTGTTTGCGTGGCAATTTTTCTAGATATGGAACAGTTTCTGCTTTAAGCTTCGTATAGAAAATCCTCCTACAATTTTAATGCTGATAACCTACTAACAAATTTGTTTCTGAATTTAAACAAATTTGGCGAAACATGCATAGCAATTTAATAAAAAAATTCAACGTCTTCTCAAACTACATCATTGTGCGGCAGCATTACTTATAGGTCAGAGCAATATTAATAAAAAGAGAGGTCTTAAAAAGGGGCAAGAAAGGGTTCTCGACTAATGAAACTTTCATTTTAGTAAAGGTCTCTCCACACAATATAGAAATTTCAAAAGTTCCACAGCTTAACAATTTTTATTAAAGTTTGAAAAGTTTCTTTATCCTCAGGGAATCTCCAGAGGGTCTATGAATTTAATATAACCATTTTTGCATATAAATTACGCATTGCCGTATTTTTACTCGGTTAAAGAGCGAAGTTAAAAGAGTTAGTGAAGTTCCTGAAGTTAGTAAAGTTATAACGAATTATTTGTCTTGGAGTAGTTGATTCGTATCATTGCAGCCAGGCTAGGCTAGGCTAGGGGACGTGAATTCACGATGACTTTGATTCGTATCGTGATCTCCGATTTGCGCTTGCAGTGCAGTTGAATACACTCGGGGCATTGCGGAGGCTAACTAGCAACGCAAGCACGCGAAACGCTTTGATTACGCTTGATTACTTCATTAAAGCGGTTTAAAGC
The DNA here is from genome assembly GCA_032357855.1 of Amphibolips quercusostensackenii. Lineage (NCBI taxonomy): Eukaryota > Metazoa > Arthropoda > Insecta > Hymenoptera > Cynipidae > Amphibolips > Amphibolips quercusostensackenii. The sequence goes on along the minus strand of JAUELO010000293.1, from coordinate 2,481,697 downwards.
GCATCACTGTGGTGCACGGGATTCTCATCTCTTAAAAACTTGCTCCTCCTATCGCGTAGCTCCTCTCCCAGCTTGTTATGAATATGTCTGATCCTCCCGAAAAAGATAAGTTTAGTCAAAAAATTATTTAAAAAAATTATTTAATCAAGGTTAAACAATACGAGGTTGATACAAGTACGAACTGAATGATGGCAAGCCTCGGAATAACTTTAGAGGTTAAAATTAGTGTTGGGTACATTTTTGCATATCATATTTCTATTATAAAAAATCACATAATAAAGACAATAATTTTGATAATTTTATTATTTCTTACAAGCTGTATTTCGTCGGTTGCTTTTTATGTGAATCAAAACATCTGCATTTGCACATTCTGAATTCATTTCATTTCATAAGCATTTCTTATGTAAATGATTCTTCACAATGGAATTTAATACAATAAATATTTTATTTATTTATATTCTTTCATAAAAGTATAAATTTAGAATTATTTAAATAAAGGTAACACGAACAAACAAATTAGATGAATCAGGGTGTAGTCCGAAGTCAAAAAGTGTGAAGTGCAAAATATACTTCATTTTTTGAGCGAAATTTCCAGGTTTGCAAGCTAATATTTTATAAGTGTCATAAATGAACTTCAACTTATTTTAAACTAAATAATTTAAGCCCGATAAGGAAATAAAACTGTTTTTGGCTGAAAATTGATTATTTCATTGATAAGTCTACTACTTTATTTTTATTCGAAAATTCATCTGTTCTGTTGCGAAAATTGATTATTTTGTTAAAAATTTAATTATTTTATTAAAAATTCAACTATTTGGTTGAAAATAACCTTTTTTGTTAAAATTTCTTATTTCCACATTAAAAATTTAATTGTTTTGTAGAAAGTTTCTTGTTTCAACTTTAAAATTAAACAATTTAGTAAACAATTTTTTCCTTTCAACAAAAAAAATTTTCCTTGTTTTGAAATTACACTAGTTCGTTGAAAATTAATTTTTCTTTGGTTAAAAATACACTTGTCTGGCTTTAAATTAATTTGTTTTATTTACGACTTAACCACTTTGTTGAAAATTCGTTTTTTGTCTGTTTGATTTGTCTGTCTTTTTTTGGCAGAAAATTAATCTTCCTGGTTTAAAGTTCATCTTTTTGTCTTAAAATTTTATCTCTTTCAGTTAAAGATTGATTAATGCATTAGAAAATTTCTCTTTGGTTGAAAATATAAATATTTTGTGAAAAAATGTTGTCTTTTTTGTTAAAAATTATTTTCCAACTAAAAATGTAACCCATTCTTGGTTGACTATTCATATTTTTTGTTGAAATTTAACTATTTAATTACAAATTGACATTTTTTAGTCAAGAATTCTACTACTTTGCGGAAAATTGGCCTATTTTGTGGAAAATTCGTTTTTTTAAATATAAGATAAACTTTTTAAAATTTTGTAAAAATGTAAGTATATTTCATTTTTTGTTAAATATTGATATTTTGTCCCTTAAAAATTTATATATTATGAAGAAAGTTTATCTTCTGGATTTGAAAATTTAACAATTTTGTTAAAAAGTAAACTTTTTTGGTTTAAAAATTAATTATTTAGTTAAAAATTAACATTTTTGTTAAAAATTCATATTTTTGCGATGTTTTGAAAATTTACCTGTTTTAACTAAGAATCAAACTATTTTTTCAAAAATACTTTTTCTTTAGTTAAAAAATTAAAAATTTCATTCGAAAATTCATCAATCGATTTGAGAAATTATGTCTGAAGATTCATAATTCATTATACATATGATGAGTTGAATATAATTCATGATACATTAAAAATTCCTAGTAAATTAAAAAAAATGTAGGTTAATTAAGAACTGTTAAAAAATGTGCAAAATATAACGCAATATAAGAAAAAAAACAATGAAACAATTTTAAAATTAAACTCCCAATGCATTATTTTTAGTGCTTCCAGAGCTTAATTTACCTGAACAAAATATAAAAGGGACCTATTTCAACCGAAATAGTTAAAGCTCTCTGAAATTCGTTGGAAGTAAGAAAATACACTTAGATATTTAAAGTCATTAAAATCTCATTGAAAAATGGAGCCAAATATAAATCTTTCAAATATTTTTTAATATCCTAAAATATATCAAATCCTCTTAAGTACCTACCAATAATTCTTTAGAAATCCCCTCAAACTTTTTAAAGCTCTTGAAAATTTATTAAAATTTTTTAATATATCCTCAAATCTTTAAAATTCTGTTTGAGTTCTTTGCAATTTTTTGAAAGTTTAAAAAATTTTTTAAGAGTTTTTTAATTTACCCTCATGTCTCTTGAATTCTTTAAAATTCCTTTAAATGATTTAAATGAAATGAAAATTCCCTAAACATTTTTTTAATACCCAAAAAATCTGAAAAGAATTTTGTAATTCTTAGAAATTTCTTAAAATCTTTGAAATCTACTAAATTAATCAATTCTTATGAATTAGTTCTTCAAAATCTATTTAAATATTATAAAATTTTGTGAAATTGTTATAAAATTTCATGAAAGATTTAAAACTACTCTTATATCTTTCAAATCCTTTGGAACACCTTCAAATTGCTAAGATCTACAAAGATTCCTTGGAATCTTGACGTCCGCTAAATTATATTAATAGTTATAAATAATATTTATAGCCATGAATAATTTTTGGCAAACATGCATGATTTTTCCTTTCGTCGCCTTGGTGTCATGACTTTACTGTCATTCGACTTAAAAGAAACTGAGTCGTGCCTCTCCGCAAAAAATTTTTAAGACATTATTGCAACCTATTGCGCAAGTGCGGTTCAGCTGTTAGTCCAACACTCAATGAATTTTGCGTAGCGAGAGCGAACCAATCGTGCGGATCCCCCTCTCAGCGTCATCGACATAACGATCTTCACTAGTAAGCCCCCACCCGCCTGCGTCGCATGTGGTGGGCCGCCGATA
>JAUELO010000293.1:2458139-2471037 GCA_032357855.1 Amphibolips quercusostensackenii | reverse complement strand
TTTATGTTGTGAACTGAATTATTAATATATATATATATATATATATATATATATATATATTTATATGTATGTGTGTGCGTATGTTTTTATTTTTTTTTAATTAGTTGTGAAAGTTATTGATAAATGTAATTTACAGAATCGAATTTCAAATGAGAAAAAAAAATTGTAAACATTATGTAAATCTTCTAATGAAAATAATTATTTGATGATTTTCATGTTAGGAACAAATTTATTAATTATCAAATGATTCTATTTTAACTTACATTTTTGGACAAAAGATTGAAAGGTTATCAATAAAATAAATTGACAAAAATCAAAGTTTAAATTTAAAAAAATATCAAGCAAAAGTTATTTTGATGTTTTGATGAAAATTACTCTTTAAAGCTTCCTATTTTGTGAACTGATTAATAAATTATTACCTTATTAATTTCTTCAAATTAAATTACATAAAGATTTTATTTTAATTTTTTTTTAATTTAGAACATTAATTGATTATTTAATTTAAGGTTATGTGAATGAACTTTAGCTATGAAATTGGTGTAATCAAAGTTTATTTATATTTAAAATACCTCTATTTTAATTATGTAATTTTTGCCAAATCTTGTGATGTTAGGAAATGATTATCTGAATTAAATTTTTTTAATCATATCATATATTTTATTTTTCTTTAGAATAAGTATGAAGGGTTATAAATAATTTGAAATTTCAGAAAGGCAATTTTAAAATTAAAACAAAATGATTAATTATCAATTTATTATTAATTGATTTTTTCAAAACTTGCTTTTTTTTAAAGTTTAAAAAGTAATTAATAAATGAAATTTTCAAAAACGAAAGTTTGAATTTAATGAAAAATATGAAGTAAAATTTTTTTGAATGTTTTGATAAAAATTATAGTAAATTGCTTCTTATTTCGTAAACTAATAAAATAATTATTAGCTAATTAATTAAAAAATAAATAAATAACGTGAAGTTGAATTTTAATTATTTTCAATTAAGTCACAGATATTTATTATTTTCTTGGAATTATATAATTAAATATTGTCCATAATTTGTATAATAAAAGTTTTATTTTTATTTTAAATACTTTAATGGCAATTATATAATTTTTTTAATATTTGTGATGTTGTGAAAGGATTATCTGTATTCAGTTTTCAAAATTATATCTACATATGTTTCAGTTTTTTTTGGCATTAGTGTAAGAGTTTATTAATGAGCTAAATGTGTAGAATAAATACAATTTTAAATGAAAAAAATATATGTAATGTAAAAATTTGGTGAATGGTTTGACGAACTGTTCAATTTATTATTAGCGAGTTGATTTTCTTTAAAAAAAAATTGCATAAAGATTAAAATTAAATTTTTTTTAATTGAGTAACACGAATATATTATTTACGCTCCAGTATTGTAATTAAATTTCAGCTATTATTTTTTTATAAAATTTAAATTTTTTTTTCATAAGACCTCTACTAGAATTGTATTTTTTTTCAATGTGTATGACGTTGTTAAATAAGTATCTAAATTCAATTTTCAAAATTATATTAACATGTATGTTATTTTATTTTCGAATTAATTCAAGAGGTTATTAATGAATTAAACATATATATATATATATATATATATAAATGCAGTTTTAAGTAAAAATTATACATAATGAAAAAATCATTTGATTCCTCTAATAAAAATAATTGTTTGATGCTTTTTATGCAGTGATCTGATTAATTATTTTTTTTTTTGATTCTATTAAAACCTAAATTTTCTGGAGTTAGTTTTGAAGGTTATTAATAAATCAATTAATAAATAATAAATCAATGTTTGTAATGTTGTGTAATGCGGATCTGTAGTTAATTTTTAAAATTATATGTACATATGTTTGAATTTTTTTTGAAAATTAGTATAGAAGCTCATCTATAATTTGAATTTTAATCAATAAAATTTCAAATTTAAAAAAAAAATCATAAGGTTTGAATTATGTAAATGTTTTAATGAGAATTATTTCTTAAGGCTTATAATGTTGTAAACTAATTACTTAATTACTGACTGATTAACTTTTCAAACATTAAATTGCATAAAAATTAAATTTTAATTTTACTCTTTCAAGTAACGTAAATTGATCATTTAGTTTAAAATTATGTAATGAAACATTAGCTATTATTGCTATAATTTTTTTTTTTTTTTTTAAATCTCTATTACAATTACATAATTTTTTTAAATGTCTTTGATGTCAAATAAGTATTAGAATTTAATTTTTAAAATCATATGTTCGTATAGTTTAATTTGGTCTAACCAGATTATAATTTTATTAGTAAATTTAATGTAAAGAAATACAATGCAATTTTTCTTAAATAAACAATGTAAAAATTATTTGAATGCTTTAATTAAAATAATTGTTAAATGCTTTTCATGCTGTGAAATGATTAAATAATTAGAAACCAATTTTATTAAAACTGAAATTTTCTGGAATCAGTATAAAAGTTTATTAATGAATCCAATTCCTATAGTTAAAAGTTAAATTCAAAAAATAAAGTAAAAATTATTAAAATTTTATTATGAAAATTATAGTTTGATGCTAATTATTTTGTCAAATAATAAATTATTATTCAACTGCATAATTTTTTTACAATATGAAAGTAAATAAAGATTAGCATTGACCTTTTTTTAAATAAGTAATAGAAGTTTGCGCGCGTGAGCGCGCTTATATTAGTCTTGTGCATAAAATTATTATTATATTATTGGACTAAATCTTATTCTCTGTTTATTTGGTGTGGTGTCTTTTAAGAATGTACTATAGTTATCTTAAGTTAAAAAACCTGCCCGCTGCGCGAGCCCATTCTCATCGCGTGCAACTTGCTTCGCTCGCAAGTTTAAGGGCGTCTTGGTTTTCGTGCCTCGCGCTCGATTATATATTCATCTATCGCTTTGCGCTCGGTCTTTGTATTTTCTCACATTCATGCAGAGACTTTTTAAAAGTAAAAACCAAAGCAGAGACAACAGTTATTTGGTGATTGTGAATTCTCTTTAGTTAAAACTCTTTTGGAAAAGAGTAGTTAGTTTATTAGGGGATATGAGGGGAAAAAACGAAGGAAAATTATGGATTAGATGTGGTGTAAGTAGGGAAAATAAGGGGGCAGTAGTAGGTATTAGGGGATGTTAGTAGAGGAAGCAGGAGAGAACAGGTACCAGGGAGAAGATGTGTAAAGGAAAGAGTGATAATTAGGAGAAGAGAAGTAAAAAAAGTGATAGAGAATCAGGAAGAAGAAGTACAAAAATGATTTGAAATAACTGTGAGTAATCGGGGGAGGGCAAGTAAAGGCTTGACAAGAAAATGCAGAGAAGCAGAGTATTAGATGGAGAGATAAGGAGAGGAGAAAGTATATCAGAAAGAAGTTGGGAAAGGGAGTGAAATTGCAGGTTGGATTGAGCGTGGGGAAATGAAGATTGGGAAAGGAAAGTGCTAGATACAAAATCTTAGAGTGGGTGAAGAAAAGAAAAAATGAGTTGGGTTAGGAGCGCAAAAGGTCAAGTGAGGAGAAGAGAAAAAAAAATGTGGGGAAAGTATTAGAGGAAAGGTATGGGAAAGAAATGAGGAAGAGGAAGTAAGAAAAGTGATGACGAATGAAAAAAAAGGATTTAGGGGAAGTAGAGGAAGTGAGAAGAAGAACAGTAAGGTAGTGTGGATAAGCAGAAGAGGGCGAATAAGAGCTAAAAAAGAAAATTGAAGAAAGTAGTGTATTAGCTGGGAAACTGAGAAGAGGTGAAAGTATAGAAAAAAAGAAGTTAAGAAAGTAAGTAGAAGGAATTGTAAGTGAGTGAAAGGAAGTGAAAGTGAGTGGAAGGGAAGGCTGAATTAAGGGTAAGGAAGTAAGGGCTGGAAAAAAAGTGTGGGATAAAAAATCGTAGAGAAGGGAAAGAAGAAGAAAAGGAAGAAGCTGCACTTGAAGGGACAAAAGGTAGAATTAAGGAAAGGCCAAGTGAAGAAATGCATGTGGAGTAGCGGAGGAAACGTATCGGAAGACAATTATGGGAGGAGAAATAGAGTTAGTGATTGGATTTGAAGGGAAAGGATCTAGAGAATGTAGAGTAAGTGAGGAGAGGACTAGTAAGGTAGTGCTTTTTAGGAGGGGTACTTCTGGGAGGGAGATGAGATAGAGGAAGAAGGGAAAGTAATGACGAATGAAAAAAAAAGGATTAAGGGGAAGTAGAGGAAGTGAGAGGGAGAACAGTAAGGTAGTATGGATAAGCGGAAAAGGTCAAATAAGAGCTATAAAGAAAATTGAAGAAAGTAGAGTATTAGCTGAGAAACTGAGAAGAAGTGAAAGTAGAGGAAAGAAGAAGTTGAGAAAGTGAATAGAAGGAATTGTAAGTGAGTGAAAGGAAGTAGAAGTGAGTGGAAGAGAAGGCTGAATTAAGGGTAAGGAAGTAAGGGCTGGAAATGAGAAGTGTGTGATAAAAAATCGTAGAGAAGGGAAAAAAGAAGAAAAGGAAGAAGCTGGACTAGAGGGGGCAAAGGGCAGAATTAAGAAAGGCAAAGTGAAGAAATGTATGTGGAGTAGTGGAGGAAACGTAAAGTAAGTGTGGAAAGGACTAGTGAGGTAGTGCTTCTAAGGAGGGGACAAAAAGTGAGGTCTAGGGAATTTAAATCGAAGCATTAAAGTTTTAGCTAAAGAGGTTTGGGAAAGAGGATTTAGAGGAGAAAGAAGTCAGGGAATGGAGTGGAAGCGAAATTTGAATTGAGTATTGCACATTTTCTTATTCCATATTTCTACTTAACTAAATTTTAATAAGATGCGAAACGCTTTTTTCTAAGCGCACGAACACTACATTGACTAATTTTTTCAATTTTCAAAATCCTTAGTACATTCTTGAAGAGAAAACAATTTTCTCTCTTAAATAAATGTAAAATATTGAAAAAATGTTTTAAATCATTTTAGACCGTTTTCCTATCGCAGGTATGTATGCGGAGGAGCTTTACTCTTTTCCGAATGGGAGGACTGGGATTTTCTCGATGGATCCTACTTTTGTTTCATATCTCTCTCCACTATAGGCTTCGGCGACATTGTACCTGGTGATAAGATCTATTCGGGGCAGGGCTTCGAATTGTCTTTCGTTTTCTGCTCTATGTACCTGATGCTGGGTAAGCACTTTCGATAAATTCAATATCGCTTCAATTGGCATTCTCTAAAAAGAAATTTTCTGCAAAATCCTTGCAAAGTGGAATGCTGCAGATAAATGTGGAATCGGAGCGTACTCTAAAACTGCTGGATATTTTTTTATTATCGGTATTTGCATGTGTGCTTTACCCGATTCCCCTCTTTTCCTCTTTTTTAAAGATTTTCTATTTTTTTTTTTTCAAGAAACTTTTCCCTTTTCTTATTTTTATTCATCTAATTGCAAACTTAATTTATAGAACCCTATAAAATTAGTCTTTTTGGGGTGAAATCAACTGTTTTATTTTAAATTAAAATCTTTGCTCGGTGAAATATCAACTGATACATTTTAAGTTAGCCTTACTTATCCTACCTCCTCAATTCCTCTTACTTCCCCCTTTCCCCCTTAACTTTCTTCACTTCCTCTCTATTCCGTCCCCCTTATTTTCTTACTACTTACTTCAATTCCCCTCTCCTACTTCTCCACTACCACTACTACTTTTTCTTTCTTTCCCTACCTTTCACAGTTCCTCTGCTGCCCTACTCACAATCTCTGCTAACCCAAACCCTTAAATGAAGATTTATTTGTGACTTTTGTTTTTTTTTAGGCATGGCGTTGATCGCTATGTGTTTTAACTTGATGCAAGAGGAAGTGATCGCCAAGATGCGTGCTTTCGTTCGCACAGTGAAGCACATGTTCAGGTGTGACAGGTGACGAAGAAAAAGTGGTTGCTGTGAGAGGTGCTCCCATGAAAGATTTTCAACCCTCGACACGTCAAAGGATATCAGTAAGTTACGATTCACATCCTCCTAAAATGTCAGAACCACTTCCATTCCTTCTGTATCTACTCTACTCCGTTTCACATGGCGCAATAAAAAAGTCATGGTGTCATAAATTCTTACTACCATGTAGACAAATATGAAAAGAAATAGATCAAAGATTTATCTCCTACCTCTCGAAGATATACGTCAATATAATATTTATTTAATCTCCATTTCTTCACAAATTGATGTGATTTTCCGCAGACCTTTTTTTCCCTACGTAATGCATTTTTGAAAAGTCATTCCATCGTTTTTAGATTTAAATTACAATTTATTGCAAGACGAATTTTATGTTTAAAAAAACCTATTATTTAGGAAGTCAGCTAGTCAGGGAAAACTAGAAATCAGGAGAAAGTTAGCGAATATGATTGGTCTGAGAAAGATATCCCAGAAGATAGATCTGCAAACATTTTTTTCAAAAAAATGATAGTTTTGCCTGGTTGTGCTAGGCTTGTGCTCATTTGTGCAGCAAGCGGTTTTTTTAATAATGAAAAATTACGGGCACAATTTTTGAAAAAATTTTTTTGCTTGATCCGAAAATTCTTACCAGCGAAACAAGAAAGGTTGTGCTAGGCAGATTAATGTACTCTTAGTTTTGTGCAGGAAAGGAAAATTCAAAAAAACTTAACCATTCTTAATAAAACGTGAAAAACCCCAAAATAATTAAATTTCGAAAAATTAAAACTTGTACTGAATTATGCTAGACAAAAGTAGTATTTTTCTCGTTAAACAAAATTCTGCAAAACCAACAGCGGTCATATCACCCAAAAGTCAAACTTACAAAACAAACAAGACCCAAAAATGATTGAATTTTCAAAAACTAAATCTTGTGCTGAATCATGATCGACAAAAGTAGCCTTTTTCACTTTTAACAAAATTCTGTTAAAACAACAGCTCTCATATTAAAGCACAAAAGGCAAACTCAAAAAACATACAAGACTCGAAAATGATTAAATTTTCAAAAACCAAATATTGTGCTGAATTATGCTCGACAAAAGTATTTTTTTTTCCTTTCTAGCAAAATTTTGTAAAACCAACAGCTGTCATATTAAAACCTAACAGTCAAACTAAAAAATAAACACAAAACCCAAAAATAATCTAATTTCCAAAAACCAAATCTTGCGCTGAATTATGATCGACAAAAGTAGTCTCTTTCCCTTTTAACGAAATTCTGTTAAAACAATAGCTGTCATATTAAAACACAAAAGTCAAACTCAAAAAACATACAAGACTCAAAAATGATCAAATTTTCATAAACCAAATATTGTGCTGAATTATGCTCGACAAAAGTATTTTTGTTCCTTTCTAGCAAAATTTTGTAGAACCAACAGCTGTCATATTGAAACTCAAAATTTCAAACTCAAAAAACATACAAAACCCAAAAATGATCAAATTTTCAAAAACAAAATCTTGTGCTAAATTATGCTATACAAAAGTATTTTTTTTCTATCTAACAAAATTCTATAAGACCAATAGCTGTCAAATTAAAACCCAAAAGTCAAACTCAAAAAACATACAAGACCCAAAAATAATCAAATTTCCAAAACCCAAATCTTGTGCAAAATTATGATCGATAAAAGTAGTCTTTTTACATTTTAACAAAATTCTGTGAAACGAACATCTGACATATTAAAAACCAAAGGTTAAACTTAAAAAACATACAAGACCTAAAAATGATTAAATTTCCAAAAACTAAATCTTTTTTTGAATTATGCTCAAAAAGTAGTCTCTTTCCCCCAAACAAAATTCTGTAAAACCAACAGCTGTCATATTAAAACCCGAAAGTCAAACACAAAAAACATATAAGACCCAAAAATGAACAAATATCCAAAACCAAATCTTGTGCTGAATTATGCTCGACAAAAGTTTTTTTTTTCCTTCCAACAAAATTCTGTAAAACAAGCAGCTGTCATATTGAAACCTAAAAGTCAAACATAAAAAAAATAAAAGACGAAAAACTAGTTAAATTTTGAAAAACCAAAACTTGTGCTAAATTGTGCTCCACAAAAGTAGTCTTTTTCCTTTCTAAAAAAATTCTTTACATCCAACAGCTGTTAAAAGTTTTGGTATTTTTAAATTAATTTATTTTTGGGTCTTGCATGTTTTTTGAGTTTGACATTTTGGGTTTTAATATGACAACTGTTTGTCTTTCAGAATTTTGTGAAAGGGAAAAAAGTTTACTTTCGTCGAGCAAAATTCAGCACAAGTTTTGGTTTTTTAAATTTAATTATTTTTGTGTTTTTCATGATTCTTGAGTTTGACATTTTGGATTTTAATATGAAAACTGTTGATCTTGCATAAGTTTACCAGACGGAGTAAAGACTCTATTTGTCAATTTAATTATTTTTGGGTGTTTCGTGTTTTTTGAGTTTGACATTTTTGGTTTTAATATGACCGCTGTTGGTTTTACAAAATTTTGTTCCAATAAAAAAGTTTACTTTTGTCGGACGCAATTCAGCACAAGTTTTAATGTTAGAAATTCAATTATTTTTGGGTATTTTATGTTTTTTGAGTTCGACAGTTGGGGTTATAATATGAAAACTGTTGATCCTACATAAGTTGGCTAAAAGGAGTAAGGACTGTATTTGTCAAGCACAATTCAGCACAAGTTTTGGTTTTTCAAAATTCAATTATTTTAGGGTGTTCTATGTTTTTTGAGTTTAAAATTTTGGGTTTAAATATGACCGCTGTTGGTTTTACAGAATTTTGTTAGAGATAAAAAGACTGCTTTTGTCAAGTAAAATTTAGCAGGGATTTCGTTTTTTAAAATTCAATTATTCTTGACTGTTTTATGTTTTTTGAGTTTGATATTTTGGGTTGTAATATGACAACTATTTGTCTTACAAAATTTTGTTAGAGGAAAAAAAGTTTAATTTTTCCAAGCAAAATGTAGCACAAGTTTTGGTTTTTAAAAATTTAATTATTTTTGTGTGTTTTATGTTTTTTGAGTTTGACATTTTTGGTTTTAATATGACAACTGTTTGTCTTACAGAATTTCGTTAAGGGGAAAAAAGTTTACTTTTGTCGAGCAACATTTAGCACAAGTTTTGGTTCTTCGAAATTTAATTATTTTTGGGTTTTTTTATGATTTTTAAGTTTGACCTTTCGGGTTTTAATATGAAAACTGTTGATCTTACATAAGTTTAATAGGACAAGTAAAGACTGTATTTTTTGGGCAAAATTCAGTACAAGTTTTGGTTTTTCTAAATTTAATTATTTTTAGGTGTTTTATGTTTTTTGAGTTTGACACTTTGGGTTTTATATGACCGCTGTTGGTTTTACAGAATTTGGTAAAGATAAAAATTACTACTTTTGTCTAGCACAATTTAGCACGAGTTTTGGTTTTTTAAAATTTAATTATTTTTTGGTGTTTTATGTTTTTTGAGTTTGATATTTTGGGTTTCAATATAGCAACTGTTGGTCTTACCGAATTTTGTAACACAAAAAAAGACTAATTCTGTGGAGCAAAATTAAGCACAAGATTTGGTTTTTGCAAATTTAATTACTTTTTTAAAATGTTTTTTAAGTTTGAGATTTTGGGTTTTAATATGACATCTGTTGGTTTTACAGAATTTTTTTAAAGAGAAAAAAGACTACTTGTGTCGAGCAAAATTCAGCACAAGTTTTGATTTGTCAAAATAATTTTTTTTTTTTAAGAACGGTCAAGTTTTTCGGAATTTTCCTTTCCTGCACAAAACTGTTAGTACTTTCAGCTGCCTAGCACAATCTTTCTTATTGCGCTGGTAAGAAGTTGCGAATCTAGCCAAAAAACAGTTTTTCAAAATTTGTGCCTGCAATTTTCGATTTTTCAAAAAACCGTTTGCTGCACAAATGATCAAAAGTCTAGCACAACTTAGCACAACTTTCGTTTTTTTTTTTAAGTATACGGATCTAAATTACGGGACATTAGAGAAATTCAGGAAAATTTCAAGAGATTTTTATAAAAATCTTGTAAAAGTTAGGCAATTTCTATGAGGCATTCTAAATTACTGTCAAGGACAATCAATTTAAACGTTTTAAATTTTCATTAAAAATTGTTTCATTCCTTTTATAAACAATTCTATGTTAAAATTTGAAAAAGATTAAGATTCCGGTCTGTAATTAATAATAACCAGAAAATTTAAAATTATTTAGCAAAGAATTATTGAACTTTAATAATAAATTTTTCTAGCCATCCTAAAATAATGTTTTTGTCAGTAATTTAATTGTCTGGTATTTCTATTTTCATTTTTTGCAGTTTTTTTCTCTTGACAATAATATTTTCAGTTGAAAATTGTGTGATTTAATTAATAATTGTAGAGCATGATTTAAAAATCATCTGTCTGAAATGAAATTTGCCTTGTTGAGTTGAAAAATAAATTAGTTTGGTAGAAAATTAACATTTTGTTCGTAATCATTTTTTTTGTGCTTAAAAATCAAATAAAATATTTATTGGTTGAGAAATCGTTTTTCTGGTTCAAAAATTTATCCATTTTAGTAGAAATTTAATTTTTTGTGCTAATAATGCAACTGTTAGATTAAAAATAAATATTCATTGATTAAAAGTTCAACTATTTTATTTTTAAATTGTCTTTTTTTCATTAAAGTCAAATGTTTTTGCATTAAATTCAAAGTCCCTTATTGTTTAAAATATCTGCTACGTACATTTTTTGTTAAAAGTTTATTTTATTTATTTGAAAATGTTTTTTTTTCTGATAAAAATTTGTTTCCTTATTCTGTGAAAAAATAATACTTTTGACTGTAAATTGGATGTTTTTAAATATAAAATTAACTACTTCGATAAAAGCTGCACTAATTTGTTAAAAATTAATTTTCTATTGTTAAACGTTTCTTTATTTGACATGGAATTTAATTATATTGTTGAAAAATTGTTGTTTAAGTTTCATTTTTTGAACTTTAAATGTAACTTTTCCTTTTTTTGTTAAAAATTGACCTTTTTTCTTTGAAATTCGTCCTCTCTTGAATTACAAATTTTACTATTGGTAAAAAATTTGCTTTTTTGTTGGAAATAATAGTTTTTTCACTGGAAATTTAAATTTTCTACTTTTCAAATAAAAATTCATCTCATAATTAAAAATTCAACTATATGTTTGAAAATTTTTGTTTTTTGGTATGATATTAATGTTCTCGTTTAAATATTTTTATTTTTGCTAAAAAATGCAACTGTTTGGTTCTTAATAAATATTCTTTGATTGACGGTGTTTTACTATTTTGTCTTAAATTCGTATCAAATATCTGCTACTACATTATTTGTTGAGATTTTATATAATTAGGTTAAATTTTTTTTTCGTATAATGTTTATTTATTTAACTGTGAATATTTTTTAAATAAAATTTTAACTACTTAAGTACAGCCAGAAGCTTCTCTGTTAAAAATTATTATTTTTATTTAAGATTTATTTATTCTGTGAGAAACTTAGCTATATTGTTGAAAAATTGTTTTTTAGAATCAATTTTTTGGACCGTAAATATAACTTTTCCACTTTTAGTTGAAAATTGACCTTTTTAGTCTAAAATTCGTTCTTTTTTTTTAACCATTCTCACAAGGGTTGAAAATTCAACTATTTTGTAGGAAGTTCGCTTTTTTGTTGCAAATAAAAGTTTTTCACGGAAAATTAAATTTTCTATTTTTTGATAAAAAATGATCATTTTAACTTAGGAATACAACTATATCTTAACATATTCGCGGATTTTGTAAGATATTAATGTTCTTAGGTTACAAAATTTTTTTGTTTGTTAAAAATGTATCTATTCTAATAGAAATTAAATTTTTTTGTGCTAAAAATGCCACTGTGTGGTTGAAAATGAATATTCTTGAACTGAAGGTTTAACAATTTTGTTTAAAAATCTTCTTTTTTATTTGGATTTAAATATTTTCATAATAAAATTAAAATATTTTTGTGTTTTTATTATCTTCTATTACATTATTCGTTAAAAGTTCATCTCATTTATTTAAAAAATGTTTTTTAGACAAAATTTATTTTTTTTTGGTGTAAAAATAATTTTTTTAACTCTACATATTTTTCAATTGAAAATTTAACAACTTTAGTACAAGCAATACTACTTTGTTGAATATTGATTTTTCTATTTAAGTCTTATTCGTTTGGTTAACAATGTAAGTATTTTGTTAAAATAAAAATGTTTTCTTTGAGAATTAATTGAAAATTTGACTATTTTGTAGGAAATTCGCTTTTTTGTTGAAAATTATTTTTTAACTGTGAATTTAACTGTTCTATTTCTGGATAAAAATTTATCTTTTTTAGTAAAAAATTCAAATATTTGTTTGAAAATTCGCGTATACAGTAGAATATTATTGTTGCTGCTTGTAATTTCGTCTTCTTGGTTTTAAAGTTGATTTTCTTTTGTGGAAATTCTATCTTTATTTGCTAAAAATGCAAACATTACATTTTTTTCAAAATTTAGAGGCATTTAATAGTAATAAGAAATATTTCTAAATTATCAATAACCATTTTTTAAAATGTTTCATAATTACATTTTTTGTTTCGAAATCATTTTTTTTTTATTAGAAATTAAACTATTCGGTGAAAAATTCTATGATTTTGTTGAATATTTAATTATTTTGTGAAAAACCTAATTTGTTGGTAACAAATTAAAATATTTTTATTTAATTTCGTAATTTTTTTGTTAGTTAAAATATAAGCTGTTAAATTCTTTGTTCAGAATTGATTTTTTGTTAAAAATTCAACTCTTTTGTGTTAACTATTAACTTTTTTACTACGAAATCCGTCCTTTTAGATAGAATTTGTTCAAAATTATTTGTTTAAAATTGTTCAAAATTTCAACAATTGTTGGTTGAAATTTTATCTTCTAAATTTGAAAATTTGAAGATTTGGTTAAAAATTTGTCAGTATAAGTTGAATTTTCAGCAAAATATTTAAATAATATTTTGTTGAAAATTCAACTATTTTGTTA
>JAUELO010000293.1:2446241-2458039 GCA_032357855.1 Amphibolips quercusostensackenii | reverse complement strand
TAGTTGTAAGTTACATTTTTTGTTTAAAATTTATATTCTTGAGTCGAAAATTAATCTATTTGGTACGAAATTGATCTTTTTGATTGAAAATTCAACTATTTGGTTGAAAATTAATGGACTCTTTTAAAAATTTGTCTTCTCTAGTACAAAATTAATCTTCTTGCTTAAAAATGCAACTATTTGTTGGAAAATTTATGTATTATGTAGAGAATTAATCTTTTTTCGTAGAAAATTGATTTTTTTTAGTTGCAAACTCGTCTTTTCTATGTGAAAATTGATCTCTTGTGGTGGAAAATTTTTAAAGTAAAAGATTTTCAAATTTTGCAATATAAACTGATTGATATCAAAATTGGAAAAGATAAAAACTCAACTAATTATTTGAAAAAATGGTTTAAATCGAACTTGGGCAGATTTTTCTTCTAAGATTTATGAAATTCTTTCTGGCTTGCCGGTTCAGTAGCCACCCTGCTTTTATAAACAATATTTTTTATAGGCAGATATTATTTGTGAAAAACAGGTGTCAGTTCCTGACGTAAGAGTTTTGTCGGTAAGTACTTCAATTTTTAAGGTGAAATTTCGTAAACATAATATAACCTCGACTTAATGTTCAATTGACTTTTACTTTTACTTTTGTCCAAATTGAATCAACTACTTTCTGATTTTTTTCAGAATATTAATTTGGAACATTAAAAAATTTTAAGGCAAGAAACAAAGTCGTTAAAAGTTATGATGATTTACAAGTGATTTTTTAGTTTCGAAATTTTGCTCCGTAAAAAAGTAATTATCTAATAATAAATATTTTACCTGACAAACTCACTGAGGTTACTAGGATAGTGCTAATCTAAATAAATAAACAATTTGGATTGTAAATTGGTTTTGAGAAACTTCGAAATCAGTAAAACGTTTTATAAAAAAAATAAAATTTCTAGTGCGCTTCGCAGTGACTGCAATTCAAATATATCGAGTGACGACCGCAGCGCTAATGTTTGCTATTCCCGCCGCAGGCACGAAATTTTGCAATGGCGATGCATGAACCTGCTTTTTACAGTGATTTTCGTGCATTATTACTGTTGTCGGTTGTAATTGATCCAGATCTATTTTTCACATATATATAATTTTTGTTTTTTATTTCAAAGCATCTGAGATGACAGTGTCATCAAAATTGTGTCAAAAAGTTATGTTTATTTTTTATTTGTTCACAATTTTCGCACTCTTGGAAAATGTGTAAAACTGAAGATGTGCAACCTAATTTTTGCAATATCTTAAGTAATAAGATGCAACCTTGCTGGTTAGAATGAGATCTTCAAGATGCCAGTATACTCATTTTTATGGCAATTGTAATTTCTAAATCAGGTGTGACTTATATGGCACACTGTCCTTTAGAGGGAATATAGTTCATTTGGTTAAATTCAGGATTTTGTTAAAATTAGAGTAACATGAAAGTGAAACGGGTGAATGAATGGATCAGTTGATTGGTTTCCGTAATTGCAAAAAATGCTTTTGCAGCATAATGAAGAACATTCGCGGAATGCATAGATGGTTGAATCCCTATTATCTCCATGTATGTAGACAATTGTTCCCTTATGTAAATTTAAATTAGGCGGTTTTCATAAGTTACCTTAGACTCGTTTGGTTCGGTGAACCTTAAGCACATCTAATTCCAGAAGCACTTTGACTTACTTCCTCAGATTCAAGCTTAGTTCTTCCCTGAGTCTCTCCGAATTCCTCTTTTACGGTAATAATAAAACTGATGCAAACGCAGAGGAATTCCGAAATGGAAAGCTTGAACTGTAGAATGTGAATGGAACTCTTCGTTTATATCATATCCTGGGTTATGCAATCCTCATGCCCTAAAATTTGCAAGAGAAATATTCCTAATAAAAAATATATGCGTTTACTGGAAGGTTCTCTTAAACATGATAAACCAATAAAGAAGAACTACAGAAATTTCCATTATTGCAATAACATTGAATTTCCTTCAAGGAATTCGAAAATCGGATTATATATCATCTTCGAGCAAAATTATTTACCTTTTCAGTCGCGATAAATATTGCTATTATTGTATTTTATATTGTAGGTTAGATTCTTCTTAGTCTCAATTTTTTTCCAGATAAATTTGTATATTTTTTTGAGATTTATTTGAATTTTGTATGGATACATATATAAAAGCTGACAAAATGTAATAAGCTATCAAACTTTCTGATTCCATTTCTTTTGGATCAAAAACATATCATGAAAATTAAAGTTTTCTTTTCTCTTGAGGAATCTTTAGAAAAATGAGCGTCAAATTCTGTCTTTAGATTATTAAAAACTCAATTTGTGTAAATAATTCAAACGACTGTTTTAAAATACAAAAATTGATTCTACAATGTTGAAAGAATATCTGAAATTTTTTTTAAGCTGATCGGATGAGTGATTTTAAAATGGTAGACTGCGAAAATGTGCGCAGGGTCTCACAGACCCCCAGTGTTCTTCATGATCGGAAAAATTAGTTTGTGCTCCAAAGGTTAAAGAGATTTAAACCATGTCAAGGTATTTTGTTATATTTTCAATAATCTTAAGAAATTTAAGGGATTCTATCCAACTTTTAGAAATTTCACAGATTTTAAAGAAATGTTAGTAATTTTCATGAAATTTGCAATAATTCAAGCAATAACAAAAATTTTAAACGATTTTACGAAATCTCGCAGTTTTTAAAGACATTTATAGAATTTCTAGTGACCCGAATTGCTTGTAATGATTTTCAAGAGATTACGTATGATATCCATGAAATTTAAAGGATTTCAAATCATTTTTACATTTCTAAAAAAATTTTAACAGATCTCACAAAATTTTTGATGGAATTTGCAAGATAACAAAAAAGAGTTTTGAATTCTATTAAGAGGCAAATCAGGTAGTTTTAATTTTCTCCCTTCCCATCTCACTACCCCTCCTCCATAATACATCCCTATTGCATTATCCTCTCCCCAACTTACTCTTTCTTTACTTCACACTTCCCTTCTCCAACTTCCCGAACAACCTTTAATTTTCCTTCCTTCACCCTCCGATAACCTTCTTTTTATTCCCCTAGTCAAACCTTTCATCCCACAGCTTTTAATCCACTACGTTTCTTTCCTTACTTCTCTCCCATCGACTTTTCCTATCCCATCAATACCTTTCCTACCTTTCAGCCATTCACTTACAATTATTACTTTCCAACCTTCTTTTTCTTCACCTCCCTTCACTTTTCCTCTAGCTTCCATCGCTCCTCTCCCTTCAATCACTATTCACTTCTTCCCTTACGTATCTCTTCCTACTTTCAACCCATTGCCCCCTCTCCTGCTTCCCGTTATACTATACTACCTATACACCTTTTTTTCTCGATTCCTAATTTTCCCTTTCCCTACTTTCCCTCTTTCCATTTTAATCCTTCAATCACGATACCTTTTTCCTCACTTACCCACTCTACTTCTTCCAATCTGGAAACGACGAATGAACTCACGCCTGAACGGAATTATAAAAGTTTTTTCCCGAGACTATGAAACCCTGAACTAATTAAAAAAAGTATTTATAAAGTGTGCCCCAGTACTCAAAGTTAATTTTTGTATTTTTGAATTTTGCATAAAAAATGAAGTGAGAAATAATAATAAAAATTTGTTATAGAGTTATTTTTTGCAAATGGTTAAATTTTTAGTGGAAAAAATTAAAAGGAATTTGTATTATCAATAGAGAGGGTAACAACCGAATAGTGACGAATCTTTCCCACACGCTGAAAATTAGAAATCAACACTATGGATTTAAGGTATCTCCTTAAATAACAGAAATTTATTAACGTCTCTTCTAACTAAAATTTGATTATTACATAAATTTTTTGTGAAATAAGATCTTTCCCCTCTCCCCGCTGGGACTTGAACCACAGGTCTTCTGATTGCCGGTCTGGTGCTCTGCCCACTATGCTACTAAAGAGTAGAATAAAAAAAATCTATCGCTCCGGTGGGAATGGAACGACAGATTTTTTGATTGCCGGTCAGTTGCTCTTTCTACTAAGCTACTAGAGAGATCGCAATAAGAATCTTTTTAAGAAACACGTTATTTTTAACAATGGATATAAGTCACTACAAGAATCCGTATTATCATAAGAGATGGCAACAACCGAACAGTGAAGAATTTTTTTGACACCCTGAAAATTAGAAATCAACACTATCGATTTTATGTATTTCTTTGAATAACAGAAATTTATTAACGTTTTTTCAGACTAAAATTAATTTTTGTTTTGAAAAAGATTTCCATAGCTCCGCTGGGAACCGAACGACGGGTCTTTAGATTAACGTTTAGGTGCTCTTCCCACTAAACTACTAGAGAGATCGGATCAGAAATCTTTTTTCAGAAACACGTTATTTTTAACAATGGATAAAAGCCAATGTGAAGAATCTGTAACACGTTATTTTCAACAATTGATAGAAATCAATACAAGGAATCTGTATTATTGTAATTAGAGATGGTAAAAACCAAACAGTGAAGAATATTTTTTGCAAGCACTGAAAATTAGAAATTAACACTCTCGATGTTAAGTATCTCCTCAAATAACAGGAATTCATTAACGTAGTTTGAAATTAAAATAAAATTAATGAATAAATTTAAAAAAAAAAGATCTTTACCATCGCTCTGCTAGGATCTAAACCACAGGTCTTTTAATTGCCGGTCGAGTGCTTTTTCGACTAAGCTACTGGTGGGATCGGAAAAAAAATCTTTTTCTGGAACACCTTGTTTTTAACAATCGTTATGAGTCAAAACAAGGAATCTGTATTATCATTAAAAAGTGCAACATTCGAACAGAGAAGAATCTTTTTCACAAGCTGAAAATTAGAAATTAACACTATCGATTTGAGGTATCTCCTCAAATAAGAGAAATTTATTAGTCTTTTCAGACTAAAATTAAATTATTATTTTTTAAAAAAAAGATCTCCATCGTTCCGCTATGAGTCAAACCACAGGTCTTCTGATTGCCGATAGGGTGATGTTTACACTAAGCTACTAGAGAGATCGGAATAAGAATCTTTTTTCAGAAACACCTTATTTTAACAATGGATATAAATCAATACAAGAAATCTGTATTATCATCAGAGATGGTAACAACCGAACAGTGAAGAATATTTTTGGCCCACACTGAAATTAGAAAAGAACACTATCGATATAAGATATCTCCTCAAAGGAGAGAGTATCGTTAGACTAAAATTAAATTATCAAAAACATTTTTTCTACAAGGAGACCTTCTCCATCGCTCCGCAAGAAATAGGACATAGGTCTTCTGTTTGACGGTCAGGTGCTCTTCCTACTAAGCTACTAGAGAGATCGAGATGAGAATCTTTTCTTAGAGAAACATCATTTTAAACAATTGATATAAATCAATACAAGGAATCTGTATTATCATTAGAGATAGCAAAAACAGAAAAGTGAAGAATATTTTAGGCACACACTGAAAATTAGGAATGAACATTATCGATGTAAGATATCTTCTCAAATAAGAGAAAATCGTTAACGTAATTTCAGACTAAAATTAAATTATTAAAAACATTTTTTCTGAAAGGAGACCTTCTCCATCGCTCCGCTAGGAATAGGACATAGGTCTTTAGATTGACGGTCGGGTGCTGATCCTACTAAGCTACTAGAGAGATCGAGATAAGAATCTTTTCTCAGAAAAACATTATTTTTGACAATGGATATAAATCAATACAAGTAATCTGTATTATTATTAGAGATGGTAAAAACCGAAAAGTGAAAAATATTGTTGGCACACACTGAAAATTAGAAATGAACACTATCGATGTAAGATATCTTCTCGAATAAGAGAAAATCGTTGAAGTATTCCGAGAGTAAAATTAAATTATTGAAAACATTTTTTCTGAAAGAAGGCCTTCTCCATCGCTCCGCTAGGAATAGGACATAGGTCTTCTGATTGACGGTCGGGTGCTCTTCCTACTAAGCTACTAGAGAGATCAGCATCAGAATCTTTCTTAAGAAAAACTTTATTTTTTAACAATAGACATAAATCAATACAAGGAAACTGTATTATCATTAGAGATGGTAAAAACCGAAAAGTGAAGAATATATTTGGAACACACTGAAAACTAGAAATAACCACTATCGATGTGAGGGAGCCCCTTAAAAAACAGAAAAACATTAAAGTATTTTTAGACTAAAACTAAATTATTAAATACATTTTTTCTGAAAGAAGATCTTCTCTTTCGCTCTGCTGGGATTTGTACGACAGATCTTCTGATTGCCAGTCGGGTGCTTTTTCACTAAGCTACTGAAGGGATCGGAATGAGAATCTTTTCCCGGAACACATTGTCTTTAACAACCGATATAAGTGAATACAAGGAATCTGTTTTGTCATTAGAGATGGTAACAACCGAACAGTAAAGAATCTGTTTCACACACTGAAAATTAAAAATCAAGACTATCGATTTGATGTATTTCTTTAAATAACAGAAATTCATTATCGTCTTTTCAGGATAAAATTAAATTATTAAATAAATTTTTAAAGATGGAGCCATGGAGAAAATCTTTTCCCAGAAAACAATTAATTAATAACCATTTAAAACCAATAAACATAACCTTTGTTTTTAACTGTTATTAAATCAATGGTACTTACTCGCCCGCTTCTCCCAGGAGAAAAAAAGATAGCAGATCTCAGTGCGCATGCCCTCATATTCAAGAGTACTGGCTCTAAACGTCTGAGCGTGGCAATAAATGTGCAGTTACCGCCGTCAGAGCTTGAGGCGGTTTCTACAGCAGGATAGGTCTCCTCATTATTACTCCGTGATTAAATCTTGGATGACATGTATTTCTTTAGAAGACACACTTAGTTGCTTTAGCTCCCTTTAAATATTTTAAATTTTCTAGAATTCAAGTCTTTTGGATTCCTGAATTCTCCTGAGATTTTCTGAATTCTCCAAATTCTTCTACATTTTCTGAATTTCTCTGAATTTTAAGAATTTTTCAATTTATGAATTAATATTCTACTAATATTTTAAAATTATATTGTGATTATTAATTCTGTAAATTTGATTACAAATAAATCAGGTTTTCAGCAATAAAAGTAAAAATTTTTTTTAAAGTTTAAAGTGAATATCATTTTATTGTTTAGATGGATTTCATAGTCCAATGCTTATTATGTTGTGAACACATAATTCAATTTCTGATTAATATTTTTTAATTGAGTACATAGATTGATTATTTACTTCAAAGTCATGGAAATAAATATTGTCTATGATTTTTACGATAAAAGATTATTTATGCTTGCGACGCCTCTATTTCAATTATATAATTTTTGGAAATTTTTTTGATGCGCAATAATTGTCTTAATTTCGCTTTTGTAATTATATGTACGTATATTTTACTTTTTTATGGAATTAGCTCGAAAGGTATTTATCGTTTAAAATTTTCAAAAAAATCGAATGTAAGAAAAAAAGTAACTCGTAATTGCTTTTTATGTTGTGAAATAAATAATTAATATTTATGTACATTTTAATTCATTCTGGATTTAGTTTCAAGGGTCATTAATAAATTTAATGTATAGAAATGGAATTTCAAATTTAAAAAATATGTAAAATAAAAAAAAATGATGTTTTAATAAAAATAATTATGTAACTCTTTTTATGTTAAGAACTAAGTAATTAATTATTAATTCATTCTACTAAATCTTACATTTTCTGGAATTAGTTTAAAGGGTTATTAACAAATAAAAATTATTGAAAATTTAGGTTAATATATATAAAATAAATAATATTTGAATGTTTCAATATAATTTACAGCTTAATACTTTTAAGTTTTTAGCTGAATATTTAATTATTAGATGATTATTTTTTTTACAATAATATATTACATGAGGATTATATTTTAATTTGTTTTAATTTGATACGTAAATTTATTGTTGACTTTGAGGTTATGTAATTGAATATTAGCATTAATTTGTATAATAAAAGTTTATTTATATACAAAATAGCTATATTTCAATTATTAAATTTTTTCAAATGTTTTTAAAGTTGTAAAATAAGTATCTAAATTTCATTTTTAAAATTATATATTAATATGCCATAAATTTTCTAAAATTACTATAAGAGGTTACTGATAAATTAAATTTTCAAAAATGTTCAGAAAATTAAAAAAATATAAAGTAAAAATTGTTTGCTTGTTTAAATTGAAATCATAGTTAAATACTTTTCACGTCATGAGCACATAAATTATTTAATAAGTGATTAACTTTTCTCACAATATAAATTTCTGTAAATTTTTGGGATGTTGTGAAAAAAGCATCTGAATTCTGCTTTCAAAGTTGTATGTACATATATTTCACTTTTTTATGAAGTCGGCGTATAATGCTATTATTAATTTAAATATTCAGAAAAAAAATTAATTTAAAAATAATTTAAAATTTTTGTAAAAATAACTGTTTATTGCTTTTTATGATGTGAAATGACTAAATAATACTTACCCACACACATATATATATATATATATATCAAATAATTCTGGATTTAGTCCGAAAGGTGATTAATAAATTAAATGTATAGAAATGCTATTTCAAATAAGAAAAAAAATATATATGAAAAAAAAAAATTATTTAAATGTTTCAATTAAAATAATTTTTAATGCTTTTCATGTTGATAACTCATTGATTAATTATTTAATGATTAATTCTATTAAAACTTACACTTTCTGGAATAAGTTTCAAAGGCTATTAATAAATAAAATTTACAAACATGAAAGTTCAAATTCATAAAAAAAATATGAAGTAAAAATAAATTTAATATTTTATCAAAAATTATAGTTAAAAGCTTTTGAGTTTGTGAGCTGATTAATTAATTATTGGTTGACTAATTCTTTTCAAAATATAATTACATTAGGATTGAATTCAAATTCGGCTATAATAATTTGTATAATTGATGTTTATTCATGCATAAAAACTTCTACTTTATTTATTTAATTTTTGCCAATAGGCTTAAAGTTGTGAAATGAGTATCTAAATTTAATTTTCAAAATTACATAAACATTTTTTTTTAGTTACCATAAATAGTTATAAATAAATAAAATTGTCATAAATAAAATGCAAAATTGAAAAAAATGTGAAGCAAAACTTACTTGAATGTTTAAATGGATATTATGGTTTAATTATTCTTATGTTGTTAACAGATAAATTAATTAATAGCTTTTTTTTTTTTTTTTTTTTTTTTTATTTACTTCTAGGTTATGTAATTTAATATGAACTATAATTTTTACAATGAAAGATTATTCATATTCAAAATACCTCTATTCCAAATATTTAAGTTTTGTAAATTTTTGTGATGTAAAATGATTATCTGAATTTATTTTTAAACATTTTTTTGCTTATATGTTTTGACTTTTTTCTAAACTTACTATAGAAGTTTACTAATGATAAAAATTGTTTAATACTTTTCATGTTGTGAAGTGATTCATTAATTACTAAGTGATTTGATTGAAACTTACATTCTCTCTAATCAGTTGAAAAGGTTATTAATAAACTAAATTTACAAAAATAAAACTTCAAATTGAAAATAAATATCTATAATAAAAATTGTTTTAATGTTTCAATGGAAAATATAGTTCAAATTCTTTATATTTTGTGAACTGATTAAATAATTATTAGCTGATTAATTTTTTTAACCATATTAAATTATATAAAAATAGGATTTTATTTTGTTTCAATCAATTATATCAATTTTTTATTTACCTTAAAGGTATACAGTTAAATATTAGCTATAACTTGTATAATAAAAGTTTATTTTTTATGTAATATTTGTCAATGTTTGCGATGTTGTGAAATAATTATCTGAATTTAATTTTGAAAATTATATGTACATATGTTTTAATTTTTTCTGGAAATAGTGTGAGAGGTTATAAATAATTTAAGTTTTCAAAAATGCAATTTAAAATTTAAAGAGAAAAACTAAAATTATTCCAATGTTTAAGTAAACTGTTATAATTTAAAAAAATGTATATATAAAGTACAAATTATTTGAATATTTTATTGAAAATAGTATTTTGATGTTTTTCATGTCGTGAACAGTTTAATTTATTATTAGTCGATTAATTTTGTTCAATATTTTTATTTATATGAAGAATTAATCTAAATTCTTTTTTAATTAAGTTTTAATTTCAATTGATATTACAATTACATAATCTCATTAAATGTCTGTGATGTTGTTGAACGAGTATATTAATTGGATTTTTAAAATGATATGCACAGATATTTTAATTTTGTTTGAATAAGTTTAAAAGATTAGTGATAAAATATATGTATAGAAATGCAGTTTCAAATTGAAAAAAAAGATATTTAATGTGAAAATTATCTGTATGTTTCAATGAAATTAATTGTTTAATGCGGTTTATGTAATGAAGTGATGTATTATTTATTAATGTATTCTATTAAAACTTACATTTTCTGGAATTAGTTTAAAAGGTTATTTAATCAATCAAATTTTTTATAAATTAAAGTTAAAATTTTTTTCAAATACCAGGTGAAAATTATTTTAATGTTTCAGTGAAAATTATTGTTCAATTCTAATTATTTTGTAAAATTATTAATGATTATTAGCAGATTAATTTTTCCAATATTTTCAATTAAATAAAGAATAAATTGAGTTTTTTAAATTAAGTAAAATGAATGGATTATTTATTTAAAGATTATATATTTGAATATTGGCTATATAATTTGTATAATAAGAGTTTATTTATATATA
The DNA here is from genome assembly GCA_032357855.1 of Amphibolips quercusostensackenii. Taxonomy (NCBI): domain Eukaryota; kingdom Metazoa; phylum Arthropoda; class Insecta; order Hymenoptera; family Cynipidae; genus Amphibolips; species Amphibolips quercusostensackenii. The sequence goes on along the minus strand of JAUELO010000293.1, from coordinate 2,447,297 downwards.
TAAAATACCTATATTCAAAATATTTATTTTCTACAAAGTTTGTGGTGTCGGAAGAATTATTTAAATATTTATATAAAAATAATCTCTAATGCTTTTAATGTTGTGAACTGATTAATTAATTATTAAATGATTCTTTCAAACATACATTTTCTAAAAATAGTTTAAAAAGTTACTTATAAATACATTTTTCAGAAAAAAAGATTTAAATTGAAAATAAAAATATAAAGTAAAAATTATTTGAATGTTTTGAATAAAAATAATATTATAATGCTTCTTGTTTTGTGACCTGATAAATTAATTATTAGCTGATTAATTTTTTTCAAAAAATTAAATAACACAAAGTTGAGTTTTAATTATTTTCAATTAAGTAACATGTATTTATGATTCAATTTAAGGTTACGTAATTAAATATTGGCTATACTTTGTATAATAAAATTTTTTTTATATGAAATAATTTCATGACAATTATATAATTTTTTTAAATATTTGCGATGTTGTGGAATAATTAACTAAATTTGATTTTTAAAATCATATATACATATTTTTTAATTTTTTCTGAAATTAGTATAATAGTTTATTAATAAGTTGAATGAGTAGAATAAATACAATTTAAAATAAATAAAATATATATAATGTAGAATTTTTTTGATTGTTTCAATGAACTATTCATTTATTATTAGCAAATTTATTTTGTTAAAAATATACTATTTAATAAAGAATTAATTTTGATTGTTTTTTACTTCAGTAACACAAATTAATTATTTACTCCAAGTTATTGTAATTGAATATTGCCTGTTATTTTCATAATTAAAATTTTTTTCAAATACCTCTATTACAATATAATATTTTTCTAAATGCTTGACACTTTGTCAAATAAGTATCTTGATTTTATTTTTTAAATTATATTTTCATAAATTTTATTTTCTTATTAGTTTTGAAGGTTATTAATGAATTATATATATATATATATATATATATATGTATATATGTATGTATGTATGTATGTATATAAATGCAATTTCAAATTTCATATGTATACGTAATGTGAACATTATT
>JAUELO010000293.1:2401279-2425905 GCA_032357855.1 Amphibolips quercusostensackenii | reverse complement strand
TAATTTTAATTTTCTATTTTAAATTTTCTAAAATTTTCTGGGGTTTCCATACTTTTCCCTCACCCTGTATAATAAAAGCTGTGTGAACGTCTTTTTTCTGAAAGGGTAGGTTATTTTATTTTCTTTCATTTTTTTATTGTCAGAGTTTAGAACATAAACAATTTTTTTTTTCTTTGAATATTAATTGTCCGGGAAAATAAAAAATTGCTCAGAGAAAAGTTAGGGAATTTTGAAAAAGAAGATTGCGCTTACCATATGATAATATTCTTGGTAGTAATTTATTTTCCTTACATTTCTATTTGGAAGTTTTTTTTAGTTGCATTCTCCTAAAAATTATATTTTAATAAAAAATTTTATCATTTAGCTGCAAAGTCAACAATGTTATTAAAAAGTTATCATTTTTGGTTGAAAATGTAATCATTTTGTTAAAAATTCTTCTTTTCGGTTAAAAATTCAACTATTTTGGTAGAAAATTGAATTTCTTGTTAAAAATTCATATTTTGGTACTCGAAATTCAACTAGTACATTTTTTGGTTCAAAATCCAACCAGTTCTTATTTGTTTTTTCGGTTCGAAAATTCACATCTTTTTGTAGAAATTAAAGTTTTTTTGGCTCTAAATGCAACTGTTTGGTTAAATATCAAACTTTTTTGGTTAAGGATTTAACTACCTGAATTGAAAATACTTTTTTTTTGTGAATTCAACTATCTTTCATTTAAAATCAAACATTTTTTCATTAAAATTAATTTTCTTAACTGCAAATTTAATTATTAGAGATAAAGATTTATCATTTTAGTAAAAAATTAATAATTCAGTGTTGAAAACTCTACTGTTTTATAGAAAATTTCTTCATTTCGTTGAAAAATGATCATTTTTGTACACAGGTTGAACTGCTTTGTTAAAAATTCATATTATTGTAAGTGATTTATTTTCTTTTGCATTTCTACTATTCTATTTTTTTAGTTTTTTTTTCTCCGGACAATTGTATTTTCACTTAAAATTTCAATATTTAGTAATGATCTGCACAATAAAAAAAAATTATACTTTTTGGTCAAAAACTCAACTGTTTAAAATTCGTCTAATAACAAAAAGACTATTTTGTTAGGAAAAGAACTGTTTTTTGAATTAATTTTTCTGTGTTGAAATTTCAACTCTAAACATTTTCAGTTGGCAATTTATCTTTTCGGTTTAAAAATTTATCTTGTTTGGTAGAAATTTTATATTTTTGGATTAAAATTAAAATTTTTTTTCAGGATTACATTGTTTTTTAGTTTCATAAAATTATTTTTCGATCGAAAATTTAATAACTGAGTGAAAGGTAAAACCACTTTTTTAAAAATCATTTTTTTATTGAATATTAATAATTTTAGTTTTTTTTGGTTTGGTTCTAAATTAATTTTTTTTTAACAAAAATTCAATTATCCCTGTTGAAGATTCAGCATTTTGATTTAAGACCCATCTCGTTGGTTGAGAGTTCAATTCCTTTTTTAAAAACTCTTTTTTTTTTTAATTAATTTTTGAATCTGAAATTGTAATTATTTAATTTTTGTTTCAACCTTGATTTCTTAAATTAATTTTTAAAAAAATTCATTTAACCGCTCAGGTAAGAATTGAACCACTTTGTAAACAAATTGTTTTGTTGTTGGAAGTTTGTCTCTTTGGTTTAAAATTGTCCGGGGAAAATAAATTTTTAATTTCTGAATTTTAAATTAAGAGGGATTATTTTATTCATGAAAATTCTAATTTTAAGTTGAATATATAAAAAACATCCATAATTTGTTTTTTAAATATTAATTGTACGTGAAAAATTAAAAAATTGAAAAAAGAAAAGTTTGTCTTTTTTGTTTGAAAATTAATATTTTCTAATGATAATTTATTTATGGTGGAAGATTTATTATTTTATAGTTCAAAATTTATCTCTCTGGCTAAAAGTCAAAATACTTTGTTAAAAATCGATCCTTTTCAATTAAAAATTCAACTACTTGGATAAAATCCAATTAACTATTATGTTAAAAATTTTTATTTTTTCATAGAAAAGTAACCTTTTTGGCTCAAAATTACCTCTTTTTTATTAAAAAAAGCATCTATTTGGTTGACAGTTAACTTTTTTGTTGAAAATTTTTTTTTCGAATGAAAAATTCAACTGTTTTAGAATTTATCTTTTGGTTTAAAGGTTTTATTTTTTATTCGTTCATTTTGATTTTAATTTTTTAATTTTTTATTTATTATTAATTTTATTAGTAGTAATTTTTAATTAAAAATTCATCTCTTTAATTGAAAATTTGATTATTTCATTAAAAATCTGTCTTTTCTTCATTAGTTTTTTTACTGAAAATTTATCCAAGATATAATTTTTAATTTTTTTGTTAAAAATTTGTCTTTTTTAGTTAAAAAATTCAAGTATGTGCTCGAAAATTCATGTACTATGTTGAAAATTTGTCTTTATGGATTTGAAATTTATCTCTGTTTGCAGAAATTAGAAATTTTTAATTTTTTTAAATATTCTTAATTTAACATTGTTTGTTAGGAATTTACCTTTGCAGATTGAGAATACACCTTTTTTAAAAAATTTGTTGTTTTTCTTAAAAATTATATAAACCTCTACATTTTTCGTTAAGAATTCATATTTTTGTTAAAAATTTTATTATTCGGGTAAAAAATTAACTGTTCTGTTCAAAATTCGTTCTGTTAATTGGAAAAATAATCTTCTATTGTAGAAAAGTCGTCATTTTATCAGAATAAATAAATTAAACTCAAATTTTAAAATTTTTCAACTGAAATAATTTCTTCTGATAATGAAAGGTTCTATGTTAAAAATGTTATAAAATAAAAATTTTAGGTCACCCTGTTATTAAAAAAAGTAATAAAAATTTCAAAAAAAAAAAAAGTTTTACATTAACACTTTGCTAAAAAAAGTACTTTTCTAATTTTTGTTTAAACATAAAAATGCGAATCTATTTTATTTTATGTTTATCAATTTTTATTAGTTTATTCAATAATTTTATCCTGGTTTATTCTATCAAAACCTCTTCGTCTTTCTGCTCCATTTCCTTCCAATTATTTCAAAGTGAATCCTATTTTGTTCTTTTTTTTATATCCTATTTTCTTCCTCGCAAAAGTCCTGTTCCACCTCGTTCGGATCGTTTCATCCACTTACGTCGTGTTTTATCCCTTTTAATCCTGTTCCTCTCTCGAACAATTAAATTCCTTTCTATTCCGGTTTATCCCTTTATCTTCTTTCCAATTATTGTATTATTTTCATCCTGTTTTATTATTCTTGTCTTATACCAGAAATCAGCATAGACTCAAATAATTTAATAAAAGATTTCAATAGATTTCAAAGGAATTCCAGGATTTCAAAAACATTCTTAAAGGATTTTAAAGATTCAGACATTTTCAAAATTATTCAATTATATTAAATATTTCGAGAAATTGCACAGCATTTTAAAAGATTTCTAGGGATTCTTATTGTACTTACAAAATTTCAAAAGATTTGAAGGAATTTCTATAGATTTGAACTGATTAATACAAATTTGAGTGTTATTCAAAGATTTTAGAGGATTTCTACATATTTTAAGGGATATAATGGAATTTGAGACAATTTGAAAAAGTTTTAAATTTTTTAAGGAATTTCGAAAAACACTCTACAGATTTTGAAATGCTCTACAGATTTTAAGATGCTCTACAGGATTTTACTTCATTCTTGTGGGGATTTAAAGGATTTCACAAGATATTTAGTAGATTTTAGTAGATTTCAAAGAATCATATTTATTTTAGGGAGTTTTAAAAATTTTCTGGCGTTTTAAAATATTTTTGAAAATTTCAGAAAATACCAAATATTTTAGAGGAATGTCATGGGGCTTTATCGGATTTGATGGGATTTTACGGTATGCCAAAGGTTGTAAAAGATTTTAGAAGTTTCAAGATGTTTCAGGAAATTCAATCAATTTTTATCCAAATAGCGGAATCCCCAAACTGAAAAATTAATATTTTTAAAAAATTAAGTAGTTTAATTTTTATTCAGGCGAAATAATTTTTAATAACAAAAATTTCTACATAAAGTTGAATTTTAAAGCTAAGAAGACGAAATTTTTACGAAGCAGTAGAATTTTCAAAAAAAAGTTAATTTATAACCAAATAAATAGACTTTCAGTTGAAAAAATTAATTTACAAAACAAAAACGATTTCCAGTAAAGAAGGTCAATTCCTAACCAAAAAGATAAATTTTTAACAAAAACTATGAATCTTAAACAAAAAAAAATTTTCAAACATAAAAGTTTAATTTTTAACCACAAATTTCAATGTTTATTCTGCAAAGACGAATTTTGAACAAAAAATGCAATAGTTGATATTTTTACAAAAAAAATTTCAAATTCGAATCAAAATAGTTGAATTTTAAACCCAAAATGACAAATTTTTAACAAAATACTTAAATTTTTAACTAAAACAGTTAAGGCTTAAACTAAGAAGTTGCTTTTTCATACAACAAATTTATTTTTCAGCAAAAAATACAAATTTAATAAAATACGTAAATTTTTTATCAAAAAATTACGGATTTCTTGAAAACCTACATTTTTTACTAAATTGTCAAATATATGATCCAAATATACGATTTTATTCAAAACTGTTTAATTTGAGAAAAAGTTAATTGTAAACCCAACAATTGAATTTTCAAATAAATGATTAGATTTTTAGTTTTTAAAAAAGTAACAATGTAGTCTTTTTTTACCAACAAAATATATTTTCTATCTAAAGCTATAAATCTTTGACAACAAAAAAAAAATTTTAACGAAATAGTTTAATTTTCAAGCAAGAAGTTTAATTTGAAATCTGAAAATGTAAATAAAAAAAATCTGATAAAAGATTTTAGAAAAAAAATTGAAATTTTGAATTAAAGATGCTCTACAGATTTTAAGATGCTCTACAGGATTTTACTCCATTCTTGTAGGGATGATAAGGATATCACAAAATTTCTAGTAGATTTTAGTAGGTTTCAAATAATTTTGTATATTTCAGAGAATTTTAAAGTTTTTTGGACGTGCTAAAATATTTTTGAAAATTTCAGAAAATACCAAATATTTTAGAGGGATGTCATGAGGCTTTATCGGGTTTGATGGGATTTTACGGTATCACAACGGGTTTGAAAAATTTTTAAAGTTTGAAGATGTTTCAGGAAATTACATCAAATTCCTTTTAAATAGCGGAATTCTTAAATTGAAAAATTATTATTTTTTGAAAAATTAAGTAGTTAAATTTTCATTTAGGCGAATTAATTTTTGATAACAAAAATTTCTACATAAACTTGAATTGCAAAGCTAAAAAGACGAAATTTCTACAAGGCAATAAAATTCTCGAAAAAAAGTTAATCTTCAATTAAATAAATAAATTTTCAATTAGGAAAATTAATTTACAAGAGCGAAATAATTTTCAGTAAAGTAGGTCCATTCTTAACCAAAAAGATAAACTTTCAACAAAAACTATAAATCTTCAACCAAAAAATTATTTTTTTAACCAAGAAGTTGAATGTTCATCATAAAAAAATTAATTTTTAACAAAAAATGTAAGAAGTGATATTTTTACCAAAAAATACTTAGATTTCGAATCGAAACATTAGAAGTTTCAAACAAAAAATGTTAAATTTTCAACAAAATAGTTTATTTTCAACCTAGCACTCAAATTTTTAACCAAATAATTACATTTTTTAGTTCAAAAATTAATTTTTCTGTATTTTAATCAATTTTTAACAAAAAGCAAATTATAAAAAAAAATTAGTTCATTTTACAACCAAAAAGATAAATTCGTAACTAAAACTATGAATCTTCAAACAGGAAAAATTTTCTCAACAAAATAGTTTAATTTTTAACCACGAAGTTGAATGTTTATCCTGCAAAGATGAATTTTGAACGAAGATAGTAATAGTTAATATTTTTACAAGAAAAAATTTTAATTTTTAATCAAAATAATTTAATTTAAACTCAAAATTACGAATTTTTAACAAAAGACTTAAATTTTTAACTAAAACAGTTTAGGCTTAAACTAAAAAGTTGCTTTTTTATATAACAAATTTATTTTTTACCACAAAAGATGAATTTAAAAAAAACGTGATTTTATATATAAAGAAATGACGATTTTTTTTAAAACTTAAGTTTTTTTACTAAATTGTCGAATATACGAGCCAAACATACGATTTTATTTTAAACTTTTAAATCGAAAAAAAAGGTAATTGTAAGCCCAACAGTTTAATTTTTAACTGAATAATTAGATTTTTATTCGTAAGAAAGTAACAACGCAGTTTTTTTAACCAAAGAGATAAATTTTCAACTAAAACTATGAATCTTGAACCAAAAAAATGAATTTGTAACGAAATAGTTTAATTTTTAACCAAGGAGTTAAATTTGCAATCTTAAAATTTAAATTTGGAAAAAAATCCATCAGTAGATATTTTCACAAAAAAAAATTAAAATTTTGATTTAAAACAATTAAATTTTCAATCTAAAAAGAAGAATTTACAATAAAATACTTGAATTCTCAACTAAAACAGATTAATTTTAAGCCAAGCAGTTGCATTCTTACATAAAAAATTAATTTTCTTAGTAAAAAAGACGAATTTTGAACAAAATGTATCAATTTTCTACAAAAAAAAGGCAAATTAAAAAAAAATAGTTTAATTTTCTATTATATTGTCGAATGTTTAAGCCAAAGCTACGAATTATCTAAAAAACGTTGAATTTTCAACAGGAATGTCTATTTTTAACCTAAAAATTGAATTTTCAACTAAATAATTAAATTTTCCGTTGAAAAATCAATGTTTTATTTTATAAATTAATTTTTAACCAAAAAGGCAAATTTCTTGACAATGTAGTTTTATATACAACCAAATAAATAAATCTTTAACCAAAAAAATAAATTTTTAACAAAATATTTCAATTTTTAACAAAGGAGATGAATTTTCAACCTGGAAAAATGAATTTTTAAGAATAAATATAATCATTGATATTTTCACTTAAAAAAATTTTAATTTTGAACTAAAACAGTTGAATTTTCAACCTAAAATGACAAATTTTTAACAAAATAATTGAATCCTCAACTGAAACAGATTAATTTAAAACCGTACAGTTGCTTTTTTATACAAAAATTTATTTTCTAGCGAAGAATTTGAATTTTTAACAAAATACATAAAGTTCTTACCAAAAAAGGATTTTTTTAAAACTTGAATTTTCTACCAAATTGACGAATATTTGAGCCAGGCATACAAATTTTTCACAAAACCTTCAAATTTTCAACAACAAAATTTATTTCTAACTCAACATTTGAAATTTTAACAAAATAATTAGATTTTCATTTTTAAAAAATAACAAAGTAGTTTTATTTTTAACTAAAAAGATCAATTTTTAACTGAAGCTATGAATCTTCAACCAAAAAAAGATAATTTTTCAACAAAATAGTTTAATGTTTAACCAACGAGTTGAATTTTTTAACCTAAAAATGTGAATTTTCAACAAAAAATCTGATAGTAGATATTTTCACCAGAAAATATTCAAATTTTGAATCAAAACAGTTAAATATTTAACCTGAAAAGACGAATTTTTAACAAAATACTTCAATTCTCAATGAGAACGGATTAATTTCAAACAGAACAGTTGCACTTTTATACAAAAAAAAATTACTTTTTCAGCAAAGAACGTGCATTTTTAATAAAACACATAAATGTTGTACAAAAAAGAGAAATTTAAAAATAATTTAATTTTTTGCCTTGAAAAAAAGAATTTGACGAAATGTGATAGTCAATTTACATGATTCTATTCGGTGTCTTTATAATTAGAAAAAAAAATATACTGTTTCAAAATTTTGGAAAATAGACAAAAACACATAAGCGCACGTCCGTGTAGGACATTTAATTTTTTATTTTGTTTCCATAATACAATTTCAGTAATTCTATTTTAGCACTTTTATTTTAGCTAGGGCACTAAAGCCCTGTACTAACTTACAATCAAAGCTTAACATTAATAAAATTTCACTTATTAAAATAAAAACTTAACTGGTCCAAAAGGACGTGCCCTTATATATTTTGAACTATTTGTTAACATTTCAACAAAATATTCACATTTTTCAAATCCTAAAGCACGGTGCTCTAATTTTTGATTTGGCGGCTGTACCGGAACCCGCTATTCTAAAAATGTTGCAATTTAAAAAAAAGCGTTAATTTCACAACAGATTTAATAAAAAATAAAGAAAACAGCATAAAATTAAACATTTAAAATAAACGAGATGTAATTAAAACTTATTTTTAAGATCTCTAAGAATCTGGATTAAATTAAATGAGAAAAGATTATTGAGGCTCACGTGGTAGACAATTCAATCTAGAAAAACTCAGCAGAAAAAATCAGTTCCGAATGTTAGCGCATCAAATGGTTATTTCGGGGCAACTTTTTGCTTCAGTAAGCTATATGAACAGCGCCATCTGGTCTCACTATCGATCACTTGAATCGATTAAAATGTACTTCTGGCGCCATATTTAATATAGAAAAATTTTCCTATGTCTTTTTTAATAATTCTCCTTTTTCTAGTATTAATGATCGATCACTAAAATTGATTGAAATAGAAAAATTATGCAAACAGTCGCGGAATAATTTTTCTATTTTGAATATGGCGCCAGAAGTCTATCTAAATCGATTTTAGTAATCGATCGTGGGACCAGGAGGCGCTATTCATATATTAGCACTAGAATAGGAGATAGAAAGAAAAAGCACATCGAGGAAGTCGACCTGTCTTTTTCTAAGGATTGGCTATTGGTGATTAGTGGATTGATCCCTTTCTAATGAAAGCAGATGGAACCTGAGTAGAACCAATCACTATCATTAGAAAAAGACAGGTTGACTTTCTCAACATTTTCTCTTTTTCTATTCTCTATTCCACTAAAAAAAAATACTTGGAACTTTTGAAAGAATTTCAAAAATATTGAGAAATTTGAAGACATTTCAAATATTTATAAAGAAAAGTAGATTTCTTGAAATTTCAAAATGAAATTTGGAATCTGTTTCAGAATTTCAAGACGTTTCAAAATAATACAACATTTCTTGTATAATTCCTGAGAAAGTTTAAAATGCATTTTTATTTTAATAAATAAATTTCAACAAATTATTAAAAAAGTTTTTAAAATGCATACAAAATTTTTTAGGAATAATTTGGAACATATGAAGTAATTTTTTTTATTACTCAAGATTCAATAATAGTTTAAGAAAAAATTAAATTCATTAATAAAAAATTTTAAGCTTTTGAAAGAATTTCAAAAATAACAAAAAATTTCTAATCATTTAAAACAAAATGTAGATTTTTTAGATTTTGAAATGAAATCTTGAGTCTGTTTCAGGATTTTGAGAGGTTTCAAGACAATTCAATATTTTTTTTAAGATTGATGGCAAAAATTAAAATTACTTTTTACTTTGTTAAATTAAATTCAACAGATTATCAAAAAAGATTTCGTAAAACATCTAAAATTGTCAAAAAATAATTTGGATCATTTTAAGTAATTTTTGTTTAATTTACAGGATTTAATAAATATTTTTAAAAAATTTATATCATTAAAAAAAATACATTGAATTTTGAAAAGAATTTTAGAAATAATAAAAAAATTTCAATAATTTAAAACAAAATGTAGATTTTTTAAGATTTTGAAATAAAATTTTTAATTGATTTTAAGACTTTGAGAGGTTTCAAGGTGATACAAAATTTTTCTTAAGATTTCTAGGAAATTTTTTATGACTTTTTATTTTGAAAAATTAATTTTCAAAAATTATATAAAGATTTTTAAGGACATCCAAAATTTTGTATGAATAATTTCTAACATTTCAAGTTATTTTCTTCATACCTTAGGAAATAATGAAAGTTTTAGAAAAAATTTTGAAGAATGTCAAAAATAATTACAAATTTAAAAATATTAAAAATAATTTCAAAAAAATGTAGATGTTTTAACATTTTGAAATAAAATATTGAACCTGTTTCAATATATGAGAGGTTTCAAAATAATACTTAATTTTTTTAAAGATTCCTGGGAAACTTTAAAATAATATTTAATTTAAAACAATGATTTTAACAGATTACTAAAGAAGTTTCCAAAAGAAACCTAAAACTGGCAAAGAATATTTTGAAACATTTTTAGTGATTTTTTTTATTTTCCCAGGATTCAATAAAAGTTTAGAAAAAAAGGAATCACCAAAAAAATATTTCGAACTTTTGAAATAGTTTCAAAAATAATTAAAATTTTAAAATATTCTAAATATTTATAGAAAAAAAATGTACATTTCATAAAATCTGGAAATAAAATTTTAAATCTGTTTCAGAATTTTGACACGCTTCAAGATAATAAAAAAATTTTCTTAAAATTCCTACGAATATTCAAAATGCCTTTTTATTTTGGAAAAAGATTTTTAACAGATTATCGAAAAAGTTTTCAGAAGACATCCGGCATTCATCAAAAAAAAAATTGTAACATTTTAACTGATGTTCGCTAATTTACTAGAATTAAATAAAAGTTTTAGAAAAAAATTATAATAATTAAAAAAATACTCAGAATTAAAGAAAGAATTTTAGAAATAATTCAAAGTTTGAAAACATTTCAAATAATTCAAAACAAAATGTAAATTTTTAAACATTTTAAAATAAAAATTTCAATTTGCTTAAGGATATCGTGGATTTATATGTTTTTTTACATTTTTGAATTGTAAAAGTCATAAAAGTTTACAAATTGTTTATTCATTCATCGTCTGAATAAAAAAAATTAGAAAACAATTGTGATTTTTAAAATTCTGATAATGATATAATAAAAAGAACAAAATAAATTATAATAGAACATAAATTTTTGAATGTTAGAATGTTTTGGTACAAATATTTAATTTTACCACCATTCATCTGCTTGCTTCTTCGCTGATTTTGGAATTATTAATTACTGTTACACTTATTATTACTAAAAAAAATATTATCGTTCAAAATTTGGAAACAGCTTTAAGTTTTTTGTATAATTTTATGCTTTTCTCCCATGCATTGCATTGCAAAAGTCAGCCGTCCTGATCGAAGCGCCAACTGTCGGATTAGTTCACTGGTTCGGATGCTAAGAAAATCTACTACTCTATACACCTACACGGTCGATGCACAAGGCTAGTCTATGGCTTCTGTTTACTTTTTTTCTGGAAGTTCAAAATGCGATATTTTATTAATATAATAATATTTATCCCAAGTGTTGAAGATCTCGAGTGACCTTTCCCTCAAATGTGAATTTGAGCTTTCTGGATGAAAGAAATTGCTCCCTGATAACCACGCAGTGCCCTATCATTCGAAGCTGATTTTTTCAGATGAGTTTTTCTAGGTTACGTTGCCTCCTACATGAGCTTCAGGGAATTGGAAAGGACAGAAATCTAGTAGGAATCTGAAGAATATAAAACAAATTCACGATAAATTTAAAGTCTTTTATGTAAGATGGTAACGATATCACAAAAAGTGTAAAGCTTTCTCGAACCTCTTTACATATTTGAGGTCTGATTTTGAATAATGGATGTCAATTTACTGAAGCTAAAAATAGGAATTTGCCGTTTATTTAACATTTGATGTATTTTCTTGGTCGGAAAAGACAAACTTCTTATGCGGGTCATTTTTTTAGCGCGTTATCTCTTTCCTCCTCCTCCTCCTCCTCCTCTATCCTCCACCTCCTATCTGCTTCTCTTTTCGTTCTTTATCCTTCCGATAATCCGACTGCCTGGAGATTACTGCGACCCTCGCTATTTTGAGGTCCTGACTTTCGACTGCGTGTGGTGCTGAAATATTTGAATATATGACCAAACCTTTCTGGGTTAAGTGACATTATTCAAATGGACTGCTTGCGAGAGTGGAATTATTAAAAAAAAAAGCGCTCATATGTGCGCACGAAATAGACAAGATGGCAGGCACAAAATGAGATTCGAAGGAGAAAAATTTACGCATATTAAACCCATTCGCATTCAATTTATTAATATCAATATATGTATATAAAATACAATTTCTACATTTCCCTTCACAATTATGAACACATTCTTTTATCATATCATCTCACAAAGACAGGAAAAATAATTGAAAGGTTGCAGTACAGAAATTACGCGTGCATAATTTACGTAAAGTTTTTTTTTAGGGGGGGGGGTCCACGATTTTTTAATGCTGTCTTACATGGAGGAGGCGTGGTCAAAATTATTTTTTACGTAAGATATTTTTAAGCCCGTAAATCACTGAAAAAGGAAAGTTTAACAATTTGATAGAAAATTCAAATATTTAGTCGAAATATGAACTTCTTTCTAAAAAATTGATTTTTTTTTGTTGAAGATTTATCATTTTAGTAAAAAATTGATTTGGTTGGTCGGAAACTAGACTATTTCTTTTTTTTGTTAAAAATTCAAGTGCTTGGTTGAAAATTTATGTTCTTAATTGATAATTTATCTTCTTCTGTACAAAATTAATCTTCTCAGTAAAAAATATTTTTTTTGGGAAATTTTATCTTTTTTGATATGAAAGTACTTATTAGGTAAAAATTCATCTAGTTCTTAAAAATTCAACAATTTTTTTCAAGTTGCTTTTGGATGAAAATTCTTCATTTTATTTTAAATTAATATTTTTGGGGTGAAATTTACCTATAATAATGAATTTCAGTTGAAGATTCATCTTTTTGGTTGAAAGTTTACTTTTTACCTGAAAATTTAACTATTTCGTTTTTTTTAAATATCTTTTCTGCAATAAAATTAAACTATTCGGTTGAAAATTAAACTTTCTATTTTGAAAATTCAAGGTTTTGGTATAAAAGTACTTATCAGTTGAAAATTTATTTGGTTTTTAAAAATTCAACCATTTTTTTAAATTCACTTTTTGGTTGCGGATTTTTTATTTCATTTGAAAATTGGCCTATATTTAGAATGGATTTCAGTTGAAGATTTATCTTTTTGATTGGAAATTTGTTTTTTTTTTATATTCGTTTAACTTTCTTTAATAATTTTGTTTACTAAAAATTATACTATTTCATTCTTTGTTGTTGAAAATTTATATATTCTAGTTTAAAATATTACTATTTGGTTGAAAATTCACCTTTGTTTGTTGAAATTTAGGTGCTTGATTAAAAATTTATGTTTTTTAGTGATAATTCATCTTCTCTTGCACAAAATTATTCTTCTCAGTAAAAAATAATTTTTTTTTTTAATTTTATTTTTTTTGATACGAAAGTACTTATTAGTTAAAAATTTATCTGGTTCTTGAAAATTTAACAATTTTCTAGGCTACTTTTGGATGAAAATTCTTTATTTTATTTAAGAATAAATTTTTTTGGTTACATATTCACCTAAAATAATGAATTTCAGTTAAAGATTCATTTTTTTGGTTGTAAATTTATTTATTTTTTTTTTATTTTGTTTCATTTTTGGTAGGAAATCAATTTTTCACCTAAAAATTTAACTATTTCATTCTTTTTAATTTATCTTTTCTGATTTTAAATTCAGTTATCCTCAATTGAAAATTTAAGTACTTGATTGAGAATTCATCTTTTTTGCAGAAAATCAGTCAGCTTAGTAAAAAATAATTTTGTTTTTGAAATTTTCTCTTTTCTTATTTAGAAGTACTTCTTTGTTAAAAATTTATCTCGTTTTTCAAAAATTCCACAATTTTTTTTAAGTTACTTTTTAGTTAAATATTCTTTATTTTATTGAAAAATTTATCTTTTTAGTTAAAATTAACATATTTTGTCGGAAATTCGTTTGATTTTTAGTTCAGGATTAATTTTTGTACTGAAAATTCAACTATTCCATTTTTCTTAGTTCATTTTTTTTATTCTAAAATTCAACTATTCGGTTAAAAATTTGTCTTTTTTCCTTAAAAATTGAAAAGCTTAGTTGAAAATTCATGTATTTTGTTTATAATTCTTTTTTTGGTGCAAAATTAATCTTCTTCGTAAAGAATAATTTTTTTTCAATTTGATCTTTTTATGTATAAAAGTATTTATTGGTTAAAAATTCAACGATTTTTTTAAAGTTACTTTTTGTTTTAAAGTAATTTTTACGTAAAAATTGAACTATACCGTTTTTTAAAATTATCTTTTCTAATTTAAATTCAACTATTCGGTTACAAATTGCTGTATTTTTTTAATGATTCATCTTCTTTTTGTAGAAAATTAATCGTCTTAGTGAAGAATAAAATTTTTTAAATTCATCTTTCTTGGTGTAAGAGTACTTCTCAGTTAAAAATTCATCTGTTTTTTGAAATATTAAAAAATTTGTTTAGAGTTACATTTTTGTTGAAGAGTCTTCATTTTATTCAAAAATTAATTATTTTGATAAAAAAATTTACCTAAAATAATTAATTTCAGTTGAAGATTCATCTCTCTTGTTGAAAATTCAACTACTTTATCTAAAATTCGTTTTCTTTTTAATGCAAATTAAATTTTTTTTACGTAATTTTACCTATTTCATTCTTTTCGTTTTTTTTTTAATTTGTTTTTTTTTTAGTTTGGGATTCAAATATTCGGTTGAATATTTACCTATTTTCCTCAAAAATTCAAGTGCTTAGATGAAATTTCATGTTTTTTTTTTATAATTAATCTTTTTTGTGAAAAAATAATCTTTTTAGGGCTGAATATTTTTTTTATCTCATCTTCTTTATTTCATCTTTTTTGGCATGATAATACTTGTAGGTTAAAAATTTATCTGGTTTTTGAAAAATTCAAAAACTTTTTTAAAGTGCCTTTTTGGTTAAAGATTCTTGATTTAATTCAAAAAATAAGCTTTTTGGTTAAAAAATTAGCTAAAATAATAAATTTTAGTTGAAGATCTATTTTACTGGTTGACAATTTAGCAATTTTATCAAAAATTTGTTTTATTTTTGGTTGAAAATTAATTTTTTTCAAATTGAGAATTTACCTGTTTTATTTTTTTAATTTATCTTTTCTAGCTTAAATTTAAGTATTTGATTGATAATTTACCTTTCTTTGTTAAAAATTCGAATGCTCCTTTGAAAATTTGTATATTTTGTTGTTAATTCTTTTTTTTTCTAACACATTAATCTTCCTGGTAAGGAATGAAATTATTTTCGGAAAATTCTTTTTTTTTTGTGTGAAAGAACTTTTCGGTTGAAAATTCATTTACTTTTTAAAAAAATTCAACAACTTTTTTTAAGTTCTTTTTTGGTTAAAGATATTTTCTTTTATTTTTGTTCAAGAAATTAACTATTTGGTTTTAAAATTTATGTAGTTTGTTGAAAATTCGTCCTTTTTTACAGAAAATCAATCTTCTTTTTTTAAAATTCAACTATTTGGTTAAAAATTGAGGTTTTTTGTTGATAATTCGTTTTTTCAAAAGATAATTAATATTTCTGGTTAAAAATTTAATTGTTTTGTGAAAAATTTAACTATTTTGCAGAAAATTTAACTATGTTGCAGAAAATTAATTTTTTTAAATAAAAATTAAATTTGTTCATTTTTGATTAAAATTGTTTTTTTTTTTATTTTGGAAATTTAACTATTTGATTTAATGTTGATGTATTTTGTTAAGATTTGATCTTTTTGGTAAAAAATTGAATTTCTTGGTTAAATATTTATGTTTTTTAAAAATACAATTTTTGTCTTAAGAATTCAACATTTGAAAAAAAATGGTTTTTCTGTATTGACTGAAAAAATTTTTTTTGCTGAAAAACTTCTAAATATCTTTTAAAACGATTTGGATTTTTTCTTTAGTTTTGAAAAATGCTGCAAAATTAAATAATTTTCAAAAATCTACACGACGCTTTTTCGACAACATTTGAAATCTTTGGAATGTTCTAAATTATTATCAAATATTTTTTAAAAATAAATTTTGAAAAATAAAAAATTCTAATTCAAATTTTTCATAACGAGACTTCAGGAACGAAAATTTGCGCTCTCAAATATAATAATAATTTTTATGTAAATTAGAACTTTTGTGTTATTTAACGAACAAGAAAAAACAATATTATAAAACAATGTTGCTATAAATATGGAAAATATAAAAGCGAAAAGATAATTTGCTCTTGAAATTTCATTTGACGTATTCACTTAAGGCCAGGGCGTGTTCGAAATCCTCCCTTTTATTTTCCTGAAGATAATTTTATACCATCAAGTAAATGTGGGTGCTTAAAACTGTGGGTCTCGAGTTAACGTTTAAGAAACAGAGAAAATATACCCAGCCTAATCCTTATTTCAATAGAGAACTTTAGCTCGTTTTACGGAAGAGAAATGAGATAAGAACCTTACTGGAAACTTCCCAACCTTTTCATGTGAACTCAATTTATTTCTCTTTAAAAGAATCCCTTATTTAACTGTATCTATTGCAATTCTTTTTTTCAGGGCTTAAATTGTGTGACTTTTAAAATTTTTTTTGACTTTTTTTTCTAAAGTGCGACTTTTTGACTTTTTGAAGAGAAGCGTCTAATCGCATTTTTTCATTTTTCACAGAGAGTCACTATACTTCATTTTAATTTTTCAAGCACGGAAAAAAACAAAAAACTTTTATGAAAATAATTTTAAAACTTATGAAATTATGCGTCGAATGATTTCTGTTAGAGATATTTCTGACTTTTTCAAGAGAATAGACCAGGTGAGAAGATGAAAAAAAATGCAAAAATTTCTCGAATTTTGTACCTTGACTTCAACTTGTGGGGTACATCTTTAATTTAAGCAAATAAAATTTCTTAAATTTTGAAATTCTAGAGATACAGATAAAAAACTTTCAATTATCAAATGTCAAGTTTCAGAAAGCATAACCAGCAAAGACGTCCGACAGCGATCATCACCAAGAATTTCTCAAATTTTTTTCCTTAGCTTAAACTCGTGCTATGACTCAGAAAGCTGATGGGGAAAACTGAAACTGACAGCATGTAATATTTCAAATCTTCTTTTTAATTTGAGCCAATAAAGCTTTGAAATTTTTAAACGGTTCTCAAGATACGACCAAAATTGTCCAAATATTAAATATCTAGTTTCCGTCCGCATGACCAGCAAAGACATTTGACAGTGTCATCGCCGAGAATTTTTCAAATTTTGTTTTTAACTTAAACTCGTGCTGTAATTAAAGAAAACTACAAGTGAAAACTAAAATTGACAGAATTAATGTTTAAAATCTCATCTTTAATTTATTCCATTAAAACTTTCAAAAACTTTAGGAAATCATTAAATACTACTAAAAATGTCTGAGTCTGCAATATCAATTTTCAGTCGGTGTGACCAGCAAGGCTATACAACAGATGTGAGCGCCGAAAGCTTTTTAAATTTTTTTAAAACTTTAACTCGCGCTGTGACTTAGAAAACTTATGACAAAAACTTAAATTGACAGGAAATAATCTTTAAAAAATCATCTTTAATTAAAAATAATGAAACTTTAAAAATCTCAAACAGTTTTCAAGATACGAACAAAACGGTCCAAATATCAAATGTCAAGTTTTAGTCAGCATAACCAGCAAAGACGTCCGTCAGTAGTCATCGCTGAGAATTTTCCAAATTTTATTCCATAACTTAAACTTATGCTATGACTAAGAAATCTAATGGAGAAAACTCAAATTGACAGAATGTAATCTTTAAAATCTTATCTTTAATTAGTTCCAATAAAATTTTCAAAAACTTTAGGGAATCATAAAATACAACTAAAAATGCCTAAGTCTCAAATATCAATTTTCAGTCGGTGTGACCAGCAAGGCTATACGACAGATGTGATCGCCGAAAATTCCTCAGATTTTTTTTAACTTTAACTCGTGCTGTGACTTAGAAAACTTATAAGGAAAACTGAAAATAACAGGACATAATCTTTAAAGACTCGTCTTTAATTTAAGGTCATAAAACTTTAAAATCTCGAACAGTTTTTAAGATACGACTGAAAATGTCCAAATATAAAATGTCAAGTTTCAGTCAGCATAACCAGCAAAGACGTTCGGCAGTGGTCATCTCCGAGAATTTCCCAAATTTTGTTCCATAACTTAAACTGATGCTTTGACTAAGGAATCCAATGTGGAAAACTGAAATTGACGGAATGTAATCTTTAAAAACTTATCTTTAATAAATTACAATAAAACTTTCAAAAACTTCAGGGAATCATAAAGTACAACTAAGAATTTCTGAGTCTCAAATATCAATTTGCAGTCGGTGTGACCAGCAAGGCTATACGACAGATGTGATCACCGGAAATTCCTCAGATTTTTCAAAAACTTTAACTCGTGCTGTGACTCAGAAAACTTATAGGGAAAACTGAAATTGACAGGAGATAATCTTCAAAAACTTCTTTTTTTTTAATAAAGTAAAACTTTGAAAGTCGCGAACAGTTCTCAAAATACGACTAAAAATGTCCAAATATCAAATGTCAAGTTTCCGTCCGCATAACTAGCAAAGACATCTGACAGCGTCATCGCCGAGAATTTTTCAAATTTCGTTACTTAACTTGTCTAAGTCTTAAATATCAATTTTTAATTGGCGTGACCAGCAAGGCTATACGACAGATGTGATCGACAAAAATTTTTTAGATTTTTTTTTTAACTTCGACTCGTGCTGTGACACAGAAAACTTATGGGGAAAAACAAAAATTGACAGGACATAATATTTAACAAATTATTTTTAATTTAAGATAATGAAACTTTAAAAATCTCGAACAGTTCTCAAGATACGACTGAAAATGGCCAAATATCAAAAGTCAAGTTTCAGTCAGCATAACCAGCAAAGACGTCCGACAGTGGTCATCGACAAGAATTTCCCAAATTTCGTTCCATAACCTCAACTGGTGCTATGATTCAGAAAGCTAATGGGGAAAACTGAAATTGACAGAATGTAATTTCTAAAATCTTATCTTTAATTTGATACAATAAAACGTATAATATCTTGAAGGGTTCTTAAGATACGATTAAAAATGTCCAAATATCAAATGTCAAATTTCAGTCCGCATAAACAGCAAATACTTTCGGCAGTGGTCATCGACATGAATTTCTTAAATTTCGTTTTAAACTTAAACTCGTGCTGTAATTAGGGAAAATTATAGGAAAAACTGAAATTGATAAAACGTAATTCCTAAAATCTAATCTTCAATTAATTCTAATAAAACCTAAAAACTTCAAGGAATGTCAAAATACAAGTAAAAATTTCCAAATCTCAAATGTCATGTTTCAGTCGGCGTAAACAACAAGGGCATCCGACAAATGTAATTACCGAGAAATTCTGAGATTTTGTTCTTCAACTTCATTTTGTACTGTGAATCAGGAAACTTATAAGGAAAACTAAGCTCGACGTGACATAATCTTTAAAATCTTATTTTTAATTTAAGATAATAAAACTTCACAAATCTCGAACGGTTTTCAAGATACGACTAAAAATGTCCAAATATAAAATGTCAAGTTCCAGTCCGCATAACCAGCAATCACGTCTGGCAGTGGTCATCGCCGAGAATTTCTAAATTTTGTTCCATAACTTAAACTCGTGCTTTGCCTTAGAAAGCTTATGGGGAATACTGAAATTGGCAGTATGTAATATTTCAAATCTTATTTTTTATTAATCCAATAAAACTTACAAAATCTTAAAAGGTTCTCAAGATACGACTAAAAATGTCCAAATATCAAATGTCGAGTTTCAGCCCGCGTGACCAGCAAAGACTTTCGGCACTGGTCATCGCCGATAATTTTTTAAATTTTGTTTTTAACTAAAACTTGTGCTGTAATTAGGAAAAATTATAGAAGAAACTCAAATTGACAGAACTTGATTTTTAAAATTTCATCTTTAATTAATTCCAATAAAACTTTTAAAAACTTTACGGAATCTCAAAATACGAGTAAAAATGTCCAAGTCTTAAATGTCAAGTTTCAGTCGGCGTAACTAGGGAGGATATTCGGCAGATGTAATCACCAAGAATTTCTCAGATTTTGTTCTTTAACTTTAACTTGTGCTGTGAATCAGGAAACTTATCAGGAAAACTAAACTTGACCTAACATAATTTTGTAAATCTTATTTCAAATGTAAGCTGATAAAAATTTAAAAACCTTAAACGGTTCTCAAGATACGACTAAAAATGTCCAAATATAAAATTTCAAGTTTTAGTCCGCATAACCAGAGGCAGTGGTCATCGCCGAGAATTTCCCAAATTTTGTTTCATAACTTAAACAGGTGCTATAACTCAGGAATCTAATAGGGAAAACTGAAATTGTCAGAATGTAATCTTCAAAATCTTATTTTCAATTTGATACAACAAAATTTATAAAATTTTGAAGGTTTTTCAAGATACAACTAAAAATGTCCAAATATCAAATTTCAGTCCGCCAAACCAGCAAAGACGTCTGGCAGTGGTCATCGCCGAGAATTTCCCAAATTTTGTTTCATAACTTAAACAGGTGCTATAACTTAAGAAGCCAATAGGAAAAATTGAATTTGTCAGAATGTAATCTTCAAATTCTTATTTTCAATTTGATACAACAAAACTTATGAAATTTTAAAGGGTTTTCAAGATACAACTAAAAATTAAAAAAAATATTATCTTCAAGTAATTCAAATAAAACTTTTCAAAGCATCAAGAAATCTCGAAATACGAGTGAAAATGTCGAAGTGGCAAATGTTAAGTTTCAGTTTGCGTAATCATGGAGGACATCCGACAGATGTAATCGCCCAGAATTTTTCAGATTTTGTTTTTAGTACAAGGTTTTAGAATGATATTTCTTATATTTCATCTTCGAGTTAATAAAAATTTTTCAATCTTTACAAGTTTTCGAGATACGACTAAAAATGTCCAAGCCTGTCCGTGCCGAGTCTTATCGGACACACAGTGGGGTAAAAAAAAGAACCCGTGGACAAATCAATTTTTATCCTCAACTATTAATCTGATTTAGGCGCTTTTTTCTGAATGGTATCTTTTCAAATTTTGAAAACATTTTTGTGATTAAATTTTTTTCAAATAGCTTAAAAATTTGTTATTTAACAACAAAGTTGAATATTTTTAACTTTTCCCAAATGCCATTTCTGTTAGGACATTCAGATTTATTATAGAAGATCTTAAATTTATTTTTTATTATTATTTTTTATTTTTTATTATTAATCTTGAATTTATTTTTATATAGGTTTTTAATTTTTTTTTCAATTTCCTTCGATAAAGCTGAATGTCTTAAAGAAAATAGCACTTGAAAAAAGCTGAAAAAAATTTTCATTTCATTAAATAATAAATTGTTAAACAATTGAAAAAAACTGATCACACAATTTTTTTTCAACTTCCAAAGCTTTTATTTGAAACAAAAATTTATCGCATGAATAATGTAGGCTAAAAAAAGATTTGTCCACGGGTAGTTTTAATTTTGACGGCTTTAATTAAAGATAAGATTCCAGAGAAAATATAATACGAATTTCAGATTTTTTCTACTTCTTTTTTTTAGGTCACACTAGAAGTTAAATTCGTGGTGCAAAATTCGAGAAATTCTTGCATTTTTTATAACTTTTTACGTAGTCTAATAATAATTTTTGTAATTCAATTTTTCCTCACTGTTGCTTTTTACGAATTTGCTTAAAAGTGATTGGATATTAATTAATCATAGTTAATTTTTTTTAAATAAACATTCCCTACAACTCTACTGTTGCGAATTCAACAAATAAATAAATAATCTTTAAATTAACCTATTTGTTTAAAAAATGTTTTTTTGTAAACAATTGTTTTCTCAATTGAGACTGTAGAAACAATTATGTTAAAACAAAATTCAATTGCGAAAAAATTGTTAAGATAAATGTTGCTCGTATGTTTTAAAAATTTTAGATTAAAAACAATGGTTTTTATTTGAAATACCATTATTAGTGATATTCTTTTAACTCTTGATCATAGTCCTTTCTTATGATAAAAAAGTAATCTTTTTTAGGTCAAAATCCATTTTTCTTTGTTGAAAATCATCTTTTTTGTTAAAAATTCAATTTTCTTCCTGAAAAAAGTCTCATTTTGGTCAAAAATGCAACTATTTATTAAAAAATTGACTTATTTTGTTAAAAAATCGTCTCATTTTGTTAAAAGTTAAACTATTTAGTTAATTTGTTTGCTGTATTGTTGAACTATTTTGTTAAAAATGTATCTTCGAGTTCAAAACTAAACCGCTTTTCTTAATGGATTCAAAATTATTTTTAGCTGTGAAGTCTGAATTATTTAAAAGTGAATTATTCCACATTTAAATTTTACGGCCTTAACTGTTAAGTAATTTCAAATTAAAAATTTTTTAAAAGTAAATGTTTTATTTAAAACCCAGATTTAGAGTTCTGAAAACCAAATGACTATTATTAAAAAATTCCTCAAATTCAAATTTTATTTTTATTCTGCAAAGGAAATTTGTTTAATAAATGAAAATTATATGCTCTTTTATGTCACTGAATTAATAAAGCTATTATTTTAAACATTAAGTTCCTAATGCTTCTTTTTTCATTGTCTTAAAAAATTTAATGCGGCTTTCTGTGAACTTTTTTCGTAATTCCACGCAACTTTTTATAATCTTTCTAATCGATCCGACTCCTGTTTTCTTGAAAGAATGTAGCTGACCACACAAATTATTGACAAGATCAATATAGATATTTATAGGGCTATTAAAAAGACAATATTAAAGTCATAAATAAGCAAAGGCAATAAATGAAGAAGTATAAGGCTATAAATATAAATAAATAACGTCAAGTCAATGACTAGAAAAAAAGAGCATAAAAATGTACGTAAATTCCCTTCCGGAAGAAAATACCTTTTCACCAACTTTTATGCCGATGTTTCATGGGAATTCCCATAACTAAACTCCAGTTTGACATAATTTGAATTGAACTAGTTGTTTGTTCGTTAAACTGGAAAATAAGGTAGCATCTTTCAACAGCATTCTACGAAGGCAATGCCTTCTTTCACCTTATCGTAAAAAGTAACCTCTTTTTGAAAGTATAAAACACCATTTTCCTCTTACTGAGAGGTGATTGACGTTGGTTCTCAATATAGAGCACAGAAAACAACTTCTTATTTTCTTTCGCTGCAATAAACTATCGCTTTAGGTAAAGATATGAGCTTCTTATATTTTCTTAGGTGCATACAAGTTTCTCAAAATCAATATTTGCACCATCATTCTGCAATAGGAAATATACATTAATAAGGATGTCGCATGAAATGAGATAAACATATTTGCAGAAACTTGAAGCAGAGAATCATGAGAAAATAATTAGGGATGGCCAAGTCGATTTCGATTCCTATAAGAATCGATTCTGGGTGCCGATTCTTCGATTCCTCGGATTCGATTCTTGATCCCGGGAAATCGATTCCAGGAATCGATTCATTGTCGGAATCGTGTTCGATTCCGATCACAGAGCTAACGGAAAATAAATTTTAAATTTACTATCTAAGTGCACAAAAAATTAATAAAGGTTATAAATTTTCTAAGAAAATATTTTTAAATCAATTGAAATTTATATTTATTTCATTGTTTTCAATGTCCGCAACAAAGCTTTAAATACTGTCCTTGTAAAAGTTAGAATTTTGAATAAACGCGGGATTTTTTCAGGAGTGGGAGGATATTGGAATCGGAATTGAAGAATCGATTTCCACTTTCGATTCTTCGATTTCCCAGAATCGATGCATATCGTTGAAATCGAGGAATCGAGAATCGATTCTCACCAAGTATTATCCATCCCTAAAAATAATTACTTCTCAGGTTTCTAATACTTTGAAAAAAAAAAAATTTCTTGTTTACGTCTATTTTGTCACATTTAACGTTCCTCTCACAAGGACGTGTCGTATACGACGCGTTTAACCTAATATGGAGGAACGGATGCATGCATCAGTTCAGAGATGGGCAGAAGGACAAATTACCCTGCCCGCTAGTTGTACTGCACATGTTGGCGAGTCAAGTTCACGCTCAGCAGTGGGTGAAACTAAGATAGGCTTTTCCGGTATAGCATTTGTAGCGGAAGAACACGGGTTTCATATTTTAGATGGCGCTGATGGTTGTCTATAGTTGTGTGTGTACGCATCGTATACAAGGCACGCTTCAACACAGTTACATTTGAAACGGTTTGTTTTGACATTTTGAAATTATTTTGTTTTTGCTTATGTTTGTGTCATTTTAAAATATATTGTGTCATTTTAATACATAAATTAAAATGAAGGTGCTAAAGAAGAAATAGGCCGAAAAAAGTGGGGCGAGTAGCACAGGTAAGAAATGTTACGACACGTTTTGAGCAGTTTTGAGGTTATTTAAGGTTATGTTCAGTTTAATTTTATTAAAGATTATAATGCATCAACAGTGTGACAAAATGAATGAACATAATAGAGTTGGAATAATACCTAAAAATTATTAATTTAACTTTATAAGAAGGTATATTTTTCAATAATTATAACGCGTGTTCTTGTCATCTATCAAAAATGTTGTCAATTTTTCCGTTTTCATGGACTATTGTGAAGAAAATAAAAAAAGTGAATTAAAATAGAGCAAAATTATCATCTGATTAAGAAATAACACTTAATAAAATTGTTGAACTGTGTGTGTAAGAAGAAAAATTAAAAAAAAAATTGTAACACATTTTTTCACTTCAGCAAGAAGTTATATTTTGACTGATTTTTCGCAAGAAAATTTACAAACGAATTTCAACTGGAGAAAAATTATATT
>JAUELO010000293.1:2371482-2388745 GCA_032357855.1 Amphibolips quercusostensackenii | reverse complement strand
GCTCTGAAAAGCGTTCGAACGAAGTTCCGGCTTCACTTCCGAAGGCACTGGCATAACTGGCTTGAGAACAGCCGATAACTGGGTAGACTTTTATCCTCCAACTTTCCCCTTTCCCCTTTTTCTCCACCCTCACCACTACACGTGAACATATCGAACACTCTCTTTAAAAGGATTACGTTTATTTCTTTTTAGATTTGTCAAGAGTCATTTTCTTTAAAGAATCCATCTAACGCTTTCTGCGAGAAAAAAATCGTTTAGAATTTTTTTTATCATATACAGGGTGCAGACTTCACACTCTTTTTCCTTTTCCCTTTTTGACATTTTTTCCGGATTTTTACTTAATTGTGAAGTAAGTTAAGAGAAGCTTATACGAAAGTACAACTTTTCCGTTATATGGTAATTCTTTTTGGTTAAAAGTCTATATTTTTAGTTCAGAATTCATCTCTTTCAGTTAAAAACTCGACTGTTTGATTGAACATTTTATTATTTTGTTAGAAAGATCAACTATTATTTAAAAATTCATATTTTGATTTAAAATTATTTTTTGTTGAAAATTAAAGCGTTTTTAAAATAAATTCGTGTTTTTGGATAGACGATTCCTCCCTTTGGATTCAAAATTCATCTCTTTTATTAGAACTGTAATCTTTTTGGTTCAAAATTTATCTTTTTGGTTGAAAATAAACTGTTTTTTTTTCATTAAAAATTCATATTTTTTTGGTATCGAAATCATTTTTTTTTGTTAAAGCTAAACGTTTTTGTTGAATATACAACTGTTTTGTAGTAAATTTTTTTTGTGGATACAAAATTTGCCCTTTCGGATTCAAAATTCATCTTTTTTGGTGAATAATTATTATTATTTGATTGAAAATGTTATTCTTTTGTCTAAAATTCCACAATTTAATTTATAATTAAACTATTTGTTTGAAAATTGAAATATATGGTTGACAACTAAACTATTTGGTTTAGAGTTAACTTTCCCTTTCAAATTCATATTTTTGGTCAAAAATCTAACTATTTGGTTGGAAATTACCTTTGTCTTAAAAAATGTATGTTTTTTGATCGAGAATGGCACTATTTGGTTAAAAATTACTTTTTAATTGAAAATACATATCTTCGGGTTGAAAAACAAATTGTTTTGTAGGAAATTAATTTTTTTGGGTCAAGCTTTCAATAATTTTTGGATGAATTTTAAAACCTTTTGTTGAATTTTTTTGGTCGAGAAAGTAACTATTCTGTTAAACAGTCTTTTTTTTCAAAAGAAAATTTTTTTTTCCTTTTGTAAAAATGTTATATTTTTTCATATAAAATTAACGTTTTAATTAAAAATTTAACAGTTTTCGTAAAAAATTCGCCTTTCAAGTTGAAAATTCTTTTTTTTTTTGGTAGAACAGTAATCTTTTTTGGTTAAAAATAAGGTTTTTTGTCAAATATTCTACAATTTTATGTGAAATAAAGTATTTGTTTGACAATTAAACTATTTGGTTAAAAGTTAACTTTTTAGTTAAAAATTGATATTGCTGGAAAATTCAACCTCTTTGTCTAAAATTCGTCTTTATGTTCATAATTTAATTATTTCGTTGAAAACTGATAGTTTTTAAAAGAAAATTTGTCTATTTTGCTAGAAAGATAAACTTTTTGGTTTAAAATTTTCTCCTTTTTATCAAAAATGCAACTGTTTGGTTGGAAAATAATTTTCTTGATAAGAATTTGCATTTTTGGGTTAAAAATTTAATTCATTTACAAAAAATTCATCTTTTTGCTCAAAACTTCAACAATTTGGATGAACCTTTTTTTCCCTTTTAACTAAAAAATCATTATTTGTTGAAAATTTACCTTTTTGGTTAGGAGAATTTTCGATGGAAATTTGACTACTTTATTGAAAATTCGGTTTTTGTTGTTAAAAATTTAACTATTTGGTTAAAAATTCATCTATTTTGTCAAAAATTAATTTTTTTTTCTAAATAAACTGTTTAAAAGAAAATTAAACTTTTTGATTGAAAAATGATTTTTTAAATAAAAATTCACATTTTTGGGTTAAAAATACAATTCTTTTACAAAAAATTATTCTTTGACTTAAAAGTTTAACAATTTGTGTAAACCTTTTTTTTTCTTTTCGACTGAAAAATCTTCATTTGCTAAAAATTTGACTTTATTAAAAAATCGGTTTTTGGTGTTAAAAATTCAAATATTTGGTTAAAAACTTATTCATTTTGTCAAAATTTCAATTATTTTGACTCTTTAAAATAAAAGTACACTTTTCAAATTAAAAATAATTTTTTAAATAAAAATTTACGTTTTTTAAATGAAAAATTAACATTTTTGGGTTAAAAATCCCATTGTTTTGCGAAAAATTAATCTTTCTGCTCAAAATTTGAACGATTTGCATGAACATTTGTTTTCGTTTTGACTGAAAAAGCTTTATTTTTCTATAATTTGCCTTTTTGGTTAGGAAAATTTTGAATGAAAATTTGACTACTTTATTGAAAATTCTGTCTTTGGTGTTGAAAATTCAACTATTTTGTTGAAAAATGATTTTTTAAATAAAAATTCACATTTTTGGGTAAAAAATACAATTCTTTTACAAAAAAATTAATCTTTTGGCTCAAAATTTGAACGATTTGCATGAACATTTGTTTTCTTTTTGACTGAAAAAACTTTATTTGTTAAAAACGTGACAACTTTACTGAAAATTGAGTTTTTGGTGTTAAAAATTGAACTATTTCGTTTAAAATTAACCAATTTTTTAAAAATGCAATTATTTCGTTAAAAATTAACTGTTTAGAAAAAAATTACACTTTTTGGTTAAAAAATAATTTTGAAAATTAAAATTCACATTTTTATGTTAAAAATTCAATGCTTTTACAATAAATGATTCTTTTTGCTAAATAGTTCAACAATTTGTATGAATCTTTTCTTTTCTTTTTGACTGAAAAATCTGTATTTGTTAAAAATTTGACAACTTTATTGAAAATTCGGTTTTTGGTGTTAAAAATTCAACTAATTGTTTAAAAATTTATCTACTTTGTCGAAAATTCAATTATTTTGTTAGGAAATTCACTCTTAAGAAGAAAATTACACTTTATGGTTAAAAAGTAATTTTTTAAATAGAAATTCACGTTTTTTAAATGAGGATTCACATTTTTGAATTAAAAATTCAATTCTTTTACGAAGAATTAATCTTTTTGCTCAAAATTGAAACAATTTGTATGAACCTTATTTTTCTTTCTGACTGAAAAAACTTTATTTGTTAAAAATTTGCCTTTTATGGTTTGGAAAATTTTGGATGAAGATTTGACTACTTTATTGAAAATTCGGTTTTTGGTGTCGAATATTCAACTATTTGGTAAAAAATTCATCTATTTTGTCAAAAATTTACTTATTTAGTTGAAAAATTAATTATTTAGAAAAAAATTACACTTTTTGGTTGAAAAATGAATTTTTTAATAAAAATTTACATTTTTGGGTTAAAAATTCGATTCTTTTAGAAAAAATTATTCTTTTTGCTCAAAAGTTCAACAATTTATATGAACCTTTTTTTTCTTTTTGAATGAAAAAAATTTTTCATTTTTGAAAATTTGCCTTTTTGGTTAGGAAAATTTTTGACTAACATTTTACTACTTTATTGGAAATTCGGTATTTGGTGTTAAAAATTCAACTATTTAGTTAAAAATTCATCTATTTTTTCAAAAATTAAATTATTTTGTTGAAAAATTAACTATTTAGAAGAAAATTACACTTTTGGTTGTAAATCAATTTTTAAAATAAAAATTCGCATTTTTAAATCAAAAATTCAATTTTTCTACAAAAAAATCAATCTTTTTGCTTAAAAGTGCAACGATTTGTATAAACCTTTTTTTCTTTTTGAATGAAAAAAATTTTTATTTTTTCGAAATTTGCCTTTTTAGTTAGGAAAATTTCAGACTAACATTTTACTGCTTTACTAGAAATTCAGTGTTTGGTGTTGAAAGTTTAACTATTTTGTTAAAAATTCATCTATTGTGTTAAAAATAAAATTATTTTGCTGAAAAATTAATTCTTTAGAAAAAAATTACACTTTTTGGTCTCAAAATTCAAATTTTTTCTAAAAAATTCTTTTGCTAGGTTTGCAAAAACTATTCAGTTAAAAATTGTTGTTTTTTTTAAATATATACTATAAATTTTTTGTAAAAAACTCAACTTTTTGTTAAAAATTTGGCTTTTTGTTTGAAAATTCAACTGTCTTCTAAAAAATTCGCCTTTTTGCTTTGAAAAATCGACAATTTGGTTGAAAATTCGCTTTCTTGTTTGTTTGAAATATCAACTATAACATTTTTTATTGAAAATTTACTTTATTAAAAAAAAATTTTTGATTCGAAAATCTACCCTTTCTTGAAAATAAAAAATTGAATATTTGGAAAAAAATTTAACTTTCTGGTTAAAAATTAAACTATTTTTTTGAAAATTTATCTCTTTTGCATACAAGTACAACTATCTGGTTAAAAATTCATCCATTTTGTCAAAAATTAAATTATTTTGTTGAAAAATCAACTCTATAAAAGAAAATTACACTTTTTTGTAAAAAAATAATTTTTTAAATAAAAATTAACATTTTCGGGTCAAACATTTAATTCTTTTACAAAAAATTATTCTTTTTGCTCAAAAATTCAACTATTTGTATTAACCATTTTTTTTTTTGACCGAAATAATTTCATTTGTTGAAAATTTGACAACATTATTGAAAATTTGGTTTTTGGTGTTAAAAATTCAACTATTAGGTTGAAACTTTATCAATTTTGTCAAAAAATTAATTATTTTTTTAAAAAATTAACTCTTCAGAAGACAAGTACACTTTTTGGTTAAAAAATAATTTTTCAAATAAAAATTTACGTTTTTTAAATGAAAATTCACATTTCGGGGTTAAAAATCCAATTCTTTTACAAAAAATAAATCTTTTTGCTCGAAATTTTAACAATTTGTATGAACCTTATTTTTCTTTTTAACTAAAAGAACTTCATTTTCGAGAATTTTCCTTTTTAGTTTTGAAAATTTTGGATGTAAATTTGACTACTTTATTAAAATTTTTTCTTTGGTGTTAAGAATTTAACTATTTTGTTAAAAATTGATCTATTTTGTCAAAAATTTAATGATTTTGACAAAAATTTAATTATTTTGTTGAAAAATTACCTCTTTAAAAAAAATTACACTTTTTGGTTAAAAAATAATTTTTTAAATGAAAATTCACATTTTTAGATTAAAAATTCAATTCGTTTACAAAAAATTATTGTTTTTGCTCAAAAGTTCAACAATTTGTATGAACCTTATTTTTCTTTTTGACTGAAAAAGCTTCATCTGTTGAAAATTTGAAACCTTTACTGAAAATTTAGTTTTTGCTGTTAAAAATTCAACTATTTGGTTGAAAATTCATCTATTTTGTTAAAAATTTAATTATTTCGTTGAAAAATTAACTTTTTAGAACAAAAGTACTCTTTTTGAATTAAAAATCTTTTTTTTTTAAATTCACGTTTTTTTTAATAAAAATTCACATTTTTGAGTTAAAAATACAATTCTTTTACAAAAAAGTAATCTTTTGGCTCGAAATTTGAACAATTTTTATGAACCTTTTTTTTTCCTTTTAACTGAAAAAACTTTATTTTTTGAGGATTCGCCTTTTTGGTTAGAAAAATTTTGAATGTAAATTTGACTACTTTATTGAAAATTTTTTTTGTGTTAAGAATTCAACTATTTTGTTGCAAATTGATCTATTTTGTGAAAAATTCAATTATTTTGTTAAAATTAATTTTTTAAAAGAAAATTACACTTTGGTTAAAAAATAATTTTTTAAATAAAAATTCACATTTTTGGGTTGCAAATTCAATTCTTTTACAAAAAATTATTCTTTTTGCTCAAAAGCTTAACAATTTGTATAAACCTTTTTTTATGTTTTTGACTGAAAAATCTTCATTTGTTAGAAACGTGACAACTTTACTGAAAATTTAGTTTTTGGTGTTAAAAATTCAACTATTTCGTTAAAAATTTATCTATTTTGTCAAAAATGCAATTATTTTGTTCAAAAATTAACTGTTTAGAACAAAATTACACTTTTTGGATGAAAAATGATTTTTAAAATTAAAATTCACATTTTTGGATTTAAAATTTAATGCTTTTACAATAAATTATTTTTTTTTGCTCAAAAGTTTAACAATTTGTATGAACCTTCTTTTTCATTTTGACTGAAAAATCTTTAATGTTTAAAAATTTGACAACTTTATCAAAAATTCGGCTTTTGGTGTTAAAATTTAAGTATTTAGTTAAAAATTCACCTATTTTGTAAAAAATTTAATTATTTGGTTGGAAAATTAACCCTTTATAAGAAAATTACACTTCTTGGTTGAAAAATAATTTTTAAATTAAAATTTACGTTTTTTAAATGGAAATTCATATTTTTTTATTAAATATTCAATTTCTTACAAAAAATTAATCTTTTTGCTCAAAATTAAAATAATTTGTATAAGCATTTTTTTCTTCTTGACTGAAAAAACTTTATTTGTTGGAAATTTGCCTTTTTGGTTAGGAAAATTTTGGATGAAAATTTGACTAATTTATTAAAAAATTTGGTTTTTGCTGCTAAAAATTCAACTATTTGGTTTCAAAATTTATTTGGTTTGTCGAAAATTCAATTATTTGGTTGCAAAATTAACTCTCTAGAAGAAAATTACACTTTTTGGTTGAAAAATAATTTTTCAAATGAAAATTTAGGGTTTTTAAATAAAAGTTCACATTTTTGGGTTAAATATTTAATTCTTTTACAAAAAACTATTCTTTTCGCTCAAAACTTGAACAATTTGTATGAACCTTCTTCTTTCTTTTTGACTGAAAAACTTTATTTGTTAAATTTTGCCTTTTTAGTTAGGAAAATTTTGAATCAAAATTTGACTGCTTTATTGAAAATTTGGTTCTTGGTATTAAAAATTTAACTATTTGTTTAAAAATTCATCTATTTTGTCAAAAATGCAATTATTCTGTTAAAAAATTAGGTCTTTAGAAAAAAATTACACTATTAGGGTAAAAAATAATTTTTTTAATATAAATTCACATTTTTGGGTTAAAAATTTAATTCTTTTACAAAAAATTATTCTTCTTGATCAAAATTTTAACAATTTGTATGAACCTTTTTTTTCTTCTCAACTAAAAAAACTTTATTTGTTAAAAATTTGCCTTCTTGGTTAGGAAAATTTTGAATGAAAATTTGACTGCTTTATTGGAAATTTGGTTTTTGGTGTAAAAAATTCAACTATTTGGTTAAAAATGTTTTTATTGTGTCAAAAATCCAATTATTTTGTTGAAAAATTATCTCTTTAGAAGAAATTTACACTTTTTGTTGAAAAATAATTTTTTTATAAAAATTTACGTTTTTTAAATAAAAATTCACATTTTTGGGTTAAAAATTCAATTCTTATACAAAAAATTAATCTTTTTGCTTTAAATTTGAACCATTTGTGTAAACCTTTTTTTTTT
Source organism: Amphibolips quercusostensackenii (assembly GCA_032357855.1). Taxonomy (NCBI): domain Eukaryota; kingdom Metazoa; phylum Arthropoda; class Insecta; order Hymenoptera; family Cynipidae; genus Amphibolips; species Amphibolips quercusostensackenii. Next base: position 2,381,251 of record JAUELO010000293.1, on the reverse strand, counting down.
AGACTAAAAAAACTTTATTTTTTAAAAATTTGCCTTTTTGGTTAGAAAAATTTTGGATAAAAATTTGACTAATTTATTGAAAATTTGGTTCCTGGTGTTGAAAATTCAACTATTCTGTTAAAAATTTATGTATTTTGTTACAAATTTAATTATATTGTTGAAAAATTAACTTTTAAAAAAAATTACACATTTTGGTTAAAAAATAATTTTTAAATAGAAAATTCGCATTTTTGGGTTAAGAATTTAATTCTTTCACAAAAAATCAATTTTTTTGATTGAAAGTTTAATAATTTGTATGAAATTTTTTTTTTTGAATCTAAAAAATCTTAATTTTCAAAAATTTGCTTTTTTGGTAAGAAAGATTTTAGACTAACATATCACTACTTCATTGAAAATTTGGTGTTTGGTGTTGAAAATTCAACTTTTTGGTTGAAAATTTATCTATTTTGTCAAAAATTAAATTATTTTTCTAAAAAATCAACTCTTTAGAAGAAAATTACACTTTTTGCTCTTAAAATTCAGCTCTGCTAGGTTTGCAAAAATATTTAGTCAAAAATTGTTTTTTTTTTAAATATCTGCTATAAATTTTTTATAAAAAATTTATCTTTTTGTTGAAAATTTGGCTTTTTGTTTAAAAATTCAACCGTCTTCTAAAAAATTCGTTTTTTTCCTTTAAAAATTTCAAAAATTTGGTTGAGAATTCGCTTTTTATTTGTTCGAAATATCAAATATTACATTTTCCATTAAGAATTCATTTTATTAAAAAAAAATTTTTTGATTTAAAAATTTAGCCTTTTTCAAAAATAAAAATTTGAATATTCGGATGAAAATTTAACTTTCTGGTTAAACATTTAACTATTTTTTTTTAAATAAAAAAAAAAATTAAATTTTTAAATTTTAATCCTAAATTGTATTATTTTATTGCGCTTATATATATTTCTATGTTAAAAATGCTACTAAATTAAAATATTGATCTCTGTATATCATTGGTCAGGGTAATTAAAAAACTGGTCTAGGAAAATTCAGGGTAAAGTCAGGAAATTTTAAACAGGAAGTCCCATGGCCACCTTGTAAATTTATATAATTATGTCAATACGTATATTGTTACAAAAAGGAGATTTTCATCCATCTGTAAATAACAATATGTAAAAACTTCCTCTATATGTATGAAGTATATGTAAATTCTTTCAGATGCTTCATACATGGCAACCAAATATGAGAAAACTTGTTTTATTCAACGAAAGCATTCATGAAACTTAGAATACTGGGAAACTTGGAAGTCAGAAAATTTTACACGATACGCGAAGAATATTCTGTAATATGTTTTTAGAAAAAGTCTGACATTGTACGATTAAAGTGAATAAACTGTCAATAAATTGTTTAAATTTTTTGCGTTTTTAAAATCAAAGGTATAAAAAATAGAGGGTGATTCTCATTTTAGATGAATTTTTGTTTTATAAACAGATTTCAGAGCCTTCAGTCTTTTGCGAAGAAGATTGCATTAGATGGTTTGTAAAAAAGTTAGAAAAACTACCCAAAAAGTAAATTTTTTTTCAAATTCTATTTCAATAAACCCGTTGAGACCAAAGTAAAAGGAAGATTGTTAAACCGCGAATAAATGTCATATTTGTGAGAAACCTTCACAGCTAATGGCACTGAGTAGCGTGATCACTGTCATTTTACAAGTAAATATAGAGGTCCAACACATGATGGAAGGAATTTACACTACAAAGAATGTATTCGTTTAGAAAAATATCCTGTTACTGTAAAAGTGATCTTTGCGAAATTTCTTTAAAATAAGAAGCTTTGCAGGTTATTACCGTTCGAATCAAAGGAAAAATAATCTTCTAGTGAAATCCTTTTTATGCTTTAAGAAATCTTTCACGGAAGCAATGTTTCATGGCAAAAAATCGATAGAAAGTATAAAGGCATTGAACTGTGTTAAAAAAATGTGAGTTAGTATCAACACTTGTTTTTTCCCCAAGCAGTAAAAAATCAAGCCATAAACTGTGAAATAAAAAAAGGGAAAAATCAGTTTTTAATATTAAAATGTCATTTAAGAATTTCAAAGTAAATTCAATCTGAAAACAATAGCCGAAGGAGAGCTAATCAAAAAGAATTTATTGTAGGCTTCTGCTTCATATCGCTCTTGCAAGTTATTGTTCTGAAAAGAAACCTGATTGGCGGATTCAGAGGGAAGAAATTGGTCCCTCAGGGAGCTTCACAAGAGGTTCGAATCCCTCTTTATGTCCGCAAGTATATCTTTCAGTTACTCCACTGTCCGCAGTCGAGCTTTTACTCTACATTTTTCTCACACCCTATTTACTACATGCCTCCTTTCTGGATCAAGGATTGTCAGGAGAGAAATGGTTTTCCTTTACGAAAGAAAGATTTCCCGTCATCTCAAGTCGAAGATCAAGGGATTTGCACGTCTTTAAATCTCCTCATTTCCAAAAATCTTCGATTCAACGTGATGGGGAATCGATTTTCTCATTACTTTTCCTCGGGATTTTGCAAAAAAGGATATTCCTGGCAATACTTGATAAGTAAAGTAATATTGCCATGTTTCCACTATTCTGATTATACGAGACCATCACTTTAAAACGACCGATTTCCAGATTATCACCCTTTAAAAAAAATTTGTTCCGCACCATTTACTCCAAATCGAACAGGTATAAAAATATTCAAGAAATTGTCACGCCTGGAAAATTGTTTTCCTTGATGATACTTGAGGATTTGATCATCTTCGCAATATTATAAACTATCGAAAATATGGTTATTCGAAAAATATTTATTTTGATTTCAATGATAAAATGTTCAGAAATTTTATCATTCAGAAATTTTTTAATTTAGGATTGCCTATTCCGACAATTTTATAATTTCGGGAATTTCCTAATTCTAATATTTTCTTTTTCAGGAATTCCACAACAGAAACTTTTGGCATCGAACGAAACTTTGAGAAAGAATTTTAATTCTGATTTAAAAAAAAGGAACTTGAAAAATTCCTTGTTACAGCAAATCAGAATTTTTCACAATTTGAAGCTTTCCTCTTTTAAATTTTGAGAAAAGGAAGTCACTATATTTCCAAATTATAATTTAAAATTTTTTAAATAAATATAATTCTGACTTAGAACAGAGATTTTTTTAAATAAATCTAATTGTGGCTTAGAACAGAGACTTTCCGTAAAGAATGATAATTTACAATTTGGGATAGGAATATTACATCCAGAATTATAATTTGACTCAGAAGAGTAAATTTTTGGCATGGAACGAGAATTTTGGAAAATTATTTTAATTCTGACTTAGAAAAAAGGAATTTAAGGCAAATCCCTATTAAAAGTAAGAATTCGTTGTGATGTTTTCGGAAAAAGGGTGTAGCTTCATTTCGGAATTATAATAAGACATTTGTTTGCTAAATATAATTTTTGCTTGGAGCCGGGAATTTTTTAAATAAATTCAGTTGTGGCTTTGAACAGGAAATTTCTGTGAAGAATCATAATTTTACTTGAAACAGAGAATTTTCGATGTGGAGCAGGAGTTTCAAAAAAGAATTTTATTTGTTAATCACTCTATTTCTGAACTATACTACAAAATTTTGTGAATGGATATAATTCTAATTTTTGACGAAAAGTATTTGAATAAAATAGCAGACAAATCCCGTAAAGACTTACAATTTTGACTCTGAACAAATTTAAAAAAGTCCTTATTCCAAAGCAGAATGTGGTTAAATTAAAAAAAATTTGTTTTTTTTCTGTCTTAAATAAATATTTGCCAGAATTTGAAATTTCCGTCTGCTCAATCCTAGAATTTCTGAATCATAATAGAACAGTTGCATAAATGGAAATCGTAATTCGAAAGAGAAAATTTTTCACCTTTTAGCGGGTACTTGACAATAATTTTAATTCTGATTCAGAAGAAGAAACAAAAAAATCCTTTATTAGATTTAGATTTATAATTTTCAAATTGACAGGGCAAATAAATATTTGTTTGAGAGAAACCCGGAAAATAACCGTGAATCAAAAACCATTCGTCAGATAGACAGTCTGATCTCCATTAAGTATTCTCTTGCACTCAGGAGAAGATTCAATTTTTTGTAGTGTTGAAATACAAACAAAATTTTCATCAAAAAATATAAAAATCAACAATCCGTTAAATATTCTCTGTAAAAAATTAAGTGCCCTTGCAGTAATCGAGAATCTTTGATCAGGGATCCTTTGCACTGAACCCTTTTTCCATCAGAGTTAAAAATCCTAGCTTAAAAAGTAGATTATTGTATCCAAATCCTATTACTTCGAAAACATTAAGACCAAAGTAAAAGCAAGATTTTCAAACCCCGAAAGAATGTCATTTATGTGAAAAACCTTTTACAGCCAACGGAATTAAGCATCGTGGTCACTGTCATTTTACAACTAAATGTAGAAGTCTAGCTCATAAGGGTTGCAATTCAACCTACAAAGCTTACCCATAATTCCGCTCAAATCAAAAGAAAAATAATCTTCTAGTCAAATCCCTTTTATGCTCTAAAAAATCTTTTACGAAAGCAATATTTCATGACTAAAAATCGATCAAATGTATATAGGTATTGAGTTGCCTTCTTTGAAATATTTATGCTATATTCTAAAATATATTTTTTGAGAAAGTAGAATCGAATTGTAACAAAAGCTAGAAAATAATCTTGAAACGCAGACGTCCCATGAATTAATTCAATTAGAGAGAACATGTAAATTTAGTTAATTGAATCTCAGATTAGATGTAAAATAAAATAGAACCTTTTTTCGAGATTGGAACCTTAGTCGGAATAAGCGATTACTGTTTGAGTATCAATTTAGACAGCAGTTAGTGCATGAAAGGCGTGATAGGTACTTGAGCGCAGCAGTCAAGAGTGGAACGCTCGATCGTCAAAGAGATTGGTGCAACGCAATGGGGCTTTCGATCGACAAGAAGGGGGTAGACTCTAGACTGGATTGCACGTCAAGGGGTCAAGTCAAGTCAGTTTGACACTTATTCTTTGAGATTCGGTCACTCGGCCCTTTGTGTTCATCTCTCTCTCTCTCTCCTATTTTCCTTTCCGCTGTTCACTTCCGCCCTTTCGCAACCCACCAACCGCTGCTTGCTCGCCGACGGTACAGCTATTGATTGCAAGCTGCCAGGGCCACAGGCCCTGGCTTGCTAACCCGTTCCAGTGCGTTACGATGTGTCGCAACGACAGAAACAACCATTCAAGATTAAAGATCTTCAAAAATATCCACAATAGAGAGATTCGGCCTGTCAAACTACTCTTAAAATCCCACAATAGGATGAAAAGCTCCAAATGCTCTCTTTCAAGACGGCAGTATTACTTCCTGAAAGGAAATTGAGAGAGAAGCTTTTCCTATATTTGGAATTTATTTTTCAGAAAGGAGTCCACTCTAAGTTTGGGGCGTTTTTACAATATGAATGAGTGGACGATATTATTTGCTTAATACTATAACTCTTTCTTGGTTTTGTGGGCGAATGTACTAACACAATTTTTTATATTTTCTTCCACATCATCTACCTCACCACTTTCCTGTAACTCTACTCGTCTCTATCATATTCCCATTAGTTCTTTTTGGCTCTCACCCCAAATATCTTTTATCCTTTCACTTACCCCTTCTTCATTCTGAGCCCCTACTGAATTCTTTTTTTGCACCTTCCCCACCTGCTTAATCATATCTCTCCACCCCTTTTGATACTCGCTCTACATAAAGGCCACTCATTTCTTCCCCTACCACCTTTTTTATCCTTTCTTATCTCTAAAAAATCTTTTCACCCTTTTGCGCCCCTTGTTTTAATTACCTCGCAGCCCTCTAGTCATTCCCCTTACCTATTTCTTCCTTCTTGTCAACACCCCTCCCAAATCCCTCATCGACCGTACTCCATCCTCTCGATGAAATCTTTACGCTTTTTAAACTATTCAAGATTAAAGATCTTCACAAATATCTGCAAAAGGAGATTTAACCTGTCAAACGGCCCTCAGAATACCACAATAGGTAGGAAATCTTGAAATGCTCTCTTACGAAACGTCAGTATTACTTCCCGCAAAGAAATTGAGAGAGACACTTTTCCTATATTTGAAATTTATTCTTTATCGAGGAGTCTACTGCAGATACCTGTTTTTCCCTTATATGGTTTATATGTAGTAAAGTGTTTTAAAATAATTATTTTTGAATTTCAATACCCCTATAGTCTGACCCAGATAGCAAACTTGTCCGGAGGACCTCCGCAGGACATCCAAATTCCTACCTCCGGATGTCTCAATTTAAAGTGTTTTTACAATCTAAAAGATTAAACGATAATATTTGCTTGATATTATAACTCTTTCCTGATTGCTATAACTGATGAGGTTTTTTTCTTACTTTTTCTTCCACCTCATCTACTCTGCCTCTCTACACAGTTACGTGCTCTTCTCACCAATCTCTCGCCACTTACATGTGACCCTACATTTTCCCCGCTTTCCCTACCTCATTCCATTATCCTCCCATTAGGCTCTCTTGTCTCTCACCCCATATGCTTTCTATTTCTTCCGTTACCCCTCATATCTCTTAAATTCTTCATCACCCCTAACTCATCTCAATCAAATACCTCTAGCTCTGTTTTCACTCGCCAGCAGCCTTTTTATCGCTTTCTTTGCCCCTATCTTCATTCTTAACTCCACCAAACCTAAGTCATTTATCAACCCTCCACCATCCTAATCTACTCTTCTCACCCCATCTACGCCCCTTTTTTTGATTACCTCATAACGGTATTGTCCCTTTTCTCACCTCTTTCTTTATTTTTGAACTCATCTGTCCTAAATCCCTTATCGCTTCCGCTTTATCCTCTTAAATTTCTACTCATACTTTATCCTTCTTGTTTTTGATCCCACAGCCCTCTTCTCCCTTCGTTTACCCCTTTCTTCATTTTCAAACTCAACCTTCCTAAATCGCCTCATCACCGCCCCCCTTCACTGTAGCCACTTTTTTTCACTGATCACTATAATCCACCTTCTCTTCCTCTAACACCACACCCAACATTTTCCACGTCTCTTTCTCTTCCCTCTATCATCTCCCCATTATCCTTCTCACCACTTTACAGTCAACCACTTTCTCTTCATCCTTCGCTTAACACCCACACCCTACTCTTATCTTCTCCCTCTACTGTTCCTGGACCGTGTCCCTTCCCTTCTACCTTGTCATTTTTTAATGATTGATAAAATGTAATTTCCGATTTGAAGTACCTTCCTAATAAAAACAAGCATCAGAGTGTCTGAAAAAATCTAAATCGAGTACTAAATTCTAATAGTGGATGAAAGTTTTGTTATCGCCAATGAAGCAAAAACTATGTTGAACAAATTGTTAAAATTAAAATTCTTAACGCAAAAATTTATAGAACAATTCAAAAATGATTTTCTAGCCCAATGTGTGCTTAAATTGTAGAGAATTTTCAAGCTTTCTTCCAAAGTTTTGTCTATCATAAATATTAATTCTTTTATAATTTTTAAATATTCATTAAGTAATTAAATATGCATTTTATTTGTTCACAGCAATAATACAAATCTATAATAAAAAAGTATTTATTATGCTGAGTAAGTTGCAGATTTAAAAATAATGCAGAAGAAAAGACTAATACAAATTACTTCCAGGACAAGAATCTGATACTTAGTTCCAAGTTTTTGTATTTTAACTCATTCCGTCTCTGGGCTTCAGAAGTTCGGAAAACATCAAGCAAAGCAAGAATAAAGTTCATAAAACTTTTTGATTAGTTTTTTGTTGTAACGTTAAGAGAGAGATTTTTTTCCGAACTTATTCAACACCTTGGTCTTCTCTCTACTTTTTACTTAATTCTAGCACTACAAAAAATTATTTTGCTGCAAAAATTTTTTCGTGACATGTCAACACACTTAAAAAAGAATATAAATATATTTTTTTTATCTATGAGATGACAAGTTTTTAAAGAAATTTTCAGAATAAGTTTTTAAAGTCCTCAAATATTCATCAAGAATTATTAAACATTTCGATATACCGAAAACGGTATTATGAACGCTACTTTTTTCGGTAAATGGTTCATGAATGACTTTAAAATCCTAGCTTAAAAAGTAGATTTTTAGATCCAAATCTTATTACAAGAGACCCAATGATACCAAAGTAAAAGCAAGATTTTTAAACCGCGAAAAAATGTGATATTTTGCAAAAAACCTTTTACAGATAATGAAATTGATCATCTTGATCACTGTCATTTCACAACCAAATATAGAAGTCGAGCACATGATGGTTGTAATTTAAACTAAAAAGACTCACATATAATTTCGTTTGAATCAAAAGAAAAAAAATCTTTCTATCAAATCCCTTATAATTATAAATTATAATGTGATTTTAATATAAATTTTTATTTAAAATAAAATTGATTAAATTAACTCACTTTTAATTAAATTAGTGCACATATAGGGAATTAGGAACAATTAGGAACCAATTAGGAACATAAATAATTAATCAAACTTACAAGTTATTGTTGCAAACATTATACTTGAGAAAATTCTTCAGTAAATTAGTTTATTGGAAAAAAAATTGTTTTAAGAATCATAATTTTTAATAAAGCTATTAAAGATATATTGTCATAGTTTAAAAAACTATAGACAACACGTTAAGTCATAAATAATGTTCTTCGCTCCTAAATTTTTAAAACCATTTTTTCTAAATCAGTGTTAAAAAGACAGTTAAGAATAAACTAATAGCAGCATTCGATTTTACGAGAAAAATTACATAGTGTCCTTGTGTGAGATTTTTTTTTAGTTACATTTGTTATGTAAAGTAAATAAACAATTACATCGATGACACCTGCTGACGCATTAGATTATACTACATAACAAATAGAGTTTCAGATAAAATTTCTTAACGCATGAACTCTATATTTTTCTAATAATAAGTTACAACGACTTTAAGGCAAAACAATTCTTTTTCTGCAACAAACTGAAATACTGAAAAATTAAAAAAAAAAATGTTTATAACGATTAAGTCGTACGTTAATTAAATATTTATGTTTTAAGGTACATGTGCAATAATTCTAATCAATATCAAGTTTATTTAAACAATTTTCTCCAAGTTAAAAAATCATATTTCTAAAATTTCTAAAATTTCTAATTTTGTCAACACATATGTTTAAATAATGTTTCACACAACATTAAATTTATTAATTAAAGAGCTAAAAAACATAAAAATTTTACTCTGAGAATTAAAAAAATTTTTTAATGCGTGGAGAAATAGTGCCAAAGAAACTTATAGAAGCCGAATTGTAAAAATAAATCTTTTTTTAAATCTTTTGTATAAAATCAAAATAAACTTGTAAATAACTAAAATAAGTGAAGTAGCATTTAATATATCAAATAATTTCATAAAATATCCAAACTAATTTTCATTAAAAAAATCGTGTGAAAAAAATTTCGAAGTTGGTAGCAGAATGAAAAATATTGTAATTGATGTTTAATAATTTTATGAAAAAATGTTAATTTCAGGCGTATTTGTTGAGGTTCAGAACAAATTATATAAAAAAACACTATTTTGCACATTTTCTGAAATAATTTGTTTATAAAATTAAAAAAGGTTGATTGGACACAATATTTTTTATTCTCAAACACTGATGGTGGAATAGAAAATAGATTTTCTGAAAAGGAATATTTTAAATTGTAGATCTACTATAAAAATTGTTAATACAATTTGTTCATAAAAATTAATTTAAATAACCCATAAATTAATTTCATGAAGTAAATGCTTCT
>JAUELO010000293.1:2360336-2371382 GCA_032357855.1 Amphibolips quercusostensackenii | reverse complement strand
TCATGAAGTAAATGCTTCTACACTTGTTTCGATAGATCTCGAGTTTATTTCGATTGTTTACGAAAAGATGAAAAATAATATTGTAATAATTGCCACTATCCTCTCGTTATTTGTTAACACAGAATTAAAGAGAAAAATTGTCCAATTGGCTCTCGTACTTTTCTTGGGAATTAAGTCAAGATTATTTTAAAAAATCAAAATCGATTGAAAATTGTCATTATTCAGGCATTTTTGACACAAAAATTTTTTTTTTGTTTCACGTCAGTCCTCTGAAATAGGAAATTCATAGCAATTTTAGTTACATGCATGATAAGTTAAAATTTTTTTTGATATTTTAAACAAATTAAAACTTTTAAAAATAAATGAGTTTAAATGGATTCATGGTAATTGACAATGATCTTTAATCGATCTGCACTAAATTTGAACAATTTATAGAGAAAACCTGTTTTTCAATTAAATTAATTGATGATAATAAATAATTTTCTATTTTTTTAATAAATTTTATGAACAATTATACACAGCCGGTATTTATGATGAAGAAATCAAATTTTTTTACGAAACAATTTAGAGACAAAAACTTTTTTTAATTAAATTTATAAAAGATTAAAAAAAATGATAATAGATATTTTGTTGTTTTTCAACAAATTCTATGAACAATTATCTACAGCATGTATTTTTCGTGAAAGAAAAAAATTCTGCTAAATCATCTAAAAAATAAGATATAAATGTCATTTACTCATCTGAATTAGTGAAAAACCTTTTACAGATAATGGAACCAAGAATCGTGATCAATGTCACTTTTTAAATAAATATAGAAGTCCAGCACATGATGGTTGCAATTTAAACTAAAAAGACTGAGACACAATTTTGTCTGAATTTGAAGAAAAATAAATCAGGAAAAATCTGAGTCTTTTTAAAAGATGTCTAGGACTTTGAGATGTTAAGAAGAAATCAAGAAGTATTTAATTAATTTTCGGAAATGCTTTCAAGCTTTTAAATATTTCTAATTTATTTAAAAAACATTAGTTTCTAAAAATATTTTCAAACTGACTGATTTTATCTTAATTTTTAAAAAATCATTTTAAATGTTACAAAATTGACTTGAAATCTTCTGAATTCTCCTAGAAATTTTAAGAAAATTTGTTCATACTCTTGAAACCTTTAAAATTCTTTTTAATCTTCCAAAGTTTTTTCTTGAATATTTATAAAAGTACATTTCAAAGAATCTTTTTAAAGTTTAAAATTCTTTATTTAATCCCTGTTACCAATTTGATACATTTTTCTTTAAAACTTCTATGCATATTTTTTTAAGAAAAATTATTAACAATTTTTACACGAATTTTAAGATCATTATTTTTTTATCTTTTTAGACCTTCTGAGCCTCCTAATCATTTAAATTTTTTTTTATTTTCTTTTAAATCCGCAAAATTTTAGGAATTGCGTCAAAATCTTTTAGATTCTTCTTTGACAATTTAAAAAATATTACGAATTTTTTAAGAATATTTTCAAAGAATCTTTTTAAATTAATTTTTTTGAATAAAAAAACATTTTAATTTTTCGTAGAAACCTAAAAAAAGTTTTTTATTTTCGTGAAACCTTAAAAGATTTTTTATAAATCTTTAGAAATTTGAATTATTTTTTAATCATTTTAAAACTTCTGAATATCTCTTAAACTTACTTAAATTTTTTCTAGAAATATGTAACATGGCAAAATCTAAAATTTTGCGTCAAAATCTTTTACTTTTTTAAAAGATATTTGAAAATGAGAATAAAAATTTGTAACCTTTTTTAATTTTCTCTTGGAATGCAATACAAAACAATCATTTAAAATCTATCCATGAATCTTAAAAACATTTTTTTTATTCACTTCACACCCTTCAAAATTATTTTCTGAAAATCAAAACCTAAACCACTAAAAAATTTTCAAGAAATCTTAAATGAAATTCAATCTCCTAAGATTTTTTAAATTATTTAAAAGTTTTTAATTTTCATCACATTCTTCAAGATAAGTTTTTGCCCACAATTTAATTTTTTTCACCTTTTTGAAGATTCAAGAGAGTTTACAAATAAAATAAGTTAAATATGCAATGAAAATACAAAATACGAAAAATCAGTGGTTTAAAAAAATAAAAAATGATTTACGTTTTTAATAAAATAAATTTTCGATATCCCAAAAACGGTGAAAGAGCGACACTTTTTTCGGTAAATGATATATGAAAGAGTTAACAATCCTTGCTAAAAAAAAGTAAATTTTTATACCCAAATTCTAATATAATGGACATATCAGAAACAATGTAAAAGCAAGATTTTTAAACCACAAAAGAATGTCAGATTTGTGAAAATCCTTTTACCGGTAATGAAACTAAGCGTCGTGATCATTGTCACTTTGCAACTGAATATAGGAGTCCAGCACATAGTGGTTGCAATTTGAACTGCAAAGCGTCACACATAATTTTTAAGAGAATAAATTCTCGATATTTCGAAAACGGTAAAAGAGCGACACTTTTTTAGTAAATAATCCATAAAAGAGTGAGAAATTCGAGCTAAATAAAGTAGATTTTTGTACCTAAATCTAAATACAATGGACCCATTAGGGCGAAAGTAAAAGCCATATTTTTAAACCACGAAAGAATATCAGATTTGTGAAAAACCTTTTACCGATAATGAACCTAAGCATTGTGATCATTGTCATTTTGCGACTAAAGGTAGAAGTCCAGCACATAATGGTTGCAATTTAAACTACAAAGCCTCACACATCATTTTTGAAAGAATAAATTTTTTATATTTTAAAAACTGTAAAATAAGTACACTTTTTTCTGTAGATGATTAATGGAAGAGTTGAAAATTCCAGCTAGAAAAGTAGATTTTTGTATTCAAATCCTAATACAATGGACCCGTTGAGATTCAAGTAAAAGCAAGACTTTCAAACCGCGAAAGAATGTGATATTTGTGAAAAAACTTTCACAGATAATGGACCTAAGCATCGTGATCACTGCCATTCTACAACTGAATATGGAAGTCCAGCACATAATAGTTGCAATTTAAACTACAAAGCCTCACACATAATTTTTCAGAGAATAAATTTTTTATATTTTAAAAACTGTTAAATAACTACACTTTTTTCTGTGAATGATTTATAAAAAAGTTAAAAATTTTAGCTAAAGAAGTAGATTCTTGTATTCAAATCCTAAAACGACAGACCCGTTAAGACTGAAGTAAAAGCAAGATTTTTAAAACACGAAAGAATGTCAGACTTGTGAAAAACCTTTTAATGATAATGAACCTAAGCATCGTGATCATTGTCATTTTGCAACTAAATATGAAAGTCCAGCACATAATAGTTGCAATTTAAACAACAAAGCCTCACACCTAATTTATAAGAAAATAAATTCTGGATATTTCGAGAACTGTAAAATAACTACACTTTTTTCTGTGAATGATTTATGAAAGAGTTAAAAATCCTAGCTAAAAAGTAGATTCTCGTATTCAAATCCTAATACAACGGATCTGTTGAAACTGAAGTAAGAGCAAGATTTTTAAACTACAAAAAAATGTCAGATTTGCAAAAAACTTTTCACCGATAATGAACCTAAGCATCGTGATCATTGTCATTTTGCAACTACATGTAGAAGTTCAGCACATAATGGTTGCAATTTAAACTACAAAGCCTCACACATAATTTTTGAGAAAATAAATTCTCGATATTCCAAAAACGGTAGAATCACGACATTTTTTGCTGTGAATGAATTATAGAAGAGTTAAAAATTCTAGCTAAAAAGTAGATTCTTCTATTCAAATCCTAATTCAACGGACTTGTTGAGACTAAAGTAAAAGCAAGATTTTTAAACCGTGAAAGAATGTCATATTTGTAAAAAATCTTTTACAAATAATAGGACTGAGCATCGTGATCACTGTCATTTTACAACTAAATATGGCAGTCCAGAACATAAGGGTTGCAATGTAAACTACAAAGACTAAGACATAATTCCGTTAGAATTAGAATAAAAATAGTCTTCTAGGCAAATTCATCTTATGCTTGAAAAAACCTTTCACGGAAACAATATAATAAAGTAAAATTATTTATTCAGAAATTTTGATATAAAACTTGATCGTGCAGAAAATTAGGAAAGAAGAATCATTTAAAAAGAGACTGTCAGATTGATTTCTTTTTTATTGAAATTGAAAAATCGCATATCGTATAAGCCCTATTTTAAATTGCAAATTTACGTAACCCGTCAAAGTTTAGATTGATAATATCTTCAATAACTTTGAAACCACTTTAGAAACCATCAATGGGATCGACAACCTGCCGGCAGTTACTACGTAACTAAACGCAGCATCAACAGTATAGTTACTATCGATAGCAGTTACAATCAGTTTAGTGCTATTACTCCCCCAATGTGTTGTACCACAATAAACGATAGAGAAGCCGTTTAAACGAGTCCGAAATGTGATATAATCTTTGCATTAATTAATTTAACAGAATCAAGCAGGAATAGTGCTTTCAAGAGATAAACGCTTTTTCTCCAATTTTATATCATCATTATATTTTTAATGTTATGGTTTTGACCAGATAAAGTTTATTAAATAATATAATGTTAATTGTTTTTTGTTTACAAAAAAAGATCATTTTTGTACGAAAAGATAAATTTTTTATTCAAAAGGACGAGTAATGTATGCAAAGAGACGGATTTTCAACAAAACAGTTGAATTTTGATCAAGGGGATCACTTTTAAAAAAAATATATGAATGTTTTACTGAATTGTAAAATTTTTAACCAAATATTAAAATATTTGAAAAAATTAAGTAAATTCAACAAGTAATTTAATAATCAATAATAATTAATTAAAGTTTCATAATGCAACAAATCCGGAACCAAAAATATAAAAGAAAACTATTTAATTAAAGAGAATCAACTTTCAACAAGAAGAAAATAATTTTTCTACTGAAACAGGAATTTTTAATTAAAAGAACGAATTTTTCATGAAAAAAAAATCTTTAACAAAGCAGTTGGATTTTGTATCAAAAGAATGACTTTTAAACGAAAAATTTAAATTTTTAACAAAGTAGTGACATTTTTAACCAAATATTAGGATTTCAACCAGAAGTATAATTGTAGACTTTTCAACTGAAAAGAATTAACTTTCGACAAAAAATTACTTTTCTACCAAAAGAGGAATTTTCAGTTGAAAAGGACGAATGTTCGATAAAAAAACAATCTTCAACAAAGCAGTTGAATTTTAAATCAGAAGAATTACTTTTTATTATTTTTCAAATCTTTAAAAAAAACAGTTGAATTTTGGATCAAAAAATTATTCTATGACAAAATAGATAAATTTTCAACTAAATATAAGAATTTTAACTAAAAATTAAACAAATCATTCAATAAAAAAGTGATTGCAATATGATAATTATTTTCATAATTTATTCAATTCTGAACCGAAAATATAATAGTAGACTTTTGAAATGAAAAGTATTAACTTTTAACAAAACAGATGTCTTTTTACCAAAAGATGAATTTTAAATTTACAAGGACATGTATTCTATACAAAAAAAATTAAATCTTCAACCTAATGTACAAATAAATTCAACGAAGAATTCAATAAATAATAATAGTAATGTTATAATTAATTTCATAATTGAACAAATGCTCAACCTAAAATATAATAGTAGAGTTTTCGATTGAAAAAAAATTAACTTTAAAAAAAAATGACTTCAATAAAAGATGAATTTTCGTTCTACAAGGACGAGTATTATATACAAAAGAAAACGAATCTTCAACAAAGAATTTGATTTGTGGATCAAAAGATTTACGTCTTCCAAAAAATAGTTGAATTTTTAACAAAATAGTGAACTTTTAAAGAGAATATTAAAATTTCAACCAAAAATTCAAATAAATTCA
The DNA here is from genome assembly GCA_032357855.1 of Amphibolips quercusostensackenii. Taxonomy (NCBI): domain Eukaryota; kingdom Metazoa; phylum Arthropoda; class Insecta; order Hymenoptera; family Cynipidae; genus Amphibolips; species Amphibolips quercusostensackenii. Next base: position 2,365,480 of record JAUELO010000293.1, on the reverse strand, counting down.
ACAAAAAAGTTAATAGATGATTATAATTTTATTTTATTTTATAGTTAAACTAATGCTAAACATATAATATAAAAGAAGACTTTTCAATGAAGAAAAATTTACTGTTCAAAAAAGAGATGACTTTTTCACCCAAAGAATGACTTATTTATTTTTCTAATCTTAAACAAAACGGTTGAATTTTGAATGAAAAGAATTTCTTTTAAACAAAATAGTCCAATTTTTAACAAAATAGTGAACTTTTGAAGAAAATTGTAACCAAAAATTCAAATAAATTTTAAAACAAATTAAATAGTTAATCATAATTTTATAATTATTTTCATAATTTTACAAATGCTAAACCAAAAATATAATAGTAGACTTTTTGATTAAGAAAAATTAACTTTAGAAAAAATATGAGTTTTCTACCAAAAAATAGATTTTCAATTTAAAAATGATTTACAAATATTTTTTAAAATAATTTTTTAAGAATGCGTTTTTTTTGTATAAATCGTAAAGAATAACCTTAAAAATAAACAAATTAAGTTTTTGGGAAAAAGACATTAGCTAAAACAACAAATTTAAGGACAAAAGTTGTTTTTCCAAAAAAGAAGTACAATTTTATTATCTTTAATTTTTTTATACAACAAGTAGTTTTTCTTAAATGGTAAAACATAACACTAATAATAAAACAATTAAATTTTAAGTAAAACAACGAAAGGTATAAAAACATAAATTAATGAAAGTTGTTTAAACAAAAAATATCTACAAATTTGTTTTTAATAATTTTTTTAAAGAATGCGTGTTTTTTGTATAAATCGTAAAGAATAACTTTAAAAATAAACAAATTAAGTTTTTGGGAAAATGACATAAGCTACGAAAAAAAATTTTAAGACAAAAGTTGTTTATCCAAAAAAGAACTACAATTTTATTATTAATTTTCTTATACAACGAGTAGTTTTTGTTTAAATCGTAAACATAAAATCAACAATGAAACAACTAAATTTTTAGAAAAACAACGAAAGGTATAAAAAAATAAATAAGAAAAAGTTGTTTAAACAAAAAAGATCTACAAATTTTTTTAAAATAATTTTTTGATAGAATGCGTATTTTTTGTATAAATTGTAAAGAATAACTTTAAAAATAAACAAATTATGTTTTTGGGAAAACGACATGAAGTGCAATAAAATGTTAATTAAAAAAAAATTTTTTCAAAAGGATGCGTACTTTTTTAATTATAACAACAAGACAATGAAAACACATCTGTTTTAATTTCAATGTATACTGTGAATTATACTCAGTAACTGAAAATAATAATTATTGCAAAATAAGGAACAAATATTTAAATAATTGTGAAAAAGAAGATTTGTACAATATTTTGCAATATCTAAATCAGCGGTCCCAAAACAAGGTACAGAAATAATTTTAATATTCACTCGATATAATAAAGTTTAACCTAATGTAGGAAAGTTTACATCTAATACAAAATCGGGTGCGAAGCACGAGATGCGTGGTGAGAGTGTGTTCAATAATGTTGAAAGAGCTTTAACAAAAGAGAATTCACAATCACCAAATTACAGTTATGAGTGCTTTACATTTGATTTCAGAAGGTCTGTGCACAAATGTGAAGGACTTTTGAGGACCGAGCGTAAAGCGCAAGATAAATATATTTTCGAGCGCGAGACTTAACAGACGCGCGCCCTAAGCGCTCAAACTTGCAAGCCAAGCGTGCGATGAAAGATAAACCAGTTTGTCAAAAATTCGTTTTTTGGTTGTAGATTCATCTCTTTGATTAAAAAGTTAACTATACTAATTTTTTAAAAATAATTATCTTTTGTTTAGGAGGTAACTATTTTTTGAAAATTCATTTTGTTTTTGGTTGAACATTAATTTCTTACACTAAAAATATAATTATTCTATTTTTGATAGAAAATTTATATTTTTTATTGATAATTGATCTTGTCTAGTTGAAAATTCATGCGTTTTGTCAAAAATTCATTTTCTTAAACTGTTTGGTTAAAAAAAAAACTTTTTTTTTGAAAATTTAACTTTTTAGCAAAAAATCAATTTTTTGTTAAAAAGTCATATTTCTGGGTTAAAAATCCAATCGTTAATATTTTTTTTGGGACTTATAATTGAAAAAATTTTCCTAAAAATTGTTGTTCTTTTCTTGCAAACTGATCTTCTGTAGTTAAAAATTCATGCATTTTGTTGAAAATTTATCTTCCTAAACTGCTTGGTTAAAAATGAACCTTTTTGTGGTAACTTCAACTTTTTAGCAAAAAATTAATTTTTTTGTTAAATGATCGTATTTCTGGGTTAGAAATTCAGCAGTTAGCATTTACTTTTTTGGATTCACAATTTAATAATTTTCTTAAAAATTAATGTTTTTTTCTATAATTAATCTTTTCTAGTTAAAAATTTATGTATTTTGCCGATCATTCATCTTTCTAAACTATTCGGTTGAAAATAAACGTTGAAAATCGAATCGTTAATAATTTTTTTTTTTTAATTAAATTTTAACAGTTTTGTGAAAAATTGATGTATTTCTTGAAAATTTGTATTTTTTGGTAGAACATCAATCTTCTATCTAGGAAATTCCTCTTCTTGGTCAAAACATTTAATATTTGGTTTAAAATTTATCTTTTTAGTTAACAACTCAACTACTTAGTTGAAAGTTAAACTAGTCTTTTGTTAATTAATATTTTTTGGAAATTTTCCTTCTTGATTAAAAATTTTACTATTCCATGTTTCGAAAATTAATTTTCCGGGTTAAAAAATCATCTTACGGGATGAATTCTTTTGTTAAAATTTTTTTTTGTAATTATTATTTTAGTTTCAAAATATGTCTTGTATGTTGAAAATGTAACTATTTTGTTAAAAATCTGTATTTTTTTGTCAATTAAAATTAACGTTTTAAGCAAACAATAGTACATTTCCATTTTTCTTTGGAAGTAAATATTATTATTAGAAATTGATTTTTTCTACTTAAAAATTCATGCACAACATTAAAAAATTTTAAAGTACAAAATTCATCATTTTTGTTCCAACATTAATCTTTTTGAATGCCAATTTATCCTTTTTGATTCAAAATGCAAATTTTTGGGTCTAAAAATCTAGTTTGGTTAAAAATTCAAAAATTTAATTAAAAATTAAATTATTTTGTTAAAAATTAACTTTTTTATTAAATTTTTTTTTTAAATTAAACTATTTAGTTAGAAATTAAGCTATTCATATGCAAATCAAAATTATCAGTGAAAAATTGCCCTTTTTATTAAAAAATCATATTTTCGGGCTAAGCATTTGCCCTTTGCCCTTTTTGTAGATGAGTTCGTCATTTTTAGTTCAAAATTTAACAACTATGTTAAAATAAGAATTGTCTTTTGTTGAAAATGCGTGTTATTTGGTGTGAAATTAATCTCCTTGCTAAAAAATTAATGTTTTTGGGCGAAAATTAATCTTTTTGATCAGAAGTTCTTTTTTTCAGTTAAAAATTAAACCATGTCGTTAAAAGTTAAACTAGTTTTTTAAAAATTCATACTTTCTTTGGATTCCCCTTTTTATTTGAAAAATTAACTATTCCATTTATAAAAATTAGTCTTCCGGGTCAGTAAATCATCTTTTGGGTTAAAATCTATTGTTAAAAATTCATTTTTGTTTATTTAATATTTTATTTGAAAATCCATTTCTTTTGTTGGAAAATAATTTATTTTGATAAGAATTCTCTTTTTTTGTTTTGTTTGAAAATTACTCTTTTTAACCATCAATGTAATTATTTCCTTCTTGTTTAAATATGCACCTGTTTGGTTCTGAATTAATCTATTTCGGTTAAAGACTCAATAATTTAATTAAAAAATCAATTATTCGGTTAAAAATTAACCTTTATGTTAAAAATTTAATTTTTAGGTTAAACTTAACAACTAGTTTAAAAACTTATAGCTTCTAGTGAACAATTTAACTACTTGTTAAAAATTCATATTTTTTTAGACTCACTCTTTGGTTCAAAGTTTTACTTTTTTTCAAAAATCATGCATATATTTTAAAACAGAATTCTAGGAGCTTAAAGTGTTTTACATTGCATTCAATATGATATTTCTAATAATTTTATTTTAAAAAATTCAGTCAACCATTAATGTCATTTTTTCGTGAAAAAATAGCCCTCTTTCATATGTTTTGATACAATTTTGGGCTACATTATTTTTCCAGGGGGAAGGACAAAACTACTGTTGCCAACAAGATTGAACAGGGTCTAAAAAACATAAAATTAGTAATGCAGTTTTCGAAAGACCTCTATATAAATTTTGAATTGGCATTTCTAGATGTTGCATATTTCAGGCACGTTTTTTGAGCATACGTTACAATTTTAATATTACCTAATCTTGTCATCTTCAAACAAATGAATGTGGCTTAATGAGAAATTGAAAGTAGAGAAGGCTTTTATGTTTATAGAAGAAATGGCCAGAGGGTCTCTGGAGGAATCCAATACACTCTCTTTCACGTGGTTATTGATATTAGAGGACGTTCGTGTATGTACGTGTTATCACTTATCACACCACAGAATACCTCACATAGTATGAGGTTTATGAGATTCAACCCACCCAGGTAGAAAATGGAAGCAAAATATGAAAATGTAAAGCTGCAGTGAAGACTGAAGTTCCCATGAGGAGGAAAGGAACTCAAAAATATTATCATTTGCATAAAGATGTGTAACATGCTCTAATTGGCGAAAAGTGTATAATAATCGTTTTTGAAAGAAAAGAGAAGTTAAGGGTACTAACGATAAGGTTTGTAAAAACAACAAAAATATTTAAAACAGTTGAAAACATTCTTGATAATGGTATTCTGGATAAAAACGTAAAAACTATTATGATTTTAAGAATTTGCATGAATATGTGTTACATACTCTAATTCGCTAAAAGTGTATAATAATCCTTTTCGAACGGAAAAAAATTCGAGGCTATTAACTATGAGTTTTTGCAAGACAAAAAAATATTTTGAACAGTTAATAACATTATTAAGGGTAATATTTTGTATAAAAAACATAACTGTTTTATTGGTTTCGACGAATATCATAAACATGTGTTACAAACTCTGATTTGCGAAAAGCGTATAATAGTCCTCTTTGTAAGAGAAGAAAATTTGAGGATATTAACTATGAGTTTAAAATA
>JAUELO010000293.1:2346412-2356584 GCA_032357855.1 Amphibolips quercusostensackenii | reverse complement strand
GACTCACTCGGTGAAATCGAAAGAGTCGTATTTAGTTGGAGTATACTGGGTGAAGTTTACTATCCTTTAGCAGTGTAGTGGTTGTCCTCTGAGTACGACACTAAAAGCATATATACATATACAATATACGTTTTTGCAAAAGTTAAAAACATCCTTAAGAATGGTGTTCTGTATATAAACCTGAAAAATATTATTGATCCCAAAAATTTTTATAAACATGTGTCACAAACTATGATTTGCGTGAAGCTTATAATAATCTTCTTCGAAAGCTGAAAAAAAGTTAAGGATATAAACTAAAGGAACTATTTTCTCACAATTTTCTGCTAATATTAATATTTCTTCACTTTCACTTGAAAAATATTTTTAACTTCTTTGCTTGTTGGTTAAAATAATATGCCACCAAAAAACAACCTAAGATTATTAGTAGGAGGTGAAGGGAAGGGGTAAATTTCACATTTTCCTATGAATATACAAAAAAAATTGAATTTTCAATCCAAAAATATTATTTTTTAACAATAATTTTAATTTTTTACGAAATACTTAAATTTTCATAAAAGTAGTTAATTTTTAACGAAAAATTTGAACTTTCAACCAAAAATATGAATTCTGAAGAAATATTTTTATTTCAAATTGAATAGTAGAATTTTTAAAAGAAAAAAATTTATTTATTTCAGAGCAGTTTAATTTTCAACCAAATATTTTCGCTTCTGTCCAAAAAAATAGCTTTCTACAAAACAATTAAATTTACAGTCATATAGATAAATTTTTAACCAATAGTTTAACTTACAAACAAAAATATGAATATTTAACACAATACATACATTTTCATAAAACAGTTGAATTTTAAAGAGAGAAGATTAATTTTCTACAAAAAAAATAAATCTAAACAAATTACAAACATTTTAAACTTAATAGTTTGAACAATGGATGTGATTTCAGTGTAAATTTTATTACATAATTTTTAGTTTATGTTTTTCAATTTCTAAAATTTCTGAACTTGTTAAAAAAGAATTTTCTATGGATAAAATTATTTTTATACCAATAATTAAATTCTCTACCAAATTGTTCAATTTTTGAATAAAAGATGCAAGCCTTTTGCAAAACAGTTAAATATTTATGCCGAGAATATCAATTTTAAATTCAAAAAATTTAATTTTTAATGAAAAACTTAATTTTTACAAAGAAAGTTAATTTTCACAAAAAAAAAAAATTTTTAACAAAAACTTAATTATAAACTAATCAGTTTAACCTCCAACAACATATCTACGTTTTTAGTTACAATAATTAATTTGTAATAAAAAACGTATTTTCGATCAAAATTATGGGTCTTCAATAAAAAGAAATTGATTTAAACAAATAAGTTCAAGTTACAATCATTAAGTTACATTTTTAAACTTTGAAAGATAATCTTTAAGCAGAAAATATGATTGTTGATATTAAAAAGAAATTACGATTTTCAATTGAAATTCATAACAGCTTCTAACTAAATATTTGCGTTTCTACTAAAAAGATTGGAACTTACAAAGAGAAATTAATTTTCAGCTAAATTTTTGTGTTTTTAACTAAAATATAAGTTTTGTTCGAAATAGTTTAAATGGCAATCGAGTAGTTAAATTTGAAACCAAATAAATAAATTTTAAACAAAAAAGATACATTTTTAACACAAAAGATTAATTTTCTACAAAGAGGGACAAATTTTTAACAAAAAGCATAAATTTTTTAACAAATAGTTAAATTTTCAACAAAAGTTGTTAATTTTCTACAAAAAAGATCAATTTTTATCAAATTACGCAAATTTTCAACCTAATAGTTAAAACAATAGATGTGAATTTAAAAAAACTATTATTTAATTTATTTTTAGTTTTTTTTATGAATGTTCACTGAACAAAGAAAGAATGTGCAGCAAACAGCTAAATTATTAATTAAATAATTAAGTATTTAGTGCAAAAATAAAAAAAATATTAATTTTCATCAAATTCCGTTAATTTTTTAATAAATAGATGGAATAATGAATGTTGAGTTAATTAAAATTTTATTTAATCAATTTTTAGTTGATAATTTTTTTGTTTCTAAAATTTCTCATATTTTTCTTAAACGAATTTTTAACAAATACGTTTAATTTTGTATAAAATAATTCTTTTTCCTATTTAAGACTTAGATTTTCAAGTGGAACAAAAAAAATTTTCCACAAAATAGTTGAATGTTCAACCCAAAAATATGAATTTTCAATGAAAAAATAATAATTTGCAACTAAAGTTAAATTTCTAACTAGAAAATAAAATTATTATCAAAAAAAAAATTAATTTCGAACAATGTTGTCAAATTTTTAACCAAAAAAGATTAACTTTAAACAAAAATCAATAATCTTCAATCGAAAAAATTTAATTTCAAGAAAGCAGTTCAACCTTCTACCAAGAAGTTGAATTTTCTCGTAATTTTCATCATGTTTCCAAAGTTGTAATAATAAAAATTCATCCCTTGATAAAATGTATCAAAAAATTTCAAAAGCGTGAAAAATGCACTAGTGCCTCCCTTCAATGGATCTATTTCAGTATTTGGCACAGTTAAATGAAAAGAGATAGGAAAAATATGTCATTACTTCATTTGCTAAGTGTTCTAAACTCCAGCTGTAAGTACTCCTCATAAGACCTGGTGTGTTAATTGCATTTCCTCATTAAGTATACTCTCTCAAAACACTAATTACTTGTCGTATTTCGTTAATTAATCGTATCGACGTAAGCCACAGTATTTGCTTTTATAAGTACACATTTAAGTGTGGCTTCCGTATGATGTCAAGCGTCCTTTTGTTCCTATGTATAAAGCTCGAAAATCGGGTAAAGATTTAAATTTGGAAAATTTTTTGCTCTACCTCTTCTATTTCTTTGCTTGGTATCAATGATCAACAAGAATCACCTATGCCCACATAAGACGATCAATCTCCTCGTCATTTGTTTCTGAATTTCATGCAGTTCTAGTACATAAGACGATCACTCTCTCTCTCTCTTCGGTCCTTTTTCAATTTCATAAATTTGTGAAACATATGACGATCAATCACATTAATACTTTTTATGAATTTCATACAGTTCTAAAACATAATTCGATCAATCACATTATTACTTTGTCATTAATTGCACACACTTCTTAATCACAAGCCGATCAATCACATTGTTTTTTTTTTAAATTGTATGCATTTTTAAAATATAAACCGATTAGTCACATTGATATTTGTGTCTAAATTTCATGCAATTCTAAAACAGAAGACGATCACTTACATTTAATTTATTTTTTAATTTCATACAATTGTAGAAAACAATCAATCAATCGGTCACTAATAAATGAATTTTATACAGTACTTGAACATATAACAACTACGTACTTTCTCATTTGTTTCTGAATTTTAGATTGCTAAAAAATATAAGGCGACCAATCACGTTGTACTTTTATCTAAATTTCATGCAGTTCTAAAACATGAGACGGTCGATCACATTGTTAATTGTTTCTGAATTTATTGCAGTTTTAATACATTAAAAGATTACTCACACTTCATTCGTTTTAGAATTTTATACATTTGTGAAACATTAGACGATCAATCACATTAATGATTGTTTATTCATTGCATACAGTTTTGAAATATAAGAGAACAAATCACATGGATATTTTTCACTGGATTCCATGCAATTTGAACACATAAGATCACTTACTCTTTATTCGTTTCTGAATTTCATCAATTTGTGAAATATAAGACGATCGATCACATTCTTACTTGTTTATAAATTTCATACTGTTCGAAAACATGAGAAAATCACACAAATTGTTATTTGTTTTTAAAATTTTACGTACGTCTAAAGCATAAGATGATCAATCACACTGTTACTTGCTTATTAGTTTTATACAGTTCCAAAACATTTTGCAATCAATCACATTGCAATTTTTATTTGAATTTTTTGCAGTTCTAATAAATAAAAAGATCACTCACACTTCATTCGTTTCAGAATTTTATACATTTGTGAAACATAAGGCGATCAATCACATTGCTGCTTGTTTATTAATTAGATACAGTTTACAATCATAAGGCGATTGATCACATTATAATTTTTTTTAAATTTCATGAAGTTCTAAAATATAATAATTTCAGTTACATTGTAATTTGTGTCTGAATTTCATGCAATTCTAAAACAGTAGACGATCACTTATATTTTATTTGTTTTTTAATTTAATAAAATTGTATTAGACAATCAGTTAATTAGTTACTTATTATTGAATTTAATACAGTACTCAAACATATAACGCTAACATACATTGTTATTTGTTTCTGAATGTCAGATTGTTCTAAAATATAAGGCGATCAATCACGTTGTACTTTTATCTAAATTTCATGCAGTTCTAAAAAATGAGACGATCGATCACATTGTTAATTGCTCCTGAATTTCTTGCAATTCTAATACATTAAAAGATTACTCAGACTTCATTCGTTTTAGAATTTTATACATTTGTAAAACATGAGACGATCAATCACATTTTTACTTGTTTAATTATTGTATACAGTATTAAAACCTGAGAGGACTAATCGCATTGTTATTTTTTACTGAATTACATGCAGTTTAAACACATAAGAAGATCACTTACTCTTTATTTGCTTTTAAATTTCATCAATTTGTGAAACATAAGACGATCGATCACATTTTTACTTGTTTATGAATTCCATACAGTTCAAAAAGATAAGATGACCACTTACATGGTTATTTGTTTCTGAATTGTACGTACTTCTAAAGCATAAGATGATCAATTACACTGTCATGTGCTCATGAATTTGATGAAGTTCTAATACATAGGAAGAGGACTCACATTTCGTTCGTTTCTGAGCTTTATACAGTTGTGAAACATGACACAAATAACTAAATGTTATTTGTTTATAAATTTATTTAGTAATTAAACATGAGACGATCAATCGCATTGTTACTTATATATCTATGGCATACAGTTCTAAAACATAATTTGATCAATCGCGTTGTTACTTTGTTATTAATTTTATACAGTTCTCAATCATAAGGCGATCAATCACATTGTCATTTTTTTTAATGGCATGCAGTTTTTAAATATAAAAATTTCAGTTAAATTGTAATTTGTGTCTAAATTTCATGCAATTCTAAAACAGAAGACGATCACTTACATTTCATTTGTTTTTCAATTTCATACAATTGTATAAGACAATCAATCAATCGGTCACTAATTAATGAATTTTATACAGAACTCAAACATCTAACGCTCACAAACATTGTTATTTATTTCTGAATTCTAGATTGTTGAAAAATATAAGGCGACCAATCACGTTGTAATTTTTTCTAATTTCCATTTAGTTTCAAAACACGAGACGATCAATCACACTGTTATTCGTTTCTGAATTTCTTGCAGTTCTAATGCATTATACGATCACTCACACTTCATTCATTTCAGAATATTACACATTTGTGAAACATGAGACGATCAATCACATTGTTACTTATTCATTATTCGCATATATTTTTATAACATAATACGATAAATGACATTATAACTTGGTAATTAATTTCATGCAGTTCTAAAGCATAAGGCGATCAACCACATTGTTATTTTTTCATTAATTGCATACAGTTCTCAGTCATGAGGCGATCAATCACATTTTTATTTTTTTCTAATTTCGTGCATATTTAAAATATAAACCGATCAGTCACATTGATATTCGTGTCTGAGTTTCATGCAATTCTAAAACAGAAGACGATCACTTACATTTCATTTGATTCTTAATTTCATACAATTGTATAAGACAATCAATAAATCGGTCACTAATTAATGAATTTCATACAGTACTCAAACATATAACGAACACATACATTGTTATTTGTTTCTGAATTTCAGATTGTTTGAAAATATAAGGAGACCAATCACGTTGTAATTTTATCTAAATTTTATGCAGTTCTAAAACATGAGACGATCAATCACATTTTTATTGTTTCTGAATTTCTTGCAGTTCTATTACATTATAAGATCACTTACACTTCTTACGTTTCAGAATTTTATACATTTGTGAAACATAAGACGATCAATCACATTGTTACTTCTTTAATTATTAGATATAGTTCTAAAACCTAAAGGGACTAATCACATTGTAATTTTTACTGAATTTTATGCAGTTTGAACATATAAAAAGATCACTTACTCTTTATTCGTTTCTAAATTTTATCAATTTGTGAAACATAAGACAATCGATCACATTTTGACTTGTTTATGAATTTATTCAGTTTTAAAGCATATAGTGCTAAAACATAGGGCGATCAATCACATTGTCATTTTTTCTTTAACTTAATACAGTTCTAAAATATAATACGATCAGTCGTATTGTCATTTATGTCTGAATTTCATGCAATTTTAAAACATAAGACGATCACTCATATTTCATTTATTTCTGAATTGCATACAATTGTGTAAGACGGATCAATCACATGGTGACTTGTGAATGAATTATCTACAGTTTAAGAATATATAACGATGACTCACATTTTTATTTATTTCTGAACTTTAGATTGTTCTAAAACATAAGGCGATCAATCACGTTGTATTTTTATCTAAATTTTATGCAGTTCTTAAACATAAGACGATTCATTACTTTATTACTTATGTAATGATTACATACCGTTCTAAAATATAAAAGGACCGAACACATTGTTATTTTTTACTGAATTCCATGCTGTTTGAGTACATAAGAAGATCACTTACTCTTCATTCGTTTTTCAATTTTATAAATTTGTGAAACATCAGACGATCGATCACAATGTTACTGGTTTATGAATTTCATACAGTTTTGAAACATGAAAGCATTACAATCATTGCTTTTTGTTTCTGAATTTCACGTACTTCTGAAGCATAAGGCGATCAATCACACTGTAATTCTTATCTGAATTTTTTGCAGTTCTAATACATAAAAAGATCACTAACACTTCATTCGTTTCATAATTTTATACATTTGTGAATCATAAAACGATCAATCACATTGTCGCTTGTTTATTAATTGTATACAGTTTTAAAACACAAGACAATTATTCACATTGTAATTTTCTCTTATTTTTATGCAATACTAAAACATAAGACGATTACTCACATTCCATTCGTTTTTAAATTTTACACAATTGTATTAGACGATGAATCACATTGTTACTTATTTATAAATTCAATACAGTTATAAAACATAAGACGATCAATCACATATTATCAATTTTTTATTTATGGAATACAGTTCTTCAGCACAGGACGATTATTCACATTGTTACTTATTTAGCAATCGCATAAAGTTCTATAACATAATACGACCAATCACATTATCACTTTCTAATTAATTTCATTCAGTTCGAAAATATAAGGCGATTAATTACATCATTACATTGTCATTAATTGAATACAGTTTTCAATCATGAGGCGATCAATCACATTGTCAATTTTTTTAAATTTCATGCAGTTCTGAAATAAAAGACAATCACTCACATTGTAATTTGTGTCTGAATTCCATGCCATTCTAAAACAGAAGACAATGACTCATATTTTATTTGTTTCTTCATTTCATACAATTGTTTAAAACAATCAATGACACAGTTACTTATTTATGAATTTCATACAGTTTAATAACATAAAAGCATCACGATCATTGCTTTTTGTTTCTGAATATCACGTACTTCTTAGACATAAGGCGATCAATCACATTGTAATTTTTATCTAAATTTTTTTGCAGTTCTAATACTTAAAAAGATCACTCACACTTCATTCGTTTCAGAATGTTATACATTTATGAAACATAAGACGATCAATCACACTGTCGCTTGCTTATTAATTGCATACAGTTTTAAACCACAAGAAAATTATTCACATTGCCAATTGTTTCTTATTTTCATGCAATTCTAAAACACAAGACGATCGCTCACATTCTATTCGTTTCTAAATTTCACACAATTCTATTAGACAATAAATTACATTGTTACTTATTTATGAATTTAAAACAGTTATAAAACATAAGCCGATCAATCACATAGTCTATTTTTTATTAATTGCACACAGTTCTGAAACATAGGAAGATCAATTAAATTGTCATTTATTTATTAATTGCATGAAGTTCTATAACATAATACGACCAATCACATTATTACTTGTTAATTAATATCATGCAGTTCAAAAATGTAAGACGATCAATCACATTGTCATTTTTCACAAATTTTATGCAGTTCTAAAATATATGACAATCAGTCACATTGTACTTTGTGTCTAAATTTTATGCAATTCCAAAACATAAGACGATCAATAACATTGTCTTTTTTTTCTGAACTTGATGTAAATATAACATATAAGAAGATCAATAACATGGTAATTTGTTTCTGAATTTCACGCAGTTTTAAAATATAAGACGATCAATCACATTGTCATTTTTTTCAAATTTAATGCAAATATAATACACAAGAAGATCAATTACATAGTAATTTGTTTCTGAATTTCACGCAGTTTCAAAATATAAGACGATCAACCACATTGTCGTTTGTTTAAAATTTTTATGCAGTTCTAAAATATAAGACGATAAGACACATTGTCATTTCCTTCTGAATTTCATGAACTTCAGAAACATAAGACGATCAATCACATGTTCATTTGTTCCTAAATTGCATACAGTGCTAAAACATAAGACGATCAATCACATTGCTACTTATTTATTAATTTTATACAGCTCTTAAACATAAAATGATCAATTATATGGTCATTAGAACACGAAATTCAACTACTTCATTAAACGTTGACCTACTTTTTTTTATGTTCACTTTTTTGTGAAGGATTCGTAATTTCAGTTAATGATTCATCCCTTTGGTTAAAAATGTAACTATTTTTTTCATTTAATTTTTTTTTTACTTTGTTGCTAAAAATGTTAAAATTATACTAGTTGGAGATTTATCATATAATTTAAAACTTCTTTTTTTATGGCTGCAAGTTTTACTATTTTGTTGAAAATTGTTTTTTCTTTTACTGAAAATTAATTATTTGGCTGAAAATTTAACAGTTTCAGTTAAAATTTTATTTAATTGACAATTTAACAATTTGGTTGAAACTAAACATTTTTGTTAAAAAATTTATGTTTTTGGATACAAAATTAAACTGCTTTCTAAAAATTTTGTTTTTAGATTAAAAATTACACAATTTATTTTAAATTGTTATTTATTTTAATTAAAAAATTGTCTTTTGTAGAAATATAATCCTTTTTGACTAAAAATACAAGAGAAATGAAATAGTTAAATTTTGAGTCCAAAAAATTAATTTTTAATTAAAAATGTAACAAAAATATTCAAAAGAATAGTTTAGTATTCATTATTATATTTTCGACTTATCATTAATTTTTTTAATTGAAAATTTAATTAGTTAGCCAAATATGTAAATATTTTGTTGAAAGCTTATTTCGTTTGGGTAAAAAGTTAATTATTATATTTTTGGCTTATCATTCATTTTTTTCTATTAAAAATTCAATTCTTTCATTATTATATTTGTGGCTTAACCTTTATTTTTTTAATTGAAAATGTAAATATTTGGTTAAAAATCTATATGCTTTGTTAAAAATTCAACAATTTTGTCAAAAGTCATCCTTTTTGTGTGAACCTCATCTGTTTTGTTTAAAATTTGTCTTTTGGGCTGAAAATTCAACTACTTCGTTAAAATTTGACCTACTTTCTAACAAATTTTTTTTTTGTGAAAAATTCATCATTTTTGCTAAAATTTTATCTCTTTGGTTAAAAATGCAAAAAAAATGATCAAAAATTATTTTTTTACTGAAAATTTAATTTGTACCAGTTGAGGATTCATGATATTAGTAGAAAGTGCTTGTTTTCGCTTGAAAATGTTAATATTTCTTTGAAAATTATATATTTTTTTAATTAATTTTTTTGACTAAAAATTCAACCATTTCAGCTAAAATTCTATTTGACAATTTAACTATTTTCTTCAAACTGAAAATTTTTGTTAAAAATCAAACATTTTTGTAAAAAATTCAACCCGTTTGTATAAAATGAAATGCTGATTATATGATTATCAATGATGCGGCTTGTGCAAACATAATCATGCCTGCATGCATGCATTATGTATATATATGTATATATTATACACATATGTACATG
>JAUELO010000293.1:2278825-2301034 GCA_032357855.1 Amphibolips quercusostensackenii | reverse complement strand
ATTTCAAGCGGCGCAAAGAATACATTATTCATTCAATTGGAATTTTATTGAGCTCATAAATAATTATTTATTGAAATTTTTATAGTTTCATTGAACGAACTTAATTGATGCTTAAAAGCCAAATAGTTTAGGCACTAGTTTTATTTCATTCAGAACAAATCTCTATAAGAAAATTAACCTAGAAAAAATTTTTAAAAAAATAAAAAAAACAATATTGGATTACATAACCGTAAAATAAATGATCAATTTATGTTACTTAACAGAAAACATAAAACTAAGATCTTTATGTAACTTAACATTGTGAACAAATTAGTCAATAGTCGAGTATTTAGTTCACAACATAAAAAGCATTAAACAATTATTTTCATTGAAACAGTCAAATAATATTTTCTTCATATTTTTTTAAACTTGTAAATTTTAATAGAATCAGTTAATAAGTAATTAGTTCAAAACATAAAAAGCGTCAACTTATTATTACATGGAAACATTCAAATAATTTTCAATAAATGCGTTTTATTAAATTTTCAATTGCATTACTGAAAAATTAAATTATTAATAACCTTTGATACTAATTTCAGAAACAAATAAAAGTATATATCCATATAATTTTTAAAATTGAATTCAGATACTCATTTTACGGCTATTATTGTGAATCAGTGCATAAAAAAAATCGCTAAATCATTAAAGCACAATGATTTTAAAACAATAATGTAAATAAACAATTTATGTTTCTGAAGAAAAAATGAAAATTTAAACTTTATTTAGTTTAATATTGTACAAAATTAATCATTAATTTAATAATTAGTTTACAGCATAGACATGAATAAACAATTATTTTTATTTAAACATTTAAATATTGTCTAACTTATTATATTTTAATGAAAATTTAAATTATTAATAAAATTTCAAACTTATTTCAGAAACAAATTAAAACATATTTGCATGTAATTTTGGAACCCAAATCCAGAGACTCATTTCGCAACATCCAAAACATTAGAAAAATTATGTAACTGGAATAGGGGTATTTTAAATCTAAATAAACTCTTTTTATACGAATCATAGCCAATATTCAATTACATAACCTTAAAATAAATAATAAATTTATGTTACTTTACGCAAAAAATGGAAAAAATATCTTTATGTAACTTAATATTGTAGCAAAAAATTAGTGAATAGTCAATTATTCATTTCACAACATGAAAAGCATTCAACAATTATTGTTATTGAAACAGGCAAATAAAATTTTTTTATATTTTTTTAAACTTAAAAATCTGTTAAACCATTAAAGGACAATGACTTAAAAACAATAATGCAAATAAACAATTTATGTAAATAAAAAAATTTTTTAATTAAATCTTTATTCACTTTAATATTGTACAAAATTAATAATCAATTAATTAATCAGTTTATAGCATGGATATAAATGAACAATTATTTATATTCAAACATTTTAATATTGTCTATTTTATTATATTTTAATAAACATTTGAATTATCAATAAAATTTCAAACTTATTTCGGAAACAAATTAAAACATATTTGCATGCAATTTTGCAATCCGAATCCAGAGACTCATTTTACAATATCAAAAACATTAAAAAAATTATGTAACTGGAATAGGGATATTTTAAATCTAAATAAACTTTTTTTATACGAATCATAGCTAATATCCAATTATATAACCTTAAAATAAATAATAAATTTATGTTACTTTACACAAAAAATAAATAAATATCTTCATGTAACTTAATATTGTAGCAAAAAATTAGTCAATAGTCAACTATTCAGTTCACAACATGAAGAGAATTAAACAATTATTTTCGTTGATACAGTCAAATAATATTTTTTTCATATTTTTAACTTGAAATTTCATTTTTAAAAATTTGTTACACTATTAAAGGACAATAACTTTAAAAAATAATGTAAATAAACAATTTATGTTAATGGAAAGAAATAAAAATTCAATCTTTATTCAGTTTTATATTGTACAAAATTATTCAGTAATTAATTAATCAGGTTGCAGCATAAAAATAAATCAACAATTATTATTATTAAATCATTAAAATAATGTCTAACATTTTAAATTATCATAAACGTTTGAATTATTAATAAAATTTTAAACTAGTTTTGAAAACGAATTAAAACATGTTAACATGTAATTTTGCAATCTGAATCCAGAGACTTATTTCACAACATCAAAAACATTTAAAAAATTATGAAACTGAAATAGGGGTCTTTTTAATCTAAATAAACTTTTATTATACGAATCATAACCAATGTATGATCACATAACCTTAAAGTAAATTATCCATTTATGTTACTTTACACAGAAAATAGAAATAATATTTTTATGTAACTTAATATTGTAGAAAAAAATTAGTCAATAGTCAATTATTCAGTTCACAACATGAAGAGCATTGAACAATTATTTTCATTGAAACAGTCGAATAATATTTATTTTATTTTTTTTAAACTTGAAATTTAATTTATAAAAATTTGTTAAACCATTAAAGGACAATGACTTTAAAACAATAATGTTAATAAACAATTTATGTTAATAAAAAAATTTTATTTTAATCTTTATTTAGTTTAATATTGTACAAAATGATTCAGTAATTAATTAATCAGTTTACACTATGAAAATAAATAAACAATTATTTTTATTGAAAATTGTCTAACTTATTATATTTTTAAGAACATTTGAATTATTTATGAAATCACAAACTTATTCCGTAAACAAATTAAAACATATTTGCATGCAATTTTGAAATTCAAATCCAGGGACTTATTTCACAACATCTAAAACATTAGAAAAATTATGTAACTAGGAATATGGGTATTTTTAATCTGAATAAACTTTTTTTATACGAATCATAGCCAATATTCAGTGACATAAATTTAAAATGAATAATCAATTAATGTAACTTTACACAAAAAATAAAAATAATATCTTTATGTAACTTAATATTGTAGAAAAAAATTAGTCAATAGTCAATTATTCAGTTCACAACATGAAAAGCATTAAACAATTATTTTCATTGAAACAGTGAAATAATTTTTTCTTTATATTTTCTTGAGCATAAAATTTCATTTGCAATTTAAATTATTAATAACCTTTTATACTAACTTTTTAAAAAATGACAACATAATGTTTAGATATAATTTTGGAGATTGAATTCAGACACTTTTTTTAGCATTATTCTATAATTTTCATTCAAACATTCAAATAATTTTTGCTTTACTTTTGTACAAATTTTTACTTTCATATCTAAAAATCTGATTTATTCTTACCTTTTATGCTAATTCTGGAAGAAATAAATCATATTCATATGTAATCTTGAAAATTCAATTCAGATACTTATTTTGCAACATCAGTCACATTTGAAAAATTATGCAAATGAAATAGAGGTGTTCAAATATAAATAAACTTAATTTTGTTACTTTATTTTACAAAATCAAAATTTTAATGTTTGTTTAATCCAATGTCGAAAAAAAATTAATCAGCTAATAATTAATTAATCATTTTACAAAATAAAAAGCATTAAATAATATTTATTTAGCCATCAAAATAATGTTCACTTAATATATATTTTCTTAATTTAAACTTTCATTTTTGAAAATATAATTTAATAATAACCTTTTAAAAAATGTCAGAAAATATAAGTTCTAATGGAATTAGTTAATAACTAATCACTTTACAACACAAAGAGCGTCAACCCATTATTTTCATTGAAACATTTAAATATTTTTTAATAAATGTATTTTCAAAAATTTAAATTGCATTACTGAGAATTTGAATTATTATTAACCATTTATACTAATTACAGAAAAAAAAGAGAAATATATGTCCACATAATTTCGAAAATTAAATTCAGATAATAATTTCACGACATCGTAAACTTTAAAAAAATCATTTAATTTTTATAAAGCTATTTTGAATAAAAAATAAATTTTTATCATACAAATTATAGCCCATGTTCAATTACATCTTTATGTAATTTAATATTGTAAAAAAAAGCATCAGATAATAATGAAATAGTCGGTTCAGAACATAAAAAGCATTGAATAATTTTTTTTTTTTAAGCATTCCAATAATTTTTACATTACATTTTTCTAAAAATTCAAATCATGAATAACGTTTTAAATTAAGATCTGGAACAAATTGAAACACATGTACATATAATTTTGAAAATTGAATTCAGATACTCATTTTACAACATCACAAACATTTTTAAAAAAATATGATTGTAGTAGAAATATCTTAAAAGTAAACTTCAATTACACAATTTATAGCCAATATTTAATTACGTAACATTAAAATAAATAATCAATTTATGTTACTTAATAGAGAAAAATTAAAATTTAAACCTTATGTACTTTAATACTGTTGAAAACATTAATCATTCAATAATCAATTATTCAGTTCACAACGTAAAAAACCTGAAACAAATATTTTGATTAAAACATTTAAATAATTTTTACTTTATATTTTTTTTACATGAGTTTTTATATCTAAAAATTTCAATCATTAATGACTTTTTATACTTGTTAAAAAAAAAATTAAAACATATGTACGTATAATTTTGAAAAAAATCTACAGATACTTATTTGACAACATCACAAACATTTTTAACAATTATATTGTTGTAATAGAAGTTTTTTAAATGAAAAATAAATTTTTATTATACAAATGATGGCTAGTATTTAATTACATAATCTAAAAGTAAATAATCCATTAAATTTATTAATCAGTTCACAACATAAAAAGCATCAAACTATTATTTTCATGAAAACATTAAAGTAATTTACTTGGACAATTTGTACGTTATTATTATTATAAATTTTCGTGATTACCTACTCATAACTTAGAGATTTATTTATCAAAAACCTAAATAACTATTTTTTTTTTCACTTTTATCAAAAAAAGTTGTGATTTTGAAAAAAAAAATCAGAAATATACACGTACCTAGTACTCACTCATTATTATCTTCAGATGTGATTTCTATGTTTGGCAATATTCTATCAGATTCACTTTCTGATTACATAAAAGAAAATTGACAAGTTCACAAAAATTTTACAAAAATGTCCAACTCTGAAATTTGAATAGCTGTTAGAACAGTATTTAATAGATCTGTTTTCTCAATTAACGAAAAATTTTATAAACAGATATCAGGTTGTCCTATGGGATCTCTCTTATTTTTGATTATTTCCAATTTTTTTTTAGAGGATTTAGAAAATATAGCTTTATCTAAATTAAGCTTTTAATTGATCATCGAAAGTTTTATTTTTGGAATTTTCGGAAATTTATTCAAAAAATCAAATTCTGAAGTATGCATTTGTACTTTACAATCTCTTAATTTTTCGAGACAATGATCAAACGATTTTTAATAAAACGATGTTAGTCACTGAACTGTTTTTCAGGAAAAATTTCTCGTGCTCAGTTTTTTCAATACATCGTTTGTCTACGTAAATACAATTTTTTTTATTTTTTTTTAAATATTTCCGGGACGTGTCAAAAAACGCGCTTTTCATACTTAATACGGTGAAAAACCTCTTTTTTGGTACGAAATGCTCGATCTTAAATGTTGATCTGTTTTAATAAATTAAAATCTGTACTATGTTTTTTCTAAATATCAAAAACAGCAAGCTAGAAATTTTTTTTTTATTTTTAAGAATTAATGCGAGATTTTATTATTTTTGAATAAAGCCAAGAGACTGGAAACACCCACATTTTCAGTTAATAAAAATTGTATTCTATTATCTATAAAGAATCAAACTTTTATTTGATACCGCACCATGATAAAACACAGTATTGATAAAATGTAAAGTAAATTTAATCACACACGGTGGTGGATGAACTCGTATTCCTTCGCTGAATTTGTTTAATTGGAGTATTGAAATTCCGAGTGCTTTCAAAACTGATAACATTCGCGTTTGAATGGTTTCAAATTTTGATTGTTTACAAAAGTGTAGGAAAGAAAATTTTGTGAACTAGTATGCTATTAAGTACGGATTATTGAAACTTGCACGAATAAAAAAAAATTTCCATGTAGGGGAAGGTAAGGGAAATGAGAAATTAAGGGCAGTAAGGGAAAGAAGAAGTGATAAAAAACGAGTAGAAAGGAAGTAGGAGGAAGTGAGTGCGAATGTAGAAAGAAAAATAAAAGCAAACGAATGGAGGGGAAGTATAGACTGTGTAGGGAAGTAAAGGGTAGGAATGTAGGGGAAATGAAAGGACGGGTAGAAAAAAAGGATTTATAAGGGAGAAGTAGAGAAACTAAGAGGAAATGAGGAGAGAGGAACTAAAAAGTAGGGGAAGTGAGGAAGTGGTAACAGAGGTTGTAGAAGAAATACGGGGGTATTGGTTTAAATAAAAGGAGAGTAGATGAAATGAGAAAAAAAAGTAGAAGTAAGGAAGAAAAAATAAAATCAATGGTGCGAAATTCGGAATTGGAGGAAGTAAGGGAAAAGGGGAAGTTAGAGTAGTGTTAGTAAGTAAAAGTAAGGAAGTATGGCAAGTAGAAGGTATAGGAAGGGATAATAAATTAGGGATAGGTAGGGTAAGTGATGAACAATGATAGGCGAAGGGCGAGTGATAGAAAATGAGGTTGGAAAGTAGAAAAAATGATAAGCAATATATTTAGAAGAAGTAGTGAGAAATAAGGGAAAATAAAGGGAAACATATGGTTAAAGAAGGTAGGGAAATTGAAGGGTGAGAAAGTAACAGAAGTCAGAGATAAGGAATAGAGGAAGTAAAGTAAATAAGTGGTTGGTAGATTAAATAAGGGGAGAGCAGACAAAATGAAAGGAAGAGAGAAAGAAGAAGTCAAGGAGGTAGACTAGTAGTAGTGATGGCAAATAAGAAGTTAAGGGAAGCGAGGTGAAGAAAAAGAAAAAGTAATGGGCAAATTAGCAAATGGTGAGTGAGGTCGATTGTGTGGGGAAAAATTAAAGATAATTTATTGAGGTGAAGTACAGACAGTGTGAAGTAGTGAGGGGTAGGCATATAGGGGAAATGAAGGACTGGGTAGGGAAGAAGGAAATATAAGGGAGAAAATAAAGAAACTTGGGAAAGGTGAGAGAGGTAGTAAAAAACTAGAGAAAGTGAGGGAGCGGTTATAAAAATTGTAGGAGATATACGAGGGTATTAGGTTAAGTAAAAGAAGAGTAGCTGAAATGAGGAGAATAAAAGTAGAAGTGTGGAAAAAGGAATGAGAGCAATGGTGCGAAATGAGGAATCGGAGGAAGTAAAGAAATAGGGGAAGTTAGAGTAGTGTAAGTGAGTGTTAGTGATAGAAAATGATAGGCGAAGGGCAAGTGATGAAAAATAATGGTGGAGAAGTGAGAGAAATGATAAGAAATTAAGCAGAAAAAGTAACGAGAAATGAGAGTAAATGAATGAAAACATGTAGTTAGAGGATGTAAAAAAATTAAAGGATAAGAAAGTAACAGAATATAGGGATGGAAAATAGAGAAAGTAGAGTAAATAAGTCGTTAAAAGGTTGAATTAAGGGAGAGTAGACGAAATGTGAAGAGGAGAGGAAAAGGGAAGTTGAGGAAGGAAACTTGGAGTAGTAATAAAAAATAAAAAATAAGTGAAAGTAAGGTGAAGCAAAGTGAAGAAGAAAAAGTAATGCACAAATGACAAGAGGAAAAGTAAGGGCAAATGTGGGAGAAAAATTAGGCAAAATAAATAAAGGTGAAGTATAGACAGTGCGAGAAAGTGAGAAGTAGGAATGTAGGGAAAATGAAGGGAGGTGTAAGAAAGAAGAATATATGAGGGGTAAATAGAGAAACTCAGGAGAGATAAAAAGAGACGAAGTAAAGGAAGTAAGAAAGTGAAGGAGTGATTATAGACGTTGTGAGAGAAACACAGGGTTAGTAGGTTTAATAAGAAGTATTTGACGAAATGAGCTTAGGGGAAGTAAAAATAATGGAGAAAAAATAATAGCAGTGCTGCGAAATGACGAATCAAGGAAAGCGAGGGGATAGGAAAAGTAAGGGGTAGGGTGGGTAAAGGAATGTTACGAGATATAGGGAGTATGGTGTACAGCATAGGAGGAGAAATAAGGAGTAAGTGGGGTAAGTGATAGAAAATAATGTGATGTAGGGCAAGTGACAAAAATTAGGGTGAAGGAGCAAGAGAATTATTGGAAAATAAACATAAAAAGTGATAACGAACGTATAGAGCATAAGTTATGAAAAATAAAAGGAAATAATGGTAAACGAGTGGTAAGAGGAGGTTAGTAAATTAAAAAGTGAGAAAGTAGCAGAAGTTAGGAATAAGAAATAGAGGAAGTAGGAAAAAAGGGTGGTTAGTAGGTTAAATGCGGAGAGAGTAGACGAAATAAGGGGAGAGTAAAAAGACAAAGAGAAAAGGGGAAGAAGAAGGAAATGCGGGAACTGGAGGCAGTGATGTGAAATAATAAATTAGAGGAAGTGACTGTAAGTAGTAGAAGTCATAAGGAAACGAGCGTTGGAGGAGTAGGGGATTTCTGTATGAATGTGGGAAGGAAAATTAGAAGAGGTGAATGAAGGGAGAGTATGAACAGTGTGGGGATGTAAGGGGTTTTGAATGTGAAGAAAATGAAGGGAGGGCTCGAGAAGAAGGATGTATGAAAAGAAAATAGGAAAACTGAGTGGAGATAAGGACAGAGAAAGCAAAGAAGAAAGGAAAAGTAAAAAAGTGATAATATATGTTATAGACAAAATACGAGAATAGTAGGTTAAATCATAGACGAGTGGACGAAATTAGGAAAGGGGCAGAGAAGAAGTAAGGGAGAAAAAATAACGACAGTAGTACGAAATAAGGAATTAAGGGAAGTAAGGGGATACAAAAAAAGACGTAGGGTAAGAAAGTGCAAGCAAGGAGGTATGGGAGTACGAAAGTGCGGAAAGTGAGAAAAAATGATGAAGGAATTACGGTTAATGGTGAAAGTTGATAGGGGTAGGGAGAGTGATGAAAATGAGGATAAAAAAGTAGGGGAAGTTATGAAAAATGAAGGAAAATGAAGTGGCGAGAAATAAGAAGAAATAACGGTGAACGAGAGGTTACAGGAGATAGGGACAATAATGGAAATTTGGGTGAAATGAGGGAGAATTAGGTTCAATGAGGTAAAAGTAGGCAAAATAAAAAAAGTTGGAGTAAGAGGAATAAGTGAGGTGATCTAGGGAAAGTGATAAAAAACAAGAAAGTAGAGAAAGTAAGGGAAGTGAGATGTGAGATTGGTAAGCGGAAATGAGGAGTAATGAGACGTGTGGAGTGCAGGAAGTAAGGAGGTATAAGTGGAGAAACACTGTAAGTGATGCAAAATGTTGATGGAGTAGGGGAAGTAATACAAAATTAGGAATAATTAAAAAAATGGAAAGGAGGGAATGTAAAAGGTAATTCAAAGAGAGGAAGTAGGTCAAGTGATTAAAAATTGGTAAATGAAAGGTAGGAAGAGTGATAGAAAATTAGTAAATTGAAAGCATGGCAAGTAATGCATTATAAGTGGACGGGAACTTAAAGAAGTGATGTGAAATAAGGGGAGGTAAAGAAAGGGAAGTGGAGGGATAAAAGTAAAGGGGAAAGAGTAGGAACAGTGATAAAAAATAGGAATAGGGAAGTTGTGAGAAATAATGAGAAATGAGAAAAGAGGTAGTAATTGGAAATGATGGGAAGTGAGGGAAAATTAGAGAAGGATAGTAAATAAGTAATAAGTAATAATAATTAATAATAATTAAAAAAAAAAAATTAATAATTAAAAAAAAATAATTAATAAAAAAAGTAAAAGTAATAATAATAATAATAAAAAAAGATAGTAAATAAGTGTGAGGAAGTAGTTAAATGAGGGGAGGGAAGAGGAGAAGTAGAGTGAGTGAGAGATTTGGCACAGTTAGGGCAAATAAGGAGCTGGGTATCAACAGGAGTGATTAATAGGCTATTAAAATAGCGTAGGTAAGTATTGAATTGGTAGTGAGGGCTCGGAAAAGTAAGTGGGAGATTTAGGGTTTGAAGTGTCATCTAGGGCAGATAGGAGAGGAGAAGTACACAAAGAAGAAATTAGAGAAGGGATGGGAAACGAAGGTCAAAGTGGGAGGAATGGAAGTAGAGGAGAGACAGTAGAAGAGGTCAAGCCTGAGATAGAGAGGCTTAAACGAAAAATGCGAAAAAAAAATTTCTGCCGGAAATCATTATCTGTAACATAAATTATTATGCACACTAAAAGTAGAATATCTCAGTAAATTCAGTAGATATCTTATCCGAACATGGTAGGTACATAGATTATACAAAAATACAAAAAATCTGTAAATTTTGAAGATATTAATTGAAAATTGAGGAAATGCACCGTGATAAAATTTAAGAAAATACACAACGTTAGGTCGTCTGCAAAATTCAATTTTATTTCAATAATTATAAAACTCTGACTAACACATCCTTCTTTGTGCATTCACATAATAATCAAGACAAAATAAATTTGGATGGCGAAGTGAGGGGAGGGACGCAGGTGAAGAAAAGTAGTGAAGGATTAGTTAGTGTTAAGGAGGGTAAAGGGGACAGTTAATGAAAAAATTAGGGGCGGGCAGAGACTGGTAGTGATGATAAGAAGTGGAGATAAAAAAATAGGTGATAATGACGGGAATTGTGGGCGGGGGAAGGTGATGGAACGGAGGAAGTAAGTGTCACGAGAGTAGGGGGAGGGATGAGAGAGGAAGAAGGAAAGGGGAGATTGAAAAAGTGATGAAATAGGAAGTAGGGGAGGGGTTGTAGTAAAGTGGAAGGGATGTGGAGAGCATGAGAGGAGAGGAAACGATGATATTGGATTGAATAGAGTCGGATTAGACAGGGTAGGATAAAACAGAAAAAGCTAGTGTGAGTGTGGAGAATGGGAGGAAGAAGGAAAATTTTGAGTCAATCTACTCCAAATACTCATTGTAATATTATTATTTATATAACCAGGGAAAACTAAAGCAGCTTTGTGTTAATAAAAATGTATATTTTCTCGATAGGAACCACCAACTGAGGTAGTGAAATCGTTAAACCAGAAACCCGACGCCTCCGGAAGTGGAGGATCGTCGTCCTCCTCCTCGTCTTCACTAGTTCCAACTATTGAAGAGGATAACACGGCGGTTCAATTGAGGGCTCGGACGGTTGAGAGGCTTTGGAGTCTGACCGAAGATCTAAACGTCCTTTATAAGGAGAACTGGACTCGATTGGCCGCGCGAGAAGTCCTTGAGTTTCAGGAGAGCCTGGCACGTGACTTGAGAAGACCTCTTTCGTCTTCGGTCTACGAATCCGTCAAACCACCCGGACCCAGACGTCGAGATACACACGAGAGGCAATCGCACTTGCGGAGATGGACCTTCAGCAGCAGCCTCCTCTACTCACTCACCCTTATCACCACTATTGGTGAGTCAGCACTTTCAGAACTTTCTCCAAAAGTCACTTCATCTAATCTGGCCTGCCTGTAATACGAGATACATTAATATTCCCCAAATTATATTTTCCCTAATATTTATCTTACCTTACATCTTTCTACCGAATAGCAGTTTGCTATCATTTTTATTTATCGTAATTGCCAATCTACCTAAAATGTATTTTTCCGGATCACCATTTGTCATAATTGTTGTATTTCGGAATTGTGGTTGGACATCATTCTTACTGTACCGAACAAGCAGATAACCTAAAATTAATTTGAAGAAGACGCCAGCTGTCATAAAATGGCGTCAGACATTCTGATTAGCTGATTCAAATTTCGCGGTATAATTCGGATAATCAGAATGCCGGGCGGATATGTGGATAACGACAGATGGCGCTTTGCTTAACCGAATTTTAGGTTATGTTCTCATTTAGTAGAATAAGAATAATGTTAGGCCATTCGAAAATATGAAAATTAGAAAAAATTGAGGTTCGAAAAAATTAAAACAAAAAGTGATTCGGAAAAATTAAAATTAATTTAATTGTCAATTAGGACAATTAAAATTTATGCCAATTTGCTATCAGGTTAAATGATTTGATGTAAAATAAAAATTAGGGAAAATGGAATTTGAGGAAAATTCATGCGCCTCCAACACCAACTTCGTTTTCAATATCCATTTCCAAAATCCACGACTTCTATTTCAATAACAAATATCAATATTTGGATCCTGTTATTAACAAGTAATTAAAGTTTAATTAAATTGGAGATACTTTAATGCTTCCATCAAACTGAGAAATAAAGTTACGGTGATAAAATATTTTTGTTAAGAAGTTTTTATTTCATTTGCAAAAATTATATTTTTCTCCCCTATTTTTTATTCCCCTTTTTCCCCTTTTCTCGAAAAGCTGTCCTTTTTCCCTTTTTTCTTTAAATATACGATATTTGTAAATATAATTGCTCGTTTTATATCTAAAAAATTATTCTGTTCAAAAACTCGAATATCTTACCGCGAATAGTAAAAACCTTTTTTTAGCTTAGAAAATTCTGCTCAATTGAATTAATTTTAATTGATCAATCAATTTATTTATTTATTCTAATTCTACTCTAGAATTTTATTTTTTCAAATTTGACTAATTTTTAAACCAAACTATTCAGGAACTAAATAAAACTTTTAAGATAAAATATTTTTTGTTATATCTATACATAATTATACAATTATTTTTTAATTGGGTAAAAATTTAAACAATAAATGCAAGATTCGCAACTTATTTTAATGACATTTTTGAATTAAACACAAATCTAATACGTTCTAGAATTTAATTTTAAAAAAGTACCAAAAACTAAATTTAAGCGCAGTTTTCATTAAATGTTAATTTTTTTTTTAATATAAATTTTATAAAAAATTTAATTAATTTAAAGATTTATCAAAATTTAAGATACCTCTTTTTCTCTTACTCTTTCTTAGATCAAGAAGCCTAAACTTTTTTTTAACTAAAATAAAGCCTAATAATGGTATTTCTTATTTTTAAATTTTAAATTTAAAACAATTTTTATTTTGAATTATTTTCTCCCTCAGGGTTTAATTTAGAAATGTTCATAGTTTCTTTCAGTTTTACTTTGTTCTTCAAAAATTTTTAAATAGTTCCTGCTTTTAGAATTTAGGTAATGTAAAATAATACGATTTTGAAATTAGACAATTTCTATTATTTCATGGAGCAATTTTTATGCGTTTTAAATTCAGCAATTTCTAAATTATTAATAAAAAATTTGAATTTATCAAACATATACAATTTTTTGAATTATTTAACTCATTTAAAAAAACTTTTAGCACTTTGAATATTTTAACTTTTAATATTATAGATTTTTAAATAGCTTATGTTTTTTAATATAAGAAAATAAAAATTTGAGGGATTTGGACAACTTTCTTAAGAACTTTAGAAAATAAAATAAATTTTGTTCAAATGGATATCATTAAAATATAAAAATTTTTAAGGATTTTGAAAGTTTTAAATTATTTTAAAAGATTTTGACGAATTTTGAGAAATTTCGTTCTAAAAGTTTTAGAATTCCTGATATTAAAAATTTTTTGCAATTGATTTTCAAATACTTTATGTTTTAAATATAGAAAAATAAACTTCAGGGACTTCATTCATTTATTTTTTCAATTATTTACAATGCAAGTTTCTGAATTATTAATAGTGCATTTACTTTTTTTATATGTAAACAATTTTTTAATTATATACATCTCAAAAATTTTTAGAACTGTTATTAATTAAAAATGTGATATTATAAATTTTTTTAAACTCATATTTTAAATATTAGAAAATAAAATTATGAAAGGTTTTACAAATTTATAGAGAATTTTAGTATATAAAATAAATTACATTTTAAGTGATAACAAGAAAATACAAAAATTGCAAAGGATTTGAAAGATTTTAAATTATTTGAAAATATTTCAACAAATTCTAAAAAAATTTCGTTTCGGAAAAATTATAGAATTCCTAACATTGAAATATTTGTAGTAACTGATTATGACTTACTTTATGTTTTTAATATTATCAAATAAAAATCCAGGGAGCTTATTTTTTTTAATAATTTTTTTCTTTATTAATTGACATTAAATCCAAGGACTTTATTCATTTAAATTCGTTTCTTGTAAACTTATTTTCATACAAATTTGAACATTTGCATATAATTTTTGAAATTGAATTAAAATACTAATTTAAAAACAAAAGAAAAATTTTAAAAAATACACAATTTTAATAGAAATTAATTAAATATAAATAAACTTCAATTATACGAATTATAGCTAATATTCAATTACATAACCTAAAATAAATAATTAACTTATATTACTAATAGCGAAGAATTAAAACATATTTACATATAATTTCAAAAACTAAATTAATATACTTAATTCACAACATCAGGCACATTTAAAAAATTACGTAATTGGAATAGAGGTATTTTAAATATATTTCAAGTTTTGTTATACAAATTATATCCAATATTTGTTTATATAACCTTCATTATATAATTAATTCGTGTTACTTATTTTAAGAACTCAATTTTAATCTTTATTCAATTTCATATTGTGAAAAAATTTATTAGTTGATAACTAGTTAATCATTTCACAAAATACCAAGCATTGAACCATAATTTTCATTATAACATTCATATAATTTGTTCTATATTTTTTTCAAATTTGAACTTTCATTTATGAAAATTTTGATTCATTAATAACCTTTCAAACTAGTTTAAAATTTAAGTTTTAATAGTATCAGTTAGTAATGAAATAATCAATTCACAGCATGAAAAGCATCAAACAATTATTTTCATTAAAGCATTCAAATAATTTTTATATTATAAAAAAAATTACATTGTATTTCTATACATTTAACTTACTAATACACTTTTAAGCTGACTTAAACAAAATGAAAATATATGTACATATAATTTTTCAAATTGAATCACAACATTAAAAGCCTTAGGCAATTATTTTCATTGAGACATTCAAATAATTTTTACTTCATACATTTTGCTTTTAACTTGAAATTTTATTTCTGAACATTTGAATTGATGCTAATGTTTTATACTAATTTTTGAGAAAATAGAAACATATGGACATATTATTTCAAAAATTAAATTTAGATCCTCATTTTACAACATCACAAACATTTAGAAAAATTATATAATTGTAATAGAGATAGGTGCATGTTTTAGATAAAAATAAACTTTTATCATGCAAATAATACCCAATATTCAATTATAGGATGTTGAAAAAAAAATCTATTTATGTACTTTAATTGAAAAAAAAAAAATTTTACGTAATTTAATGTTGTGAAAAAATCAATCAGTCGATGATTAACTCAGTTTAAAAGTTAAACTAGTTTGAAAAAAACTTAATTGCTGAAGATTTGATTTGTTAATAACCTTTTCAACTTATTCGCGAAAATGTAAGTTTCAATAGAATCAGTCCATAATTAATAAATCAGTTCACAGCTTGAAAAGCATCAAACAATTATTTTAATTGAAGCATTCAAATAATTTTCACATTATATAATTTTTTCGTTTAGAATTGCACTTCTATATATTTATTTATTTAATTTATTATAAAGCTCTTAAACTTATTCTAAATTTTTTTAATTGTAAAATGCTACCCTAATTGTTTCTTTTGGTGAGAAAATGTCATAATTTTTCTTTTACTTAGAAAAAAATTGTTTAGAGGTTATTGCATTATGAAAAAACAATATGGAAAATTTCGCTTCAACAGTTGATCCTTTAGAGAAAAAACCTTTTTTGGTTCAAACTTCAACTGCTTCGTTGAAAGAATTGAAACAATTTTGTTAACATTTTTTGTTAGTATAAATTAATTTTTTTAACTAAAAACTTTACTTGTATTTCATATTTGGTTTAGTTTTTGGTAGAAACTAATATTTTTTGATAGACATTGAATCTTTTTGATGAAAAATTTATCTATTCTTCTGAACATTTGTATTTGTATTATTTTTATATTTTTTGTAAAAAATTCATCTTTTTGTTGAAAATTGATTAATTATTTGAACTTGACATTTCACTATTCTATCTTTCTTTGTAAAAAATGTATCTTTTTTGTGATAGTTATTCAAAATTCTTGGTTGAAAATTAATTTTTTTATACAAAATTTAACTGTCAGTTAGAGAATTCCTTTAAAAATTCCAGATTAAAAATATTTGTATTGAAATCAATCTTTTTGGTAAGAACTAATCGTTTTGATTCAAAATTCATTTTTTTTATTCAAAATTATTTGTAATTATTAAAAATTAATTTTGTTGAAAGATAATTTAACTAGTCCATTTTTTGTCAGAATTTTTTTTTCTTGAGACTTTTGATCTTCTTGATTAAAAATTTACCTATTTTGTGAAAAATTAATCTATTTTGTTGAAAATTTGGCTTTTTTTTAAATTTATATTTTCAATTAAAAATTTAACTATTAGGTTCGACTTTTTTCTTTGTTAAAGATTCATTATTTTAGTTAAGACCCAATTTTTTTGATGAAAAAATTAATTATTTGTATGAAAATTCTTTTTTCTTTGAGAACGAATTTTTTAAAATGAAAATCTATATGTTCCATGTTTAGTTTGAAATTCATTTCCTTAGAGGAAAATTGCACTATTAGTTTAAAAATTTTTAATTTTTAATTAAAAATCAATATTTTTGATAGAAACTAATCTTTCTGTTTTAAAATTAATATCTTTGATTAAAAATAAGTTGTTATTATCAGTTCATTTGTTAAAAAATTTAACAAAAGTTTTACTTTTTTCTGTTAAAACTGAATTTTTTAAACTGGAAATCGGAATATTCCACGTTGGTTTAATATTAATTTTCTTTAGTTAAAAATCCATCTGTTTGGTTGAAAACTAAACTATTTTTTGAAAATTCATCTTTTTTTTTAAATTTGTCTTTTTTGGTAAAAAGTTTGACTTTTCCTAAAATTCATTTCTGTGATTAAAAATTGATTGTTATTATTAAAAATTAATTTTTCAAACTCATGATTCAGTTATTTAATTTTGTTTGAAATGTATCTTTTTGGATAGACGTTTAATCTTCTTGTTTACAAATTTAACTATTTCGTGAAAAATTCATATAGTTTGTTAAAAATTGGTCTTTTTGGTAGGAATTTTATCTTTTTCGGTCAAAAATTTAATCATTGGTTTGAAAATCTCTTTATAAATTCAAAATTTAGTTTAGAATTCATGTATTTAGTTTAAAATAATTCTTTTTGGGAAGAAATTAATTTCCTTAATTGAAAATTAATTTTTTGAACAAAAAATGTACTATTCTATTTTTGTCAGAAATTTATCTTTTTTTTTTAATACGTTTGATCTTTCTGAATAAAAATTCAACTAGGAGTTTGTTAATGTCTTACAATTTTAAAATTTTTGTTACAAATTCATGTGCTTAGAACAAAATTATTCTTTTTTGGTAGAAAATTAATCCCTTTAGTTAAAAATGTATTTCTCTGAATAAAAATTGATTTTTGAAATTAAAACTTTTACTATTTCATTTTTTTTAATTTATCTTTTCTATAATAGACATTTAATCTCTTTGGTTGAAAATTCATTTCCTTAATGGAAAATTTAACTATTAGCTTAAAAATTCATGTGAAGATTAAAAATTCAAAGTATTTTGTCAAATATTAATCTTTTTAGTAGAAATTAATCTTCTGGGTTAAAAATTCATTTATTTTATTGAATATTAGTTGTCATTATCAAAAATTAAAATTTTTAACTGGTAATTTAACTATTCCATTTTTTGTCGACATGTATCTTTTTTGATAAACATTTATTTTTCTTGGTAAAAAATTAATTTATTCTGTTGAAAAATGGTCTTTTTTTTGTAAAAAATTAATCTTTTTGGCTGAAAATTAATTTCTTCAATTGAAAATTAATTTTTTTAACTTAAAATTTTCCTATTCGATTTTTTATTAAAAATTTGTGTTTTTTATGATAAACATTCAATCGTCTTAGTTAAAAATTCATTTCTTGAATGTAAAATTTAACTATCAGTTAAAAAATTCCTGTAAAAAATTAAAAATTTAAAATATTTGGTCAAAAATAAATCTTTTTAGTAGAAACTAATTTTCTAGGTTAAAAATTTATTTCTTTCATTGAAAATTAGTTCTTATTATCAAAAATTAATTTTTTCAACTAATAATTTAACTATTCCATTTTTCGTTAAAACGTATCTTTTTTGATAGACACTTATTCTTCTTGGTAAAAAATAAATTCATTTTTTCGAAAAATTGTCTTTTTTTCTGGAAAATTAATCTTTTTGATACAATTTTCCTATTTGATTTTTTATAAAAAAAATTTGTGTTACTTATGATAAACATTTAATCTTCTTAGATGAAAATTTATTTTTCTAGTAGGAACTTTAACTGTTAGTTAAAAATTTTTTTTTTTAATTCAAAATTCAAAATATTTACCTAAAAGTCAATCTTTTGGTTCGAAACTAATCTTTTTGGTTGAAAACGCATTTCTTTAATTCAAAATTAGTTTTTATTATTACAAATTTATTTTTCAACAGATAATTTAGCTATTCCATTTTTTTCGAAAATCTATCTTTTTTCACAGATATTTAATCTTCTTAAAAATTGAAAATTAACTTCAAAAAGTGAACTACTTTGGAGAAATTTATCTATTTTGTTGAAAGTTTTTTTTTGGACACAAATTCGTCTTTTTGTTTGAATATTCAACCTTTGGGTTGAAAATTCACTTTTTCAATTTCAGGTTAATTATTTTAGATGAAATTAAATTTCTTGCAGTGCATTATTGAAATTTTTATCTCGTCTTGGTAGAATATTAATCTTCCTGATAACTAATTCTTGTTTTTGGTTTAAAATTTAAAAATTATTCCAAATAATCCTTTAAAAATTCAAAATTTAGTTAAAAATTTGTGTATTTGGTTAAAAATTATTAATGTTTTTAGTTATAAATATATTTCTTAAATTAAAAATTAGTTTTCAGAACTTAAAATTTCACTATTTCATTTTTTGTCAAGAATTTTTTCTTTTTCCTTTTGATAAACATTTTTTTTAAGTTTAACTTATAGTTTAAAAGTCTCTTCAAAAATTTAAAATTTGATTAAAAATTTATGAATTTGGTAAAAAATTTATGAATTTGTTTAAAAATTAACTTTTTTTGGTAGAAAATTGATACTTTTGGTTGGAAACTCATTTCTTTGATTGGAAAATAATTTTTTGAATTTAAAATTTTGCGGTTCCATGTATTGTCAAAAATTTATCTTTTTCATCTTCATCTTCCATGCTTAAAAAATCATTTTTCAACTTAAAAATTTTACTATTCCATTTTTTGTCAAAAAGTTATCTTTTTTTTTGACATTCAATTTTTTTTTTTGAAAATTCAGCTGTCTGGTTGGAAATTTTATTATTTTTTAAAAATTTGTCTATTTTTTTAATGCTTTCTTTAAGTGAACAATTTAACTTTTTGTTAAAAATTTAAGTATTAGGTTCCAAATTCCCTTTTTTGATAAAAGACACATCATTTTGTTCCAAAATTAATTCCTTTCTTAAAAACTTGACTATTTTTTAAAATTTTTGTTGAAAATTTGTGTACAGTACATTGTTGCAAAATTATCTTTAATTTTTAAATAGAAGAGAAAAACAATTTTTAGTTTAAACATTTCTACAGTACTTTAGAAATTATTTTTGTCTATAATTTACATGTAAAATGTGTAATTGATTTCAGCTTACTAATTGTGATAAAATTCGAAATTTTCATGTTCCAGGGCCAATCATATTTTTAAACAATTGTTTTCTCTCATTAAATCTATAGTTTATTCTTAAATAAATAATAAGTACTTTTCAGGAACACCACAATTTTTCAGGCCCAAATTTCTATTTTTTGAAAGTCGAAAGCTAAGGAAAATATCACAGAAAAAACTCAAAAAATAAAAGTAAAATTCAATCTTTATTTGTTTACAAAAAAATTAAAAGGTATCGTTTTTAACATTCACAATTATAAATTTTTAATAAAGACCTTAACTTCTATAATATTAAATTAATTAAATCCTAATTTTAAGGCATCATTTTACTATTTTTCATTAAACCAAAAACAAAAATAAAATTTAACGCAAAATATATATTCCCGAAAATTCATCAAACCATTTGTTAAAACCACAGGTTTTACCATGCCAATAAACTATTTTCAATCAACCGCTTCACCTGGTTGATTGAGGTTGAACACAGTTCATTAAAATTTTCCATCACAGAGTCGGGCTTACATTTCTGTAATTAAAATTTACAGAATACTTTACACAAATTAAATTGAACTTTATGCTGAACCTGGATAACATTTTTAAAAAACTGCTTCTCATGTTTTATTTCAGAATACATTTTTGTAATTAGTCACTTTTAATTACTATTAAAACAAAAAAAATTAGTTAAAAACTTTAATTTAAATTTGTTTGACTCTCAACTTTTTTTATTTGCTTGAAAAATAAATATACTGGCGAATAAATAAGAGTTTATTTGCAAGTAATGAAAATTAAGATTATAAATTTGCCTCAACATCAGGACATTTTTTATAACATTTTTCAACCGAAAAAATGGATTTTTTAAAAAAGTAGAATTTTCGACAAAAAAGATCATTTTAAAAAAATTGTTAAATTAAAAAAAAAATTAAGTCCTGAAAAAAAATAGTTCAACTTTTCGCCAAATAACTGATTTTTCAACCCACAAAGATTAAATTAAATTAAACTTTTAGTAAAATTTTTCAACTTTTTTTAAATAGATGACTTTTCTCCCAAAACACGAATTTTCAACAAAGAACACAAATTTCTAACCAGGTAGTTAAATTTCAAGCCAGAAAGGAAAAACTCATGAAAGACAGTTGATTTTTCTACCCGGAAAGTTGTATTTTTGAAATTCATTTTTAGCCAAAAGAGATGAATTTTTAACCAAGGAAGATTATTTTTTTACTATTAAATATGAATTTTTGATCCAAAAGGACAAATTTAAAACAAAATAGTTAAATTTTCGACCAGAAAAGATAAGTTTACTAAAATTGTTGAATTTTCAAAAAAAAATTAAATCTTCAATAAAATAGTTAAACTTTTTGCTAAATGACTAAATTCTTAGTACGCAAAAATGAATCTTTAGCCAAGAAGATTAATTTTCTACCGAAACACAAATTTTTAAGAAAATTGTAAAATTTTCGACTTTTTTTACCCAAAAAGTGAAATTTTTGATAAAAAAGATTCAGATTACTTTTTTACGATTAAATATGAATTTTCTATCCAAAAGGACAAATTTTGAACAAAATAGTTAAATTTTCGACCTGAAGAGATAAGTTTACCAAAATTGTTAAATTCTCAGAAAAAAGTTAAATCTTCAATTAAATAGTTAAACTTTTTGCTAAATGACTGAGTTTTCAGACAACAATGATTAATCTTCAGCCAAGAAAATTAATTTTCTACCAAAACACAAATTTTTAACGAAATATTTAAATTTACAAAAAAATTAAATTATCAATAAAATAGTTAAACTTTTTACGAAATGACTAAATTTTTATTCCACAAAAAAAAATCTTCAGCTAAGAAGATTAATTTTCTACCAGAACACAAATTTTTAACAAAATAGTTAAATTTTCAACCAAAAAAGATAAGTTTACCAAAATAGTTGAATTTTCTTAAAAAAAAAAGATTTAAATGTTCAATAAAATAGTCCAAATTTTTGCTAAATGACTAAATTTTCGGTCCAAAAAGATAAATCTTCAGCCAAGAAGATTTATTGTTTACCAAAACACAAATTTTTAACAAAATAGTTGAATTTTTAGCTAAAAAAGATAAGTTTACCAAAATTGTTGATTTGAAAAAAAAATTCAGTCTTCAATAAAATAGTCCAAATTTTTGCTAAATGACTGAATTTTCGGTCCAAAAAGATAAATCTTCAGCCAAGAAGATCGATTGTTTACCAAAACACAAATTTTTAACAAAATAGTTGAATTTTCGGCTAAAAAAGATAAGTTTACCAAAATTGTTGATTTGAAAAAAAATTAAATCTTCAATAAAACAGTTAAACTTTTTGCCAAATGACTGAGTTTTCAGACAACAAAGATAAATCTTCAGCCAAGAAGATTAGTTTTCTACAAAACACAAATTTTAAAAAAGATAAGTTAAAAAAGATAAGTTTACCAAAATTTATGATTTAAAAAAAAAATCAAATCTTCAGTAAAATAGTCAAAATTTTTGCTAAATGACTAAATTTTCGGTCAAAAAAGATAAATCTTCAGCCAAGAAGATTAATT
>JAUELO010000293.1:2265624-2276647 GCA_032357855.1 Amphibolips quercusostensackenii | reverse complement strand
GAAATCGTCACAAGGGGGGTGGGGGGTAAAAAATAATTGAAAATAGCATCACGTAATATGTGGACTTTCCCCAAATATTTAATATTCAGCTTAGAAGCAATAAAAATGTTAATAACAATATGAATTTTATGGTATTTATACATTATTCAGTAATATTCCATTTCCTTAATCCACATAATGCTCAGAGATAGAATATACAGGTGGTTGTATATGTTTCCTTCAACTCGGGTCAGTTCTTACGTATCTCCTTCGGGAGTATGACCTGCATATTAAATTGCTATATAGCAGAGAATCACCCATTCCCGAAGCAACAGCCTTGCATTTCGTTCTGACAAATACCTTATCTCCCTTTCTAACCTGCCAGATATTATTCACAAGAAATTTTTTCTCCGGAGAAAGGAATCTTGTCTCGAGGAATCCGCAATGCATAATTTTTTGTTATATAGAAATTAATTTAAAAACTTTTTTCAAAAGTTAAATATTCTACAAATAGGGAGAGTCCATATTAGAATGGTCCAAAAATTTGACTCTTGATTTTTGTTGATTTACGCTGTCTTCCTAATTTGTTCGTTTATCGAAAAAAAAATTTTTTTTTTAGATCGCTTCAAAGTTTGAGCGCGCCTACGGCGCGCGTGGGTTGTTTTTTGCGCTTCGCGCTCGTTATTTGATTTACCTCGCGCTACGCTCTTGGTCTTTATACTTCCTCTACATTTGTGCACAGACCTTTTGAAATCAAGGCTTGAGCTAACGACAACTGTAATTTGATGATTGTGAATTCTCTTTTTTTAAAGCTTCTTCGGCTTTAACGAACACATTCTAATCAGGTATCTTGTGCGCCGCACTCAATTTTGTCCAAAATGCGAAACTATTTTAGATTATGCTCAACACGCGAGTTTGAGCGCGCCTAGGGCACGCGACTCTTGGTTCTCGCGCGTTGCGCTCGATCATATATTCATCTCGCGCTTCGCACTCGATTACGTATTTACCTTGCGTTGCCAACAATATTAATTTTATAGCAGAAAAGTTTAATTTTCAACTATGTAAAGAAACTTTCCATCAGATAATTAAAATTTAAACTGGAAAAGGAAAACTTTTAACTAAGAATGTAATAATTAAAATTTCAGTAAAGTAATTAATTTTCAGCAAAAAAAATTTAATCAAAGTATTAAAATTAAAAAAAGGAGATACGCAACCAAAATAATGAATCAATAACCAAAAAGATCAAATTCCAGCAAAGTAGTTCTACTTTCCACAAAGTACTTTGAAATTTCAACTCAAAAAGATAAATTATTAAATACAATTTAAAGTTGATATTTTAATAAGAAAAAATCTTAATTTTAATCTAAAAATAGCTAAATTGTACCCAAAAAGATAAATTGTCAAAAAAAAATTCAATTTTTAACCAAAAAAAATTATGCTTCCTGTTAAAAAGTGATCGCTAAGAAATTTGCAGATCTTTCCTGAACGCACACTCTTTTTGATTCTGTTTTTCCAAAAATTTAATTTCTGCATTTTAAATTATATTGTTTACAAATAGAACAAAAACAACGCATCGTATCGAAAAATAAATTACAAAAAATTTTTAGCTCTGTTTTTGTTAACAAGTTTGGTCTTTCTATTTTTTTTATATCTTGTATCGTTTGTCTAAAAATTTAAATTTTCTATATTCAAAGCAGTTATTTTGCAAATAAAAAAAAAAACTACGCATCCTATCAAAAAATAATATCTGAAACATTTTTAGATCTTTTTTAAACACATAATTTTTGTCAAATTATCTTTTATCGTATCTTGTATAGCTTGACCGCAAAGTGTAATTTTTGATTTTTATAATTTTTTGTGTGGTCAAAATTTAAGTTTTCGACTTGAAAAAACATTCAAAAATTTGTTGCCAAAATCTCGTACGACGTTTCAAAATCAACGTTTCTCTTGTCTTCCATTTTTTTCATATCATGCGTTGTTTGGCTTAAAATGCTCTTTTTCGTTTATCCTATTTAAAAATAGTTGATAACGAATTTCAAGATCCTTTTTAGGTGAACAACTTTTTTTCATTAATTTTCATGTTTCGTTCTATGTGCTGCATAAAAAAAAACTTATTGTTTACCTTGAATGTTATTTTTTCTTTAAAAAAAAAATTTACGCGTTTTATCAAGAAATGATCAATAACAACTTTATAGATATTTTCCAGCGTACAACTTTTGTTGATTTTTTTTGTACCTTGCATCGTTTCTCCAAAAA
The DNA here is from genome assembly GCA_032357855.1 of Amphibolips quercusostensackenii. Taxonomy (NCBI): domain Eukaryota; kingdom Metazoa; phylum Arthropoda; class Insecta; order Hymenoptera; family Cynipidae; genus Amphibolips; species Amphibolips quercusostensackenii. The sequence continues at coordinate 2,274,412 of JAUELO010000293.1, read as the reverse complement.
TTCAATTTCCTTTGTATTCAATATTATTTCTTAAGTTAAAAACAAAAACCACCTATCTTATCAAAAATTATTATTAACAAATTTGTAGCTCTTTTTTGGGTGAACGACTGTTGTGGATTTATTATTTTTCGTAGCTTGAGTCGTTTTTATAAAAGAATAATCTTTGTCATGTTTTTTTACGAATGAAACAAAATCTACCCGCTTAATCAAAAAATGATGATTAACAAAAACGTAGTTCTTTTTTGGGTAAACAACTGTTCTAAATTAGTTTTTTTCTGTAGCTTGCGTTATTTGTCCAAAAATTTAATTTTTGTGATCTTTTTTGCGAATAAAGCAAAAACTGCGCGTTTAATCAAAAAATAGCTATTAACAAATTTGTAGCAATTTTTTGGGTGAAAAACTGTTGTGGATTTATTTTTTTCGCAGCTTGCGTCGTTTTTCCAAAAATTTAATTTTTGTAATGTTGTATTCTGCGAAAAAAACAAAAACTGCGCGTCTTATCAAAAAATTTTAATTAAATATTTTGTAGAAATTTTTTGGGTAAACAACTGTTGTGGATTGATTTTTCTCGTAGTTTGCGTCGTTTGTCCAAAAATTTAATTTTTGTTATGTTGTATTCTGCGAATAAAACAAAAACTGCGCGTCCAATCAAAAAATGATTAGTAAAAAATTTGTAGCAATTTTTTGGGTGAACAACTGTTGTGGATTTGTTCTTTTAAAAGCTTGTGGTGTTTGTCCAAAAAATTAATTTTTGTAATGTTGTTTTTTACAAATATAACAAAATCTACAAATTTAATCAAAAAATAATTATTAACATATTTGTAGCTCTTTTTTGCAAGAACAACTGTTGTAAATTTATTGTTCTCGTAACTTGTGTCGTTTTTTCAAAAACTAAATTTTGTAATGTTGTTTCTCACGAATGAAACAAAATTTAACGCGTCTAATTAAAAAATTATTATCAACAAATTTGTAGCTCTTTTTGGGGTGAACAACTGTTGGGGATTTATTTTTTCCGTAGCTTACGTCGTATGTCCGAAAATTTAATTTTGGTAATGTTATTTTTTTCGAATAAAACAAAAACTACGCGTCTAATTAAAAAATGACTATTAACAAATTTGTAGCTCTTTTTGTGTGAACAACTGTTGTTGATTTATCTTTTTCCGTAGCTTACGTCGTTTTTCCGAAAATTTAATTTTGGTAATGTTATTTTTTTCGAATAAAACAAAAACTACGCGTCCAATTAAAAAATGACTATTAACAAATTTGTAGCTCTTTTTGGGTGAACAACTGTTGTTGATTTATTTTTTCCGTAGCTTACGTCGTTTGTCCAAAAATTAAATTTCTGTAATGTTGTTTCTGCAAATACAACAAAAACTGTGCGTCTAATTAAAAAATAATTATTAAAAAACTTGTAGCAATTTTTTGGGTAAACAACTGTTGTGGATTTATTTTTTCGGTAGCTTGCGTCGTTTGTCCAAAAATTTAATTTTTGTAATGTTATTTTTTTCGAATAAAACAAAAACTACGCGTCCAATTGAAAAATGACTAATAACAAATTTGTAGCTCTTTTTGGTAAAACAACTGTTGTTGATTTATCTTTTTCCGTAGCTTACGTCGTTTGTCTAAAAATTAAATTTTTTTAATGTTGTTTCTGCAAATACAACAAAAACTGCGCGTCCAATTAAAAAATGATTATTAAAAAACTTGTAGCAAGTTTTCGGGTAAACAACTGTTGTGGATGTATTTTTTCCGTAGCTTGCATCGTTTGTCCAAAAATTAAATTTTTGTAATGTTGTTTTTCACGAATAAAACAAAATCTACGCGCTTAATCAAAAAATGATTATTAGCAAATGCGTGTTTTTTTGGGTGAACAACTGTTGTGGATTCATTTTTTTCCGTAGCTTGCGTCGTTTGTCCAAAAATCTAATTTTTTTAATGTTGTTTTCTTCGAATGAAACAAATACTACGCGTCCAATAAAAAAATGAGTATCAACAAATTTGTAGTATTTTTTTGGGTAAACAACTGTTGTGGATGTATTTTTTCCGTAGCTTACGTCGTTTGTCCAAAAATTAAATTTTTGTAATGTTGTTTTTCACGAATAAAACAAAAACTGCGCGTCTTATAAAAAAATGATTGATAAAAAATTTGCGAATTTTTTCAGGCGCACAATTTTTTTCAAATTCATATTGATTGTATTGTTCCCGGATAAAGCCCAATAAAATGCAAAATATCAGTTACATGTCAAATTCATGCTAAAATTGCTATTCTATACTTTTTTGAGGTCTTTATTTATATTGAATAAAACAAAAGCTTGCAAATATTTTCAACTAATCTTTAATGGTTAAAAAATTATTATTTATTTAAACAATTTTTTTCTCCTATAAATCGTAAAAAATGATTATTTTTTGTGATAAATGGTACAGTGATAAATTTCAAGGATATCACTTCTTGCTTTGCATATTTGACAATTACGTAAACAATTTTTTATTGTTTTAACAATTTTTACCCTATTAATCATGCATAGTTCTTTTTCTGGAGCTAATGACACAATTAACGAATTTTAAAAGAAATATTTTTTAAGGATATTTGACAATTGCGTAAACAATTTTTATTAGTCTAAATAATTTTTTCATTATTTACGAAAAGTTATCATTAAATATTTTTAGAAGAAAAATGTAAAGTTTAATTGTTAACTTTATTAATCATAAAATGAGCCAGTTAGCAATGCATGATTCTAAAATCTTCTATCTTAAAATTTTTCTATTTTAGGTCTTTAACTTTAAGTCTATATTTTCAAATAAAAAAAAAACATTTTAATTCACATTTAAAGACCTCAATAATTAAAAATTAAAAGCGATTGATATTAAAAACGTTTTAAGATAATTAACTATAAATCTTAATTAATATTAATAATATTTTTAAGAAAAGTGTGGTTCTGGTGATACTGCATCTGTTCAAAACTAAACAATTTACGGATTTCGACGTTAAAAATTAAACTATTTCAATTCAAAAACCGTAGTTATTGATCAAACGTTTGAAATATTAAAACATTATGAATTAACTTGAATTTTCAAATAATTTAAAATTAATATATTTATAGTTAAACGCTCTTATTCTTTTCAAAATCATATTCAAATATTCTTTCAATCTAAAATATTTTATTTTGGACCCATACCGCTTGAAATTTTCAACTAAAAAAAAGAACAATTTTTTAATATTCAGCAACATTTGCCTATCAATTAATAATGAGCAAATACATTTCAAATATCACAATTTGAACATTTTGAAAAATAATTTTTTGAAATAGAAAACCTTGAATTGTTAAAATCTCAGAAAGCTACATTTAAACTTGTAATGTTACAGTTTTATTTGTTATATTCGAAAATTTTTGAATTTTCAAATAGAATTTTTCTGATTCAGAAAAGGCCATTTTTTAATTTAATTTATTTTTATTGAGTTTATTTTTTTGAGTTGAAAAAAAGGAAGTTTTCATTTTCAATATTTTATGAACTGATAGAGAAAAATTTCTTATTAAAATTTTTTTTGATTCAAAGGGACAAAATATTAGTTACTGGAAAAGGGCAATTTTTTAGAAAAATTTTAGATTAAATTGGAAAGCAGGAAATTGTTGGTTTTAAATTGTTTTTTGAAACTGAATGAAGGATATTTTTTTATTTTGAAGATTATTATTAAGTTGCAAGGGATTTAATTTTTGTCCTTTTTTTAATTTAGTAAAGGCCATTTTTTAACATTTTTATTAAGCTTAAAGGAAGAATTTTTTTAGTTTTTTTTTATAAATTAAAAAAGTGTAGTTTTGGTTTTTTCAAATTATATAAGGATAATTTTTTTATTCCTAACATTTTTTTTGATTTGGAAGAAAGGAAAGTTTTGTTTTTAATATTATACTAAATTAAAAAGCAGGAAACTTTTTATTTTGCAAATGGATTTTAATTTTAATTGTTTAATTTGAAACTGTTAAAAGCTTTCAATTTATAAGTATAAATTATTGAGCGACAGAACTAAAAATTCCTAAACACAAAATTTTGTAGACTTTAATTCCAAAATTTACAAACTTAAAAGAGTTCCTATTTGATTATATCAATTTTTATCTGATTTTTTATTACTGCCATTTTTCGCATTATTTTTAATCAAAATGATCACGCTGAGCCGCAGTTATTCTAGAAAATATTATTTAACTGTAGTGAACCAAAATGGATCTGTCAAAACAAAATTTAATGGAGAAGAGATAACTGGCGTAAAGTTATGAAAGCATATTTTACCATGGAATACATCAATGTAAAGCAAACATGAATTTGTATTGTAAATTTTATCGAACCTAGCAAATATCTTTTTGCCAATTGGAATATTCAGTTGTCGAGTTTTTCCAATAAACAAAAAAGTTTTTTCTTCGATAGACCGAATTTACTGAATCCGTTTCGCAAGAGCTATCTACAGAATATTAAATATTTGCAATTCCTTTTTCTCTCGGATATTAAAGTGCAATGCTAATACGAATTCAGAAACTTGTTTCATATCTAGAATCTATACACATAACTCACTCACGAAATATAATAGTTTTCAGTAGTTCAAAAGTGTACCTCGAGAATTGCAGAATCGATCTGTATTTTTAGTTTTCTCGTACGAGAAACTGAAATCCACTTAAAACTGAGTGGATAGTACAATGTAGAATTAACATTAATTAAAACTTGCTGGCGTGCTTTATGCAGCGTTTACACTCTCGTGTGGGTACATTGAATAGGGGTGGGAGAGGCAGCGCCCACAGTGGGGGAAAAGTGGATACTTTTTGGTAATTATTTAAACAATTTTTATAAATAAATCTTGACTTTCGTTTCTTATTTATTTTTGTTTCACTTCTCTTCTATCTTATTCTCATTGTACCATCTTTTTTACATTCATTTTTTCATTTTTTCTCATTTGGTTTTCTAGCCCCCTCCAACTCCTCCATCCACTCCCCACTCATTTCATCCTCTCCAAGAAGCTTTAGCACATTCTCTTGCTAACTTCCTTGGTCTTCTTTTTCTTTCCTACATTCTTTCTATACATGCTTCCATATTTCCTCCTTCCACTCACATATTCTGCACTTTTTGTTCTCTTTCTTTTCCCAATACGTTTTCTCCCTCACCTTCTTTTCAACATAAATTTTTCTATTCTTGTCCATCTTCTCACTCCTCATTCCTTTTCTAAATACTTTGATATCCCTTTCTTTTTTATCATCTATTGCTATTTATTAAATTTCCATTCCTCAATTATTTTCCATCTTTCCATCAATTTTCTTTCCCTGTTTCTTCTCTCCAATTCTTCGTACTATACTTTATTACCTTTTTCTATATCTCTAGCATTTGAAAAGTAATTTTTTCTCCTTCGCATCTTGTTAGTTTTATTGCCCTCTTTCTTTTTTCTTCTTCCTCCTTCTAACACTTTTTTTCTATATCCCCTTCCTTTCCCTTTCCCAGGTACATTGAATAGGGGTAGGAGAGGCAGCTCCGCACAGTGGGGGAAAAAAGATGCTTTTCGGTAATTTTTTAGACAATTTTTATAAATAAATCTTGACTTTCGTTTCCTATTTCTTTTCCTTTCACTTCTCTTTTATATTATTCTTATTGTACCATCTTTTTTACATCCATTTTTACATTTTCTCTCATTTGCTTTTCTAGCCCCCTCCAACTCCTTTATCCACTCCCCACCCATTTTATCCTCCCCAAGAATGTTTACTACATTCTCTTGCTAACTTTCTTAGTCTTCCGTTTCTCTTCTACATCCTTTCCATACATGCTTCCATGTTTCCTCCTTCCATCCACATATTCTGCACTTTTCGTTCTCTTTATTTTCCCAATACGTTTCCTACCTCACCTTCTTTCCCAACCTAAATTTCTCTATTCTTGTCCATCTTCTCTCTCTTCATTCCTTTTCTAAATTCTTTGATATCTCTTTCTTTTTAATTATCTATTGCCATTCATTAAATTATAATTCCTTAATTATTTCCCATCTTTTCATTAATTGTCTTTTCCTGTCTCTTCTCTCCAATTTTTCATACAATACTTCATTACCCTTTTCTATATCTCTAGCACTTAAGAACTCCCTTTTTTCTTTTTCTCATCTTGTTAGTTCTATCGCCCTTCTTCTCCTTTTTTCTACCTCCTTCTAACACCTTTTCTCTAATTCTTTTCCCTTTCCCTTCTTCAAGTTTATCACAAATTGCTATGCCCTCTTTCCTTCTATTCCCATATTTCCTCTCCATAACCTAATACCGGCCATACTAGAGTATCAAACAACCATATTCTCCTTCTTTAATCTTTTTTAAACCTTCTTTTTCCTATTCCTTATACCTATTTCATAATTCCTGATACTTTATTTTCATTCTTTATCTCATATGAGCTCTGTGGTCTCTATTTCTTTTCAAGGTATATCTCAAGTATTAAAACTCCCTTACTTCTTCTAACTTGACTCCCTTCCATCTCTCAGTACATTGTTTCTTTTTTCCCCCTCCTTTTCTAAACCTCATTATCTTTCTATTTTCTACATTCAAGGTCTATCTTTCTCCATCTATGTATTTTTTCAATCCTGTAATCAAGCCCGCGATCCCTTCTTTATCCTCTGCCATCAACACTATATCCTGCGTATGCCAGTGTGTATATCTTTTCCTCTCCTATCCTAATCCCTATAGCCTCACTTCCCTATAATCTTTAACGTCCTCCTCTTCGCCTTTCTTCACTATGGATACCACTGTTCCTTCTTTTTATAACTCTGGCCACTCCTCCTCTCTCCATACTCTATTGCACATTATCCATGACTATTCCTTTAGTTTTGTCCCCCCATATTTCCAGACTTCATTTAGAATCTCATCTATTTAAAACGCCTTTCTTTCTTTTATAATTTCCAAAAATTGGCCTATTTCCCTTGTTATGTCCTCTTTCTCATCCTTTCCTCTGACATATTTTCGTTCCTTCATAATTTTTTTCTCCACGCAAGAAACAAATCTATGAAGTATTTTTTTCTATTCTCCTAACTCAATATCCTGATTTACCCCTTTTCTTCTGTTGCTATCTTTATTCATCTTCTGATTACACAACTCAGTATACCCCTTCTTTCAACTATAATCTTCTGCTCTACTTTTCCCTTTTTTTCATTTTCTTTATTACTTTCTAACCTCCTTAATTTTCTCTTTACATTCTTCATTCCATCTACTTCTATTCCCGCCTTTACTAACTCCTTCTTTGTTTGTGCTCTTTTATACTTTTTTTATTTGTCCTTCCATTAACTTTATCTTCTCGTTTATATTTTCCTCTCAATTTGATTTTTCTGACCTTTTGCTTAAACTTCTCTTTTTCTTACTTGAACTAATCTCCTCTATCTGCTCTTTTTACCTTTTTTTCTTTTTATCTATATTGTCAGTACTTTTTCCTCCCTCTCATGTCAATATTATTGGAAAGTGATCTTAATCTAAATAACCTCTTATCTCGAACTTTTTGACCTTCTCTCTAAACTTCCTCGTCCACTATCACATAATCAATTACCGTACTCTTTTCTCCTCTTGAGCTATATTCCCCTTTCTCATTTCTTTTTATATTTTCGTTTGAGACAAATCATCCCATTTCCTTCAAACCCCTTAACAATTTCTTTTATCCCCATTTAGTATCTTGTCTTTGAAATTTCTTCCCCTCTCTCCTTCTCATTCCCTCTCTCCTCTATCTCCTGTTCTCTCATTAAAATCTCATCCTGTTGTGAGTCTAATCTCCTCCTTGTTATTTTATATCAATTCTCTTATCTCCTCTGATTTCTCCTGCATATCATTGTATACATACACCCCACTATTTTTCACCTCGCCCCACCAATTTCTACTTCTGACACTATTCATCCCTCTTTTCGTTATTTTATTTCTTTCTTTTCCGTCCCTGTTATACATTCTCTCCTTACTCCTATCACTATTCATCCCATTGCTCTGCCTTCTTTATTCTTTCTCTTTTCTTTTCGCACCTACCATTCATAACCTCTTGGTAGCCTTCTTCTTACTCTTTGCCTTCCCTGTTTATCTAGCTACGTCTCCATCATTTTTCCTACATCCTGTCTCACCCAATTATTTACAAAATCCTATCCCTTGTCTCTAAGCCTGCTATATTTCAGTAACATATCCTTTATACTTTTCTTTTTTCATTTCTAGCCTTTTTCACTTTTTTGCTATTTCTTGTTCTCCTATCTCCCGTTCCTTCCTCTTCTAGTTTTTCGGCATCTTATTTTTGACTATCTCTAGATTAAAAAATTAACAAAAAATAAATTTTTCAGCAAAATTTTCATTTTTTATTTTTCTTATTTTCCTTATTATTATTTATTATTATTAATTATTATTATTATTTTCCTTAACTTATATTCCATACTCCTTTCCACCCATGACAAATGATCCTCTATTCTCCCCGAGCTTCCATATAAGGGCCTTCTTTCTTGTCATGACTTCCCTCCAATGCTCTCATTTCTTCAGTTCCACTAATACCATTACCTCTGCTCTTCGCGTTTTCTTTTCTACAATTCGCATTCCTTCTATATTTACATCATCACCTATCCTTTTTAGCACATCTTTCGCTTCTTCCCTCAGTTCCTTCCCTCTTAATCTTACACCCTTTCTTTTTATTTTTCTTTCTATTTCCCTTAGCCTTTTTATCGCCTTACTCTTGCTCTTCTCACCACCAGACTTCCTGTTTAAATTTTTCTATCCATCCTTATATAATCCTACTTATAATCCTACTTTCTAACTGTGCTACCTTTTTACTAGAC
>JAUELO010000293.1:2209722-2227286 GCA_032357855.1 Amphibolips quercusostensackenii | reverse complement strand
ATCCAAATATTAGATTTCTGGAAAATATATTTTTTTATTTGAATTTTTCCTTACTACCGCTTCTTACTTGTTTTTGAGAAATGGTTACATTTTTATGAATAATAGATAATTTTATTCAAACTAAGTTTTTGAGTCATTAAATAAATTTGAACATCTGATTTTAGCTTTGTAAACTATATTTAGCTTTTAAATAATTTATAATTAAAAGATTTATAATCTAAAGCTTTTACTTGATTTCAAATCCTATTCAGATATTTTTTCAAGTTTGAAATATTTCATTTCAAATCCATTTAATTAACAAAATTTTAATTTAAAAAATTTTTTTTTTAATTTTTAGCAACATTTAACTGTTTACTTGAAACGAGAATCATTTAAAACTTTGAATTATACGATTTTAATTGTTCCATTTTAAAATAATTTTAAATTGTAAGTAACAGTTTTGAATTATAATAAATAAATTAAACAGTTTAAAGAAAACCATTAAATTTCACAATTTTAATTTCAAATGAGAAACAAAAACTTATTATTTAATTTTTTTACTAATTGGATAAGAAACTTTTTTGTTTTTTACATTTTCATTAAGTTTAGGATAAGCAAATTTTCGTTTTTAATATTTTTTAGTTGGCAGAGGCCTTTTTCGTTTTTTCTGTTTTTTTTTTCATAATTTCAGGAGAGGCCATTTTTTTCTCTTTTAATTTTCTGCTGATGTTAAAAGAAGAATTTTTTATTTTAAATTTGTTTCTAAATTGGAAAAGGGAAATTTTTTTACTTCTACCACTTTCATTGAATTGGACGGGAAGAAATTTTGGTCTTCAAATTTTTTTCGAGTTTTAGGAGAAATATTTTTTTATTTTTAAGAATTTCATGAAGTTAGAAGGGACAAAATTTATTTTATTTTCAGTTCAAAGTGGTAATTTTTTAAAAATTTTTATTGAGTTTCAGGGAAAGATGAAACATTTTAATTTTAATTTTTTTCTAAATTAAAAGAGGGTAATTTTTTTAAAGTATTTTTATTAAGTTTAAAGGGAAAAAATTTTCTTTTGTAATTTTTTCTGTATTTGAATTGAAAAATTATTTTATTTCCAACATTTTTGTTAATTGGAAATTTAGAGGGTGTATTTATATTTTTTAACCAAGAATCTTCAAACTGCTTAATTAATAAATGCTTAAAACTTAAAATCGTACAGTTTAATAACACCAAATTTTAAATTGCCCAATTGTAAATTATTAAACGTTTGAATAAAAAAAATTTAAATCTTTGATTTTTAAAGTTTAAATTTTAAAAGTTTGCTTTAATTATCAATTTAGTTTTGATTATTTTAAATGTCAATTTTTCAATTTTTTAAGTTAAAAATTTTTTAGTTTAAATGCCGTTAATATGCGAAATGCGAAAAAATTGGAAAACGACAGGGAACTTTTTTCATTATTCAAAAGGCCACCCTGAAATAGTTAATAAAGAAGAAGAAGAAGAAAAAAATTAAGGAAAGAAGAAAAATCAAGGTGGATGATAAGAAAGTTAAAAAAGTAAAGAAAAAAAAAAGATGGTATAAATGGATCAGAAGAGGAAAATTTAGTATAACCAGTAGAGTTCTTAACTTCTCGGATATTCAACTGAATTATCAGTGCATTAATTTTAATAAATTAACGTGCATTTTAAATTAATTTTAGGCAGAGGAAGTAACTTCTGAGAAATTTAACTAGATTCCAGCGCATATGCGGCAAACTGAAAATGCCAGTAACAGAAAAAAAGGAGTTGTCACAAACAAGAAGAAAGTCTAACAGCAAGAAAGGTCAAGAGAAAAAAGAAATAAGGAAAGAACACTAAATTGTTTAAAAAAAACAGAGGAACATTACAAAAGTAAAAAAGAAACATAGTAGTGAGAAATAAAAATAATATTAAAACTTAAAATATCACGAAATTGAAGAATAACAATTTAAGGAAGAGGAAGGAACAATAGCTGAAAGAAAAGAACCAAGAGAAGAAATCAATTTTTGTGATAAAATTAAGAAGCCTGAAACTATTGTAAATATCGTCAAGGTTGTTATAAAAATCACCATTTTGATATCAAATTCAACAATTATGAAAATAAGGTGCCAATAATAGACCCTCAAAACCTGACACAAAACTCATTTTTTCAGATTAAAACATTCACTATTATTCTAGAAAAAAAATGGCCAAACTTATTTGCAGCAGAAATACAGGGTCTGTTCTATAAGTAGCTGAGTTTCTTTAGCAGTCACCTCCGAGAATTTGCGGAGTAAATATTGCGCAAGAAGTAACCCCTGTTTGTGGTCTTTTTTCATGCTCTCAAACTCGACAGCACGCTAGAGCAGCGCCAGTCAAGAGCAGCTGATCTGTTCATTACATCCTATCCGTACGCCTGTTTAATCATGGTGAATGTCTCGGCTTAACATAAAACTTTACCGCGCAGCGCTGCTCGAGCGTGCCGTCCATTTTGAGAGCGTGCCGGAAGCCTAAAGAAAAGTTTACTTCTCGCGCAATATTTACTCCGCAAATGCTTCAAGGCATTTTGAGCACGCATTTGGTTCCTGGCATCCCTGACTTCCCATGAACCGTTCTATTGCTCCGTCTGGACTGTAGGTCAGTCTCACTACATACGGGACTTTGAGAGCGTGACGGAAGCCTACAAAAAGGAGTAACTTTTTGCGCAATATTTACTCCGCAAATTCTTAGAGGTGACTGTTAAAGAAACTCAGCTACTTATAGAACAGACCCCGTATTTCTGCTGCAAATAAGTTTGGCCATAAAACGATTCACGGGAAGTCAGGGATGCCAGGAAACTAATGCATGCTCAAAATGCTTTCAAGCATTTGCGAAGTAAATATTGCGCGAGAAGTAAACTTTTTTTAGGCTTCCGTCGCGCTCTCAAAATGGACCGCACGCTCGAACAGCGTTGCGTGGTAAAGTTTTATGTTAAACCGAGACTTTCACCATGATTAAGCAGTCGTACAAGGAGGATTGTAATAAGCGGATCAGCTACTTTTGACTGGCGTTGCTCTAGCCTGCTGTCGATTTTGAGAGCGTGAAGAAAGACCACAAAAAGGGGTTACTTCTCGCGCAATATTTACTCCGCAAATTTTTGGAAATGACTGTTCGAGCATGCATATGGCCCCTGAGGTATGGAACAGACCCTGTAGTGAATTTTCCTTTATGAATGTTTGACCAGAATATCTTCAGTCTACAAACACTAACAAGAAATTTGTAAGAAATCGAGAGATCTAGTTATTAAGAATGTAGATTATGAATCGTTGATTCTATGTGAATTGGTTACAAAGTTTGGAAAAATTTCTATTATCCTAAGACACTTGTCCCAAAATTGAATTGTATAAATTAATGAAGTACTACTACTGTAAGTGAAAGCGATAAAAGTCGCTTGTATTCTTATGATTATCTACAGAGTGGTAAAGACCAGAATTAATTACTAACAAATAACTTTTAATGTAGCTAGAGGGTATATCTTAAGTTTCGAAATTTGTGAAAGAAAACTGTTGTCCATAATAAAAACGTTTTTTATGGAGACTACAATGGATTAAGTTCCAGGTTTTACATTTGTTTCTGTACATAATTGTGTGGCATAATATTCTAAGGAAATTCATACAACGCAGGTAAACGAGTCTCTAGTAATCACAGCTCCTCAAGATTCAAAACAACATTTAAAAAATACACTTACAACGGGAAACTACAACCTTTGAAATTTGTTTTTAAATTCTTACTTCTCCCTTTGAAAATTTTTCACTTAATTTAACTCTAAAAGAATTTCTATGAACTTTACATGGACCGCGGTGAGAGAGTTTGTAAAAAGAAAGTCCGGGCTCGATTCCTGCTGCCTGGTGAAGTTCGTCAATTTGTTTAGGTCATTTTAGGTCTCAAACACTTATATTATTACTTTTTTTCAAAGTGTATTAATCCAAACAATATTCCGAAGATCGTAGATTCCCTTTGTTGGAGGCGTCAGCTATTTTTATAATTATGTAATAATAGTAAGTATATAAACAATAGTACTAATAAAAAATAAGATAACAATAATACTAGTAAATAAAGTAAAGAAAAAAACGATTGCACAATTAAAATCTGTGAAACATTGCCTTGTTTGTTAGAAAAAAACAATCTCGACACTTATTGACACTTGAACAGATTGAAAAAAATCATATTTAAATAAGTGAAAAAAATAATCAAAGTTTAGTAATTAAAGAGTTTGTTTGGTTTTAAAAAATATTTACATGTTAATTAAATAGTGAATAATTTTTTAATTGAAAATATAGGTGCTGATAATTATGGGGTTTACCCTGAGGCTTGTTTTCGGTAAAATTTGCATTTTCTTCCTATTCAAGGTACTGTTTTCAAGTTTTTCTTTTTTCATGGAATGTCAAGAAATTTTTTTATATATTATTAATGGTGCAGTCTAAAATATAACAACAATGCTAAGCAATAATAGTGTAAATATTAATGTATTTCTGAGAGATTTTTCGCTATTTTTGAGACCCTGCTGGTTTGGCTCATCGATGTTGTTTCCACCAAAACTTCCTGCTTGTGGGTACCATGATTCTTCAGTCACTGGAATCTGGAATTTTATAAATTAATATTTTTTATCTTTTAATCAAAGAAAAATTTTTCAAGATGTAAAAATTATATGTGCGGCTATTTATAATATTCAAAAAGTCCAAAAATTTATTATTACGACTACTTTTGAAAAAAAAAATTATCAGAAGTTTAGCCTTTTTGAAAATTTCAAAAAAAAAACAAAGGGAAATTAAATTTTTAAGCCGAAGAACGTGAGATATGAAAAAAAATCAAGAAAAGGAAAACGTTGCTTTTTCAAAGCTACAAGATATTAAAAAAAACTTTTTGAATTTTTTTGAAAAATCGAAAATTTTAATTTTAATCGCACAAAACATAATAAAAAATCTTAAATTTTATTTTGCGGTCAAACTATGCAAGAAACAAAAAAAGACGTGAACACACAAATTATGCAACTAAAAAAGTTCTACAAATATGTTTCTTTACACTTTTTGATAGGATGCTTGGTTTTTGTTTTATTCATAAAAATCAACATTTAAAATAAAAAATAAAAGTTAGTGAAAAACGACGAAGGATACGAAAAATAATTAATAGACAAAAGTTGTTCACCTAAAAATGATCTGTCAAATTGTTATAATAATTTTTTATGAAACGCGCAATTTTTGTTTTACTCGTAAAAAATAAAATTAAAAATAAAAGAATTAAATTTTTGGACAAAAGACACAAGCTACGAAAAAAGACGAATATACAAATATTGCGCACCCAGAAAAAATCTGCAAATTTTTTATTTTTTACTTTTTGATAGGGTGTCCAGTTTTTGTTTTGATCGTAAAAAATAACATTAATTTTTTTAAAGCGACACAAGGTAAGAAAAAAATTAACATTTCGATAATTTGTTTACCTGATTTGAAGCTAAATAAGTGCTTGTTGCCCAAGCAGGTATTTCCGAAGAAGTTTTGGGTTCTCGTGTCGACCACGTCATGCCCCTTCCATAAGTTGCTGATCTTTGTGTTTCAATAACAGCTATAAAAAATGTGTTATTAGAAAATTTCTGCAATTTTATAACATGAAATTTATTTTTATTAAAGTTTTGTAGCCCTGGGTAGGATTCCTTATAGTTTTAGTCGGGTGATTTTCCGTATTACATTTTTTAGGGAGGGAAAGTAGGGGTAAAAAAAGAAAGGAAAGTGGGGGCAGTTATCGGAAGGGAGGAAAAGTGAGTGGGCGGAAGTAGGGTGAAAAGGGGAAGTAAAAAAGTGAGGGTGAGTAGGGAAGGTGTAAATAGGAGGAAGTCGGGATAGCGAAGGGAGATGGAGTGAGTGAAATTAAGGTGTGGGAAAGTAGAACAATTATGGAAAGTGGGAGGAAGTGAGGAATTCTGGAGAGAAGAGAGGATAGTGGTAGTTGTGAAATGAGAGTGAGGAGAGGGGAAGTAGAAGTTGTCAAGGCACTGAAAGAAAGAAGTGTAAGAGAAGTGGATGTGAGTAGGATTAGGGCAAATATAGAAGCGTCAATAGGGTAGGGAAGGTAAAGTATGGAAAATAAGGTGCGTAGCGAATGGAAAGTGAGAACAGGAAAAGAAGAGGAAGTCGGGCCGAATAGAAGTAGGAGTTGGTGAAAGTAAGGAGTGGAGATAGGAGAAGCATAGAGATGGGGGATTAGGGGCATTATATGTGATGGAAAGTAGAGAAAAGGGAGTAGATGGGATAGGGTGATTAAAGAAATAAAGGAGAAAAGAGTAGTAATGATAAGAGGACTTTAAGTCCAAAGTTGGAGAAAGAAAGCAAATAGAGGGAAGTGGTAGTGAGGGAATAAGGGTAAGTATAGCAGAAAAAGTTATTAGAGCAGAAGCTAAGACAATGAGAGGAGGGGCAGTGAGGAGAATTATAGGGTATGATAATAAGAAAAGAGATCAGAAGTCTGGGAAGTGGCAAAAGTGTATGGATAAGGTATAGGATAGTATAGAAGTGAGTGAAAGTATTAGATGCAAGGGAAGAGAAAGTATGGCAAGTAAGAGGACGTATGCCGGTGAGAGACGGCGAAGGAGGGAAAAAGGTTATACGGAAGTAAAGTTGAGTTGAAAAGGGGACTGAGCAGAGGAATATTAGAGAAAGTCAGGGCAGTGAGGAGAGGCAGATCAAGTGGAAGTGAGGCGTGAGTAAGCTGGAGGAGTAATAAAAAGTGAGAGGATCAGAAAGAAAAAAGAGTGTATGTGAGGGGAGTTATAGCAAGTGGAAGATGTTGAGTAAGGGAAGTAAGGATTGGAGAAGTAGAAAAAGTTTTAAGGTGGAAGTAGGTAAGGAACAGTGAAGTAAAAAGGCCAGGAGAAAAGTTGGGCGAGTAGAAAAAAGATCTTCAGGAGAGCAGAAGTAGGAGAAGTGCGAAGAGGTAAAGTGAATGAAAAAAAAAAGATAATACGGAAGTGAAGTTGAGTTAGAAAGAGTGAGTAAGAAGAGATATCAGAGAAAGTCAGAGCAGTAAGGAGAAGCAGAGTAAGTGGAAGTGAGGCGTGGGTAAGCTGGAGAAGTAATAAAAAGTGAGAGGATCAGGAAGAAAAAAAAACGAATAGGAGGGTGATTATAACAAGTGGAGGATGTCATGTCGGGAAAGTAAGGATTTGAGGAATAAAAAAAGTATTAAGGTGGAAGAAAGTGTGGGACTGGGAAGTAAAGAGTCAAGGAGAAAAGTTAGGGTGAGTAGAAGCAGGCAAATAAGGAGAGCAGAAGGAGGAGAAGTGAAAAGAGAAAAAGTGAATGATAACAAAGGGAAGAAGGAAAAACGGGGAGTGCGAAAGTGAAAAGAGTAGAAAAATTAAGGGAAAGGTGTGGGAGGTAAGGAGCAGAAGTAGAGGAATGACGGAGATAGGAGAGAAACGGGTGGTAGAAAATTGAGGGTGCGTAAGGAAAGCGAATTAAGTACAGAAAAACTATCGAAATTAGGTTAATGAAAGTGGAAGGAAGTATAGGGTGGTGGAGTAGACTAAATCAGGGAACTAGGGAAAGTTAGAAAGTGGGAAGTAGCAGAAGTAAACGGAGTCAGGTGAAGGATAGTATGAGACAAGAGGAGAATTAGGGGAAGCGAGAGGAGAAAAATTAGTATAAGGAGGACAAGTATGATATTTTTGGAGGGAGTGAAAGTTTAAGAATGCAAGAAGAGAGTAAGGATAGTGAGTAAGAGGACGTATGTAGATAAGGGACGGCGAAGAAAGCAAAAGGGTGCATAATATTTGAAATAACGGTTTTTTGTAGTGAAATATTTCCTCAACATAATTAAAAATGGATGCAATAACGTAATATCAGAAAGTTAAAGGAGAGAGAAAGCAAAGTAAGTCAGGGCAATAAGGGAGGGGAAGTACGTGGAAGTAAGGGGTGAGGAAGCAGGATGAGTGATAGTAATTACAGGGATAAGGAAGTAGAAAAAGTGTATGTGAGAAAAATTATAACAAGTGGTGTATTTGAGTAATGGAAGGAAGTGATAAAGCAAAGTAAGTGTGAAGGCGGCAGTAGGTGAAATACAAGAAAGTAAGGAGGTAAGTAAAAAAGTGAGAGTGGAAAATTCGTGGTATGGAAAGAGGTAAAAGTGAAAGGCAGAAGTAGAGGAATGACCAGGATAGGAGAGAAACAAGTAGTAGCGAATTGAAGGTAAGTAGGGAAGAGGAATCAAGGAGAGAAAAACTAGAGAAATTAAGGTTATGGAAGTAAGAGGAAGTATGGAATGGTGGAGTAGATTATATCAGAGAACTAGAAGAAGTCAGGAAGTGGAAAGTAGCAGGAGTGATTGGAATCAGGTATATGATAGTAGGGAACAAGAGGAAAAGTAAGGGAAGTGCGAGGAGAGAAATTAGTTTACGGAGGAGGTGTATGATAGTAAGGAAGTGACTAAAAGTATAAAGATCCAAGAAAAGAGGAAGTGTGTCAAGTAAGAGGGCATATGTAGGTGAGAGACGGCAAAAGGAGGAAAAGTGTAGTAAAGACGTGACGTTGAGTTAAGTAGGGGAAGTGAGAAGAGGAAAAGCAAAGAAAGTCAGAACAGTCAGTGGAGGGGGAGAGATTTGAAGTGAGGGATGAGGAAGCTGGAGAAGCGAAAAGAAGCGAAGGGATGGGAAAGTAGAAAAAGTCTATGTGAGAGAAATAATAACCAGCGGAAAAGAGTGAATAACGGAAGCAAGGGTTTGAGGATCAGGGGAAGTTTGAAAGCGTAAGTAGGTGATGTAGAGGGAAGTGCGGTAAAGAAGGTGAGCAGAAGAAGAGAATTGAGAGAGCGAAAGTAGGAAGAGTGAGAAAAGGTGAAGTAACTGAAAATTAGGCGAAATATAGGAACTAAGGGGTGCGAAAGTGGGGAAATTAAGAGATAGTAAGAGGAGAAGTGTGAAGCATAAGTAAAAGGAATGACGGAAATATGAGAGAAAAGGGCGGTAGCGAATAAAGGAATATATAAAGAAGGGAAAATAAGAAGAGGGATACTAGGGGAATTAAGTGAATGGGCGTAAGGGAAAGTATTGGATGGAGTAAGGTGAAGTAGAGTAAATCGGGGAACTAGGGAAAGTTTGGAAGTGGGCAGTAGCAGTAGTGAGAGGAGTCAGGTGATGCATTGAAGTTGACGAGAGGAGAAGTAGGGTAAGTGAGAGGAAAGAAATTATAAAACATAATAATTTTAGCAAGGAAGTTTACCTGACTCTTCTTCTTTGTTGTTATTGTTATTATTGATATTGTTGATCATATCAGCCACAGTGGCGGCTATTGTTCTTTCAGTTATTTTTTCAGTCTTCGGTTCATCAACAGCTTTCTCTGTTATTGTAATTATTTGAGGAGTAGTTGTTGGCATTTGAGCTGAAGAAGGTAGTACATCGTTGTTACTACGAGACTCTGAACCTAGGATAGAAAAATTATTACTATTTTGCTTTTTTTATTAACTAAATGAGTCTAGTATTTTTGCGAACTACTTAAAAAAAATGAATTGCAGACTTCACAATCTTTTTTCTATTCTTCTGCTTTCTACATTTTTCATTTCCTCTTTTTTACCCTATTCTTAAAAAACTTTCCCTTTTTTTATTTGTGCTCTAAAATGCAAACTGAATTATTAAAACCAAATAAAAAAATCCAATTATTTTTAGTTGAAAGTTTATTCCTATCGATTTGAAAGCCTGCAATTCGATTTCTAGTTAAGATTTTTTTTTATAAATATCACTATTTGTTTGAAAATTTGATTATTCTGTAAAAAATTAAACTATTTTGTTAAGAAGTAACCATTTTTGGTATAAAATTCAAGCTTTTTTGGTCGAAATTTGTCTTTTTATGTAAAAAATTTATCCTCTTAGATTGAAATTCACCTTTTGAGGTTAAAAGTTATTACTTTTTAAGTGAATAGTATATTTTTGGTTCAGACTTCATCAATTTCAGTGTCAAATTTAACTGTTTTTCTAATTAAATTATTTTTTCAAATTTCTTTTTCTTGGTGAAAAATTTTGCTGTTTTGTTAAACAATTATCTTTTTGAATACAAAATTTCTTCCAAATTAAAAATTGATTTTTTGTGGAATATTCATCTTTGTTTGATGAAACTTCATACTTTTTATATGAAAAATTTACTATTAAATTTCTGGTTGAGAATTAATGTTTTTTTGTTTAGAATTTTATTATTTTGTTAAAATTTGAATTATTTCGATGGAAAAATTAACTATTCCGTTTAAAATTTTTCTTTTCGGTCAAAACTTCAACTTTTTTTTTGTAAACGTTTATCTTTTCAAATAAAAAATTTACCCTCTTGGATTGAAAATTTATCTTTTGCAGTTGAAAGTAATAACTTTATAATTAAAAGTCTACTATTATATTTTTGGATCATAAGTTATCACTTTCAGTTCAAGATTTAATTATTTTTTTAAAAATTTATCTTTTTTTTCTAATGAATTTTTTTTTTGTAAAAAATTCATCTGATTTGATAAACTTTTATTTTTTTGAATAGAAAATTTATCCTTTTAAGTTAAAAATAATTTTTTTTTATATTCATTTTTTAAACTTTTTTTTATTTAAAAAGTCCAGTATTGAATTTCTGGTTGAGAAATCATCTTTTTTGGTTAAACATTTTATTATTTGGTTAAAAATTTTATTTTTTCAAAGGCAAATTCAACTATTTTGTTTAAAACATATCTTTTTGGTCAAAAATTCAACTGTTTTTCTACATATCTTTTTTTAGATAAAAATCCGTTGTTTTGGATTAAAAAAGCGTCTTTTGTGGTAAAAGTTAACAGTTTTCAACTAAAAAGTGAACTATTATTTTTTTTGAAATTTAACTCTCTTTCGGTTGAAAATTAAAATTTTTTTGTTACATTTTTTAATTAAAAATTCATTTTTTGGTAAAATAGTTTTCTTTTTTGTTTCAAAGTTTATAATTTTTATTCAAAAAATCTATCCTAATTTCAAATGCACATTTAATTAATTGCTTCGCCTTTTTGACTAGAAAATTCCACACTTTTGTTGAATTTTTTCTTGAGTCAATAATTTTTTTAGTTACAAATTTGTCTTTTTTGTTTAAAAGTTTATCTCTTTTAATTAAAAATTCTTTATTAAAAATCCTTCATGAAAATTATTCTGTTTTGGTTCAACGTGCAAAAAGTTTGCTGAAAGTTTTTTTTGTTTTGTTGAATCCAACTGTTTGATTAAAAATTTAAATCTTTTTGAATTAAAGTAAGAACTATTAAATTTTTTACTAACAATTTATTCTTATTGGCAGAAAATTGAGCTATATGGTTGAAAGTTAAATTGTTCGATTGAATATGATAAAATTATTTTTTTTGCTGGAAATTAATTTTTTAACTGAAACCTCAACTATTATATTTATAGTTAAGAAATTATCTTTTTTATTTAAAAAGTTTTACTATCTATTTGAAAATGTATATATTTTTATTAAATTGGTCTTTTTCTATAAAAAATTTGCTCTTTTGGATAAAAAATTTGTTTTTTTGAATTGAAACTTCATATTTTAGTACAAAAGTATTCTTTTTTGGTTGAGAGTCCATTCCCTTTTATTGAAAAGTCTACTATTATGTTGTTAGTTAAAAATTTATTTTTTTAATTAAAATTCAACTATTTGTATAAAAATTAATGCTCCTTTTTTAAAATTTTTCTATTTAAAAGAAAACAAATCTTTTTGAATAAAAATTCATCTTTTTGTGTTAAGAATAAAACTATTTTGGTAGAATACTGTACTATTTGGTTAATGATTTAACTAATTAGATCAAAATGATTTTTTCTTTAAAAATTTGTGATTTTTTCGAAAATTCAGCAAGTTGGTAAAGTTTGTTCTCTCTGTATTAAAAATTCAACTTTTGTTTGAAATTAGTCAATTTAGTTTTAAAACTCATCTTTTAGGTTAAAGATTAAACTATTTAATTGAAAATTTATCTTTTTGCTCCCTTATAGAGAAAGCTTTGTGATAATAACATTTTTTTTTAAATTTATTTAATTTAATTAAACTCTCTTCTATTAAAAAATGTGTAATACAATGTTCAAAGCAATTTTTTCGCGCGCGCGCGCGCGCGTGTGTGTGACTGTGTATGTGTGTGTGTGTATTCATAAAATTTAAAGATCGTATTTTTATTGCTAATATTTTGAAACTGACCAAAGGATTTTTAAAAATATAAATTGATTTTTTTTCTAGCACTTTATAATACTTTAAATATCAATTTTTTATAGTAAAACTTTTTTCATTTGCATAATTCCAAGTTGATGCAAAAACATAAAAGATTCCTTGGTTTGAGACAAATTGATTGACCTATAATATCAATACATTCTGCCAAAGTGTAAGGAAGTTATGGTCATTTATATTATATTAAAAATCAATTTTCATAGTAAAAATTTTCCCCTCTCATAATTAAAAGTTGATGTGAGAATAGAAAAAATGTTTGAATTTAAGACGAATCGATTGACCTATAATGTTGATGCATTTTATTAAAGAGTAAGGAGGCTATGGTAATTCATAAAACTTAGAAATATGGTTTTTTATAGTAAAACATTTTTTATTAACATAGTTTTAAATTGATGCAAGGTTATAAAAAATTTCTTGGCTTAAGAAGAATCGATTGACCTATAAAATCAATAAATTTTATTCAAAAGTAAGAAAGTTATGGTCATTTATATTATATTAAAAATCAATTTTCATAGTGAAAATTTTTCAGAGATAATTTAAAGTTGATGCGTAGAAGAAAAGATGCGTTCATTCGAGGCAAATCGATTGATCTGTATCATTAATATATTTTATTTCAGAGTGAGAAGGATATGGTAATATATAATATTTGAAAAAACGGTTTTTTATAGCAAAATTTTTTCATTAACATAATTCAAAACGGATGCAATGACAGAAAAGGTTCCTTGATGATAAGCAAATCGATTGACCTATCATATGCATACATTTTTTTAAAGTGTAAGGAAGTTATTGTATGCATAAAATTTTGAAATACGGTTTTTTATAATAAGACTTTTTTCATTAACATAGTTTGAAATTGAAGCAAAAAATATAAAAAATTCATTTGCTTAAGACAAATTGACTGTCCTATAATATCAATACATTTTATTAAAAAGTAAGAAAGTTATTGTCATTTATATTATATTAAAAATCGATTTTCATAGTAAAAATTTTCTCACTCTCATAATTTAAAGTTGATGTGATAATAGAAAAGATGCGCTTATTTAAGACAAATCGATTGATCTATATTATTGATATATTTTATAAAAGAGTAAAAAGGATATGATAATGCATGATATTTAAAAAACGGTTCTTTTATAAAAAAAAAATTTTTTAATTAACATAATTCGAAAATGATGCAATAACGTAAAGAAATTTTTAATTTTTGGCAAATCGATTGACCTATTATATTAGTGCATTTTATAAAAGTGTAAGGAAGTAATGATCATTCATATTATATTAAAAATAAATTTTCATAGTAAAAATTGTCTTATTCTTATAACTTAAAGTTGATGTGAGAAAAGAAAAGATGCCTTTATTCAAAATTAGTCAAATGACCCATATTATTGATACATTTTATTAAAGAGTAAGAAGGCTATGATAATGCATAATATTTCAAAAAACGGTTTTTTACAGTAAAATTTTTTCATTCACATATTTGATGCAATAACGTAAAAGATTCTTTAATTCGAGACATATCAATTAACCTATAATATTAATACATCATTCAAAGTGTAAGGAAGTTATGGTTATTTATATAATATTCATAATTGATTTTTATAGTGGAAATTGTCTCATTCTCATAATTTTAAGTTGATGTAAAAATAGAAAAGATATGTTGATTCTAGACAAATGAATTGACCTATAATGTTTATACATCTTATCAGAGAGCAAGAAAGCTTTGGCAATGCAAAAAATTTGGAAATACGATTTTGTATAGTAAAACTTTTTTTATTCGCATATTTCAAAATTGATGCAAGGATATAAAAAATTTCTTAGCTTAAGAAGAATCAATGGAACTATAATATCAATACATTTTTTTCAAACAGTAAGAAAGTTATAGTCATTTATATTATATTGAAAATCGATTCTTATAGCAAACAGTCTCTCATTCTCATAATTTAAGGTTGATGTGAGAATAAAAAAGATGCGTTTATTCAAAATAAATCGATTAACCCATATTATTGATACATTTTATCAAAGAGTAAGAAGGCTATGATAACGCATAATATTTGAAAATATCGTTTTTGATAGTACAACTTGTTTTCTTAACTATGATTCCAAATTAATGCAAGAACATAAAAGATTTCTTGTCTTGAAATGAATCGATTGACCTAACATTTATACATTTCATTAAAGAGTAAAGAAGTTATGGCCATTTATATTATATAAAAAATCGATGTTTATATTTAACCTTTTTTCATTCTTATAATTTAAAGTTCATGTGATAATAGAAAAGATGCGTTTATTCGAAACAAATCGATTGATCTATATTATTGATATAATTTATTAAAGTGTAAGAAGGCTACGCTAGAGCATAATATTTAAAAAAGCGGTTTTTTATAGTTACATTTTTTCATCAACATAATTTAAAATAGATGCAATAACGTTAAAGATCATTTGATTCTAGGCATATCAATTGACCTCTAATATTAATACATTATATCAAAGTGTAAGGAAGTTATGATTACTTATGTTATATTATAAAAATCGATTCTTATGATAAAAATGTTCTCATTCTTATAATTAAAAGTTGATGTAAAAATAGAAAAAATGCGTGGATTGAAGAGGAATCGCTTGACCTATAGTTCTGATATTTTTCATTAAAAAGTAAGAAAGTTATATTATTGCAGAAAATTTGAATATACGGTTTTTTATATTAGAACTTTTTTATTGACATAGTTTGAATTATACGCAAGAACACAAAAGATTCCTTGGCTTAAGGCGAATTGATTGACCTGAATATCAATACATTTCATTAAAAAGTAAGGAAGTTATGGCCATTTATATTATATTTGAAATCGATTTGTATAGTTAGAATTTTCTCATTCTTATAATTTTCAGTTGATGTGAGAATGGAAAAAATGCGTTTATTTAAAATAAATCAATTGACCTATATTACTGATACATGTTACTAAAGAGTAAGAAGGCTATGATAATGCCTAATATTTGAAACAACGGTTTTTTATCGTAAAATTTTTTCATCAACATAATTCAAAATGGATGCAACAACAGAAAATATTCTTTGATTCTAGGCAAAACGATCGACCTATTATATTAATACATTTAATCAAAAAGCAAGGGAGTTCTTGCTATTTATATTATATTGAAGATCGATTTTTATAGTAAAAGTGGTCTTATTCTCATAATTTGAAGTTGATGTGAGAATAGAAAAGATTTGTTGATTCGAGACAAATCGATTGACCTTTAACGTTGATACATCTAATTAAAAAATGAGAAAGCTATAGTTATTCATAAAACTTGAAAATACGGCTTTTTATGGTAAAACTTTTCTCATGAACATAGTTCGAAGCTGATGCAAGGATGTAAAAGATTCATTTGCTTAAGACGAATCGATTGTCCTATACTATCAATACATTTTATCAAAAAGTGAGAAAGTTATGGTCATTTTCATTATATAGAAAATCAATTTTCATGGTGAAAATGTTTCATTCTTATAATTTAAAGTTGATGTGAAAATATAAAAGGTGCGTTTTTGAAATAAATCGATTGACCTTTTTTTATTGATACATTTTATCATAGAGTAAGAAGGCCATGATAATGCATTATATTTGAAAAAACGCTTTTTCATGGTAACCTTTTTTTTACTAACATAATTCAAAATTGATGCAATAACGTAAAAGATTCTTTGATTCTAGACATATTAATTAACCTATAAAATAATACATCATATCAAAGTGTAAGGAAGTTATGGTCATTTATATTATCTTAATAATTGATTTTTATAGTGAAAATTGTTTCATTCTCATAATTTGAAGTTGATGTAAAAATAGAAAAGATATGTTGATTCAAGACAAATCGATCGACCTATATTGTTGATACATCTTATTGAAGAGTAAAAAAACTATGTCAATGCAAAAAATTTGAAAATACGATTTTTTATAGCGAAATTTTTTTCATTAGCATAGTTTAAAATTGATGCAAGGATATAAAAGATTTCTTAGCTTAGGACGAATTGATTGACCTATAATATTAATAAATTTTATTCAAAATTAAGAAAGTTATTGTCATTTATATCATATTAAAAATCGATTTCTATAGTAAGAATTTTTTTAGACGCATAATTTAAAGTTTATGTGAAACAGAAAAGATGCGTTTATTCAAGACAAATCGATTACCCTTTATTATTGATACACTGAAGAGAAAGAAAGCTATGGTAATGCATAATATTTGAAAAAACGGTTTTTGTACAACTTCTTCATCAGCATAATTCAAAATGAATGCAATAACAGAGAAGATTCCTTGATTCTAGGCAAAACGATTGATCTATTATATTAATACATTTTATTAAGAAGCAAGAAAGTGCTTGCTATTTATATTATATTTAAAATCGATTCTTATAGTAAAAATTGTCTCATTCTCATAATTTGAAGTTAATGTAAGAATAGAAAAAATGTGTTAATTCGAGGCAAATCGATTGACCTATAATGTTGATACATCTCATTAAAGAGTAAAAAAGCTATGGTAATGCATAAAATTCGGAAATACGGTTTTTCATGGTAAAACTTTTTTTATTAACATAGTCCGAAATTTACGCACGAGCACAAAAGTTTTCGTGGCTTAAGACGAAATCGATTGACCTATACTATCAATATATTTTATTAAAAGTAAGAAAGTTATGGTCATTTCCATCTATTGGATGCAATAACAGAAAAGATTCCTTGATTCTAGGCAAATCGATTGATCTGAATATTATTACATTTTATCAAAGTGTAAGGAAGTTATGGTCATTTATAATAAATAAAAAATCGAGTTTCATAGTAAAAATTGTCTTATTTTCATAATTTAAAGTTGATGTAAAAAAAAAGATGTGTTAATTCGTGACAAATCGATTAAGCTATAATGTTAATACATTTCATCAAAGAGTAAGGAAGCTATGGTAATGCATAAAATTTCGGAATACGGATTATTAGCGTAGAACTTTTTTCATTAACATAGTTCAAAATTGATGCAAGAACACAAAAGATTTGGTGACTTAAGACGAATCGATTGACCTATACTATCAATAAATTTTATTAAAAGTAAGGAAGTTGTGGTCATTTATATTATATTAAAAATCGATTTTCATAGTAAAAATTTTCTTATAAACATAATTCGAAATGGATGCAATAACGTAAAAGATTCCTTGATTCTAGGCATATCAACTGACCTATAATATTAATGCACTTTATAAAAGAATAAGAAAGTTATGCTTATCTGTAATATCTGAAACATCTGTTGTAAACAGAAAAACTTTTTCCATCAACATAAATCTAAGTTGATGCATTAACAGAAAAGACTTTTGGATCATAAATTTTCAAATAAAATAATTCTGACACTTTTTG
>JAUELO010000293.1:2184485-2208575 GCA_032357855.1 Amphibolips quercusostensackenii | reverse complement strand
CATTCAACCCGTCAAGACGCATTCAACCCGACAACCCGCATTCCGCCCGCCAACTCGCATTCAACACGACAACCCACATTTAACCCCTGACAACCCACATTCAGTCTGACAACCCGCATTTAACCCGAAAAGCCGCATTTAACCCGACAACCCTCATTCAATCCGCTTTCAACCTGACAACTCTTATTTAACCCGACAAACCGCATTCATCCCGACAACACGCATTCCACCTGACACTCGCAATCAACCCGCGAATCCGCATTTAACCCCCGACAACCCTTATTTCACCTATGAATCCGCATTTCGCCCACCAACTCGCATTCAACCCGACAACCCGCACTTAACCCAGACAACCCACATTCAGTCCGATAACCCTCATTCCACCCGCCAATCCGCATTCCGCCCGCCAACTCACATTCAACTCGACAACCCAAATCAAGTCTGCCAACCATCATTCAACCTGACAACCCTTATTTAATCCGACAAGCCGCATTCGGCCCGACAACCCGCATTTAGCTCGCCAACTCGCATTCGATTGGCCAATCCGCGTTCAACCAGACAATCCGCATTCAACCTGACAACTCTCATTTAACCTGACAACTCTTATTTAACCCGACAACTCTCATTTAACCTGACAAGCCACATTCAGCCCGACAAGCCGCATTCCGCCCGCCACTCGCATTCAACCTGACTACCCGCATTCAACCCCCGACAACCCACATTCAGTCCGCCAACTCACATGCAACCTGACAACCCTCAGACAAGCCGCATTTAGCCCGACAACCCGCATTTAACCCGACAATCCACATTCACTCCGACAATTATCATTCAAGCTGACAACCCTTATTCAACCCGACAAGCCGCATTCAGACCGACAACCCGCATTCCGCTCACTAAGTCGCATTTAACCCGACAACCCAAATTCAGTCCGGCAACCCTCATTCAACCTGAAAAGCCGCATTTAGCCTGACAACCCTCATTCCACTCGCCAATCTGCATTCAGTCCGACAACCCTCATTCCACCCGCCAATCCGCATTCAGTCCGACAACCCTCATTAACCCGCTATAATCCACAGTCAACCTGACAGCCTTCATTCAACCTGATATCCCTGATTCAACCCGACAAGCCGCATTCAGCCCGACAACCCGCAATCAGCCTGAAAATCCGCAAAACACGCAAACGCGAAATAAATTCTCAACAAACTTAAAAACCTGAAAAGCTTGGTAAATGTAAGGTTGACCGAACTAAAACTAAAAATTATTTTAAATGTATCAAAATTTTGAAATTTTTTTTAAATTTATCAAAATTTTAATAAGTTTTCAAAATTTTTATAAATTCACGTGGGTGACAACTGAAACGTAAAATTTGACCCTGACATACACACATTTCTACAGAGCAAGTCAAATAAAAGCTTGTAAAAATGCATAACGTCATCGCAGATAAGTTAAATTTATCCAATTGCTGCTTCACTAATAATTTTTGTAAATTTCGTGATTGAGGGTAGAATGCGTGTTGACGGTCTGAATGCGGATTGGCAGGCAGAATGCGGGTTGATTGCGCATTTTTTTGGTTAAATTAAACTGGTTTTGATTAATAATTAAAATCGTTTTTGGTAAAAATATTAACAACTACATTCTTTGTTCAGAATTTTTTTTTTTATTTGAAATTTAATTACTTGGTTGAAATTTAAACTTTTTGGTTACAAATTAATTTTTTAGGTTTAAGATTCATAATTCTAGTTGAAAATTTATCTCTTTCGTTGAAAAGGGAGTTATTTTAGAAGAAATTTATCTGTTTGGTTAAATATGGATTTTTTAACTCATAATTTTACTATAAAATTTATGGATGAAAAATAATCTTTTGTAATAGAAAATTAGTCTCTTTTGGTAGAAATTAATCTTCTTAGTTGAAAATTTTATTATTATAGTTACAGAGTCATTATTTAAGTTGAAATTCATCTTTTCTGGTTTAAAATTCGACTTCTTTGCTCAAAAATTAACTATTTAGTTGAAGATTCATCATTTTAATTAGTTGAAAATTCATCACTTTGTTTTAAAACGTAAATCATTTTTTGAATTATTTTTAAAAATCTGAAAATGTCAATATTCCAATTAAATATTCCATCATTTCAGTGAAAAATTCATCTTCTTGTTTAAATATTAATTCTTGTAACTGAAAATTTAACTGTTCAATTCTTAGTGACAATTTATCTTTTTCAGTTGAAAAGTCATGTATTTTGTTGAAAATTAGTATTTTTTGGTGGAAATTAATTTTCTTAGTTAAAAAATCATATTTTTGTTTGAAAATTTAACAGTTTGTCGGCAAATTATTTTCTCTCTCTCAACTGCAAAATCTTTCTAGTTGAAAATTCTACTCATGTTGAAAAGTCGTCTTTTTTTATTGAATTCACCTGTTTTTCATTAATTTTTTTAAATGTAAATGTAACTATTTTAATTTAATATTCCATCATTTTAGTTAAACATTCATCTCTTTGGCTGACAATTAATTTTTTTACTAAAAATTCAACTATTACAGTTGAAACTTTAACTATTTTGTTAAAAATTTTTTTCTTGAATATAATTTTTTTTTAATGAAAATATAACTTTCAAAGTTAAAAAAGAATTTTTTTCAGTTGGAAATTTATCTTTTTTCGGTAGAAATTAATCTTCTTGGTTGAAAATTCAAGTATTCTAGTTAAAGATTCATCATTTTAGTGAAAATTCATCTCTTTCGTTTTAAATTAAACTATTCCAGGTGAAGATTCATAATTTTTGATAAAAATTCGTCGTTTTTTAAAAAAATGTTAATATTTTTTAATTATTTTTTTAAATATTCCATCATTTTAGTAAAAAATTCATCTCTTTGGTCGAACATTAATTTTGTTAACTAAAAATTTAACTATTCAGTTTCTGGTTGACAATTTATCTTTTTTTATTTTAAAAATCATGTATTTTGTTGAGAAATCGTCTTTTTAGTAAAAATTAACTTTTCTGATTGAAAATTCATCAGTTTGGATTAAAATTAATTTTTGTAACTGTAAATTGAAATATTCCATTTTTGGTTGAAAATCGATTTTTTTTAGTTCAAAATTTAACTATTTGGTTGAAAATTTGGCCTTTTTAGTTCGAAATTCAACTATTTTCTTGAAAATTCATGTATTCTGTTGGAAAATCGTCTTTTTGGTAGAAAATTAATATTTGTTATTGAAAATTCAACTATTTGGCTGAATATTTTTTGACCTTGTTTGTGAATGCAGTATTTCTACTTGAAAGTTTAGGAATTTGAAGCGGTTTAAATTGAATGTAATATAGTACGCGCATTAGTTTTACCTAAATATGCACTGAATTTTTATTATAAGATCAAATAAAAATTTGTTTGGATTATTTTTCAAATTTATGAACTTTAGAGACAAATTCAAGAAATAATTTATTATTATTATTATTATTATTATTATTATTATTATTGGTATGATTTAATTAATCGATGGTGCTAATATATTTAAGTACATTGTCAGTGCATTGTCAGGGGATTTTTTTTAGGATTTGAGAAGACATCCGGTTACAAAATACACGTACAAAATAATTTATCTGCCGAATGTAAAGACTTAATAATTCTTGTACGTATTGATTATATTTATCAGATATTTGGAAAGCTAATTCTTTAAATTTATTTTATGTTCTGTGCACTTTTTAAAATAAAAAATTTTATTCAATTAATTTAAACTTTCAACGTAAAAAAATGAACTCAGAAAAATATGTAAATAGCAGAGGTAAATAAATTTACAAATATTTAATGAAATTTCAAACACGTTTTTATAGATTCTTGAATAGGTACATTTTCAACACATTCGCTACATTTTTGTAAAAAAGATTTCTTTACAATATTTCAAAATGTTTTGTAGGACATGATTATTACAACAAATTATGCAACCAAAAATTTTTAATACATCGTTCGTATATAATTTCTGTTAAAAACATCGTATACATCATACAAAAAATATCATTTTACTATATACATAGGACTTGTAGATATTTTACAAAGAAAATGTGTTATGTGAAAGTAATCTAGAGAATTATTTCTAAAACTTACTACTGCTAATCAAGCAAAATGCACTTATCTATTGTCTAATGATAAGAAAGCTATGTACATAAAGCGCTGTGAGATAAAAATTGTAACGCACGTCATTTAATAGAAATAAATAAATAATAGATAAATATTTCATGAGCAGATTTGATCATTCATGCGATATGACCCGTTATCTCTCGAGTCCTCGAGTCTGAGTCTTCTTCTAGTTTTCGTCATCATTGTATAGTGAAGGTCATGAAGATGATATCTTGAGAATCATGATTTTCATTATCATTAACATCATCGAATCGCGTGCTTCTCATCTTTTTCTTTTTCAATTTTTTCTGTTAAATCAGGACAAGATGGCGCCTCGGGAATTCCATAAATCCTACTGTCTTTTCTGCTAATACTAGGATCGTTCCATTTTTGGACTTTTGTTGATCCAAAAAGAAGGAAAGCCACTGCCCCAAGCACATAAATTCCTGCTGTTAGGAAGAAGACACTTCTCCACTGGTTTACATTTTCCTAAAAAATGACAGTGGTCTTTATTTGTTTAAACTAATTTTATTTCAATTTTAATTTTGCGCAAAGAACATAGGTCCACAAAAAAAACGTTGCCTGTACTTTTGAACAGACCAACTTTTTCTTACGTATTTTTCGACGCTGAATCCGAATCTGCAGTTAAAAAATAACCTACCGCAACATTTTTTGAGATATATGCAAAAAAAAAACATTTTTACAGTTTGTTCATGGTAATTTGACTCCAGAATTGTATTCTACGGATCAAAATACATCGGAAACCATGGTTTGAATATTTTTGTCACCAAATTTCGACCCTTAATACGGCCTTGAAAAGTATAATAGTCCATAAAGAACCAAAACCCATTGTAAACTTAATTAAACATGATTAAAATTTACTTCTACAACTTAGAAAGAGTTTATAGGCACTGAAAATACTACCCCGGTGTTTTCGAGGTCGCTGATCACGAATCCGAGGTCAGATTTGCAGTAAGGACCCGCTGTAGGGCCTAAGTGGACCCAATCTTTCAATGTCTCTGGAAATCGCTGAAAACACTATCCCAGGGGTTTTCGGGGTCGCTGATCAAGAATCCAAAGTCAGGTTTGCAGTAAAGCCCCTTAATCTTGTTTAATTAAGCTTACAATGAGTTATAGCTTTTGATGGTCAATTAGACTATTCAAAGCCGTAATAAGGGTCGAAATTTCGTGAAAAAAATATTAAAACCATGGTCTTTGATGTATTTTGATCCGTAGAATTAAATTCTGAGGTCAAATTAATCGTATCATTCTTTGCTTTTTTTAACTCCAAAAAACAATAAAAAACCGTAAAAAATTTTTTTTTGCATATATCTCAAAAAATGATGCGGAAGGCTATTTTTTCAACTGCAGATTTAGATTCAGCGTCGGAAAATACGTAAAAAAAAGTTTGTCTTGTCAAAAGTACAGGCGACGTTTTTTTTTGTGGGCCTGTGGAATTAATAAAAGCAACGGAAAAAATAAATTTAATAAAATGTTGGTAATTTGCCTGTATATCATATTAAAATCAACGAAGTGTCTCGTCATCCCGAGATTCGGGATGACTAGTCAAATATTTTTCGTACGCTTGGCTAGTCGTCCCGAAAATTCGGGACGACTAGCCCATACCCTTTTCCAAATCCCCCAATTTTTCGGGACTAGACACAGCCTTAAATTAATAAAGCAAGAATTAACAACTATTATTGACATGAACTATTGACAATTTGTGATTTTGTATTTAATAATTTAAATATTATTTCTAAGTTTATCAGTATCTAAATTATTAAAAACAAATGTCATAATATCAGCAATTTAAAACGTTCTCTTTTTTTACTGTAGTGCATTAGTTATATGATGAACAAACAAATTTTTTATAAACAAATTATTTGTTGAAAGAATGTTTCCTACGATTTTTCATAGTTTTACGTTTTTTTAAGATATATTGTAAGAAATTTGGATAAAAACAATATAATGATGAATAAATTTTTTTTCTAGATTGTTATTGTTAATATTATAAACAAATTTAATTAACAAATGCATTAGTCAGGTATTTTTTTCTACAGAAAAATTCGTTTGTTTCGATGTCAATTTTTTAAATTAAGAGCCTTATGATAATTTTAGCAAAATTCATCATTTTTGAATAATTCTAATGATTTTTTTAAACAAATTTAATAAGCAAATGCATTATTCGGTCATTTGTCATCAGAAAAATTCATTTTTTCAATGCCAGTCCTTTCAGTTGGGTACTTAATGATAATTTCAATGACAATTCAATGACAATTTTGATTTTTTTAAACTAATTTAATAAACAAATGCAATAATCAGGCATTTGTCTATAGAAACATTCGTTTTTTTCAATATCAACTTTTTAAATTAGAAACTTTATGATAATTTCAGTAAAATTCATAATAAGTTGATTATCTTTATGATTTTTTTAAACAAATTTAATTAAAAAATGCATTATTCGGGCATTTGTCGTCAGAAAAACTAATTTTTTTCAATGCCAATCCTTTTAGTTGGAAACCTCAGGTCAATTTCAGCTACATTTATAATTAGTTGACAAATTTAATGAATTTAAAAAAAAAATTTATTTAAAAAATGCATTAATCAGGCATTTGCGAACAGAATAATTTGTTTTTTTTTTTAATGCCAGCTTTTTTAATTAAGAACTTTATGATAATTTCAGCAAAATTCATAATTTGGTGATGAATTAAAAAAAAATTTTTGATTAAATTGAATAAACAAATGCATTATTCGGGCATCTGACGATGGAAAATTTGTTTTTTTCGATGTCAGTCTTTTTTAATTGGGATCCTGATGATAATTTCATTAACGCTCATACTTAGTTGATGAATTTTATGATGTTTTAAAAAAATCAATAAACATATGCATTATTTGGTATTTGTCGAAGAAAAAGTTTGTTTTTTCAATCTCAGTCCTTTTAGTTTAAGTTTCTAATTACTTTCATACGTATTAGTAGCCTCTCAGCTACATTTTCGAGTATTGGATTCCCGGATATGTTTGAAGATTTTATTAGTCGCCTGATTAATGCATTTGTTTATTAAATTTGTTTGAAAAATCATAAAATTTATCAACGTATCATGAATTTTGCTTAAATTATCATAATGTTTCCAACTAAAAGAACTGACATTGAAAAAAACGAATTTTTCTGTAGATAAATTCCCGAATAATGCATTTGTTATTTAAATTTGTTTAAAAAATCATTAAATAATTTACAAATTATTAATTTTGCTAGAATCATCATTGAGTTCCTAATTTCAAAAATTTACATAGAAAAAAACGAATTTTTCTGTAAAGTAATGACTGAATAATGCATTTGTTTATTATATTTGTTAAAAAAAACCATAAAATGAATTGAAAAATTATAAATTTAACTCAAATTGTCATTAAATTTCTGTTTTAAAAAATTGACCTAGAACAAAAAAAAGTTTTCTGTCGACAAATGCCTGATTAATGCATTTGTTTATTAAATTTGTTTAAGAAATCATAAAATTTATCAACGTATCATGAATTTTGCTGAAATTATGATAATGTTTCCAACTAAAAGAACTGACATTGAAAAAAACAAATTTTTGTTTTGATTAATTCCCAAATAATGCATTTGTTTATTAAATTTGTTTAAAAAATCATTGAATAATTAAAAAATCATTAATTTTGCTAGAATTATTATAAAATTTCTAATTTAAAAAAAATTACTTAGAAAAAAACGAATTATTCTGTAGAATAATGACTAAATAATGCATTTGTTTATTAAATTTATTTATAATATTAACAATAATAATATCAAGAAAAAATTTCTTTACTATTATATTGTTTTGATTTAAATTTATTGCGATTAAACTCTAAAAACTGAAAATTATTGAAAATCGTAGAAAACATTCTTTCAACAAATAATTTGTTCATAACATTTTTTTTGTTAATTATGCTGTTTTTTCAGATTTTTTTGTCCAAATCGGTTAATATTTATGGTCTGTTTGTATTTGTAACTAAAAAGGTAGTTTTCTTTCGCCACTGTGCGCAGGTCAGGATAGAGTCAGGGATTTAAAAAAAAAATTGAAAAAATCAGGGAATTTCTGTAAGAAGCACTTTCAATAACTGAGAAAAGAGAAATTGAGAAAAAAAGAAGTGGGGGGAGTGATATGAAATGAGGTGAAGAAGAGTAGTGGGAGTAATGGAAAATAAGGAGATGTTATTGAAAATGATGAGAGCTGAAGTAGGAGAAATGAGGAAAAATGATGAGAAGAGGAGCAGGCTAAATAATAGAGGAGAGTGAGAATGGCGAGTACGAGAAGTAAGAAGAAATGATCAGAGGGCCACTGTGCGCAGGTCAGAAAAGATTCAGAGATTTTGAAAAAAAAATTGAAAAAATCAGGGAATTTCCGTAAAAAGCACTTTCAATAACTGAGAAAAGTGAAATTGAAAAAAGAAAAAGTAGGGGGAGTGATGTGAAATAAGGCGCAGGCGAGTATTGGGAGTAATGGGAAATAAGGAGATGTTATTGAAAATAATAGGAGCCGAAGTAGGAGAAATAAAGAAAAATGATAGGAAAAGCAGCAGGCTAAAGGAGAGGAGGGAAAGAAAGGAGAGTACGAGAAGTAAGGAGAAATGAAGGTAGGGCCAGTTGGGAAAATAAGGGATAGGAAGGGAAGAGAAGCAGAGAAAGGGGAGTTTCAGCTAGGGAAGCAAGAAAGGGTGGAAGTAGAGGCGAAAGAAGTCGAGGAATAGGAGGTGAAGTGAGGGAAGAGAAAGTATGTCCGGTAAGGGAAGATTATAAGAAATGAGGATGAGTAGGAGAGGGTAACTAAAGGCTAGAGAAGGAAAATTGGGAAAAAAGAAAAGGGAGTTTTAGCTAGGGAAGCAAGGAAATTGAGAAAAGTAGTCGAGGAAGAAGCTGTGGAACGAGGGCGGGGGGTCAAGTCAGGGGAGGGAAATTATAAGCAGTGACGGCATGGAGAGTAGAGGCAGTTAGATGAAATGAGGCAAAATGAGGAGAGGGGAAGTAGGGGAAGACGGGATAATTAAAAGATATGTGTGGGAAGTAGAAAGAGTAAGAGAGAGAGAGAGTAAGAGAGAGAGAGAGAGTAAAAGGAAATGTGGAGAGGGGTAGTAGAGGAACTAAGAGAAAATAAGAGGAAGGAAAATAGGGGAAATGAGAGTAGGGGAAAGGAGAGAAAATGAGAAGAGGGAAAGTGAAATAAGTGAGGAAATGAGAGGAGAGGAAGTAGGGGCAGTAAGGAAAAATAAAGCAAAGTAAGGTAAAGTAGGCAAAGTAGAGTCAAAAAATAAAAAGATGCAATTTTGAGTGTCGAAGTATGAAAACCTCAAAATCCCTTATAAACAGTGTTTATGAACCTTTCTTTTTGGTTATGCCGAGATAGCACCTTTTCATTTCGACGCGTCGATTTCTTGATTTTTTTGAATTTTTTTGAAATCTTTGAAGGCATTAAAAATCATTCTGAGCCATTTTTAATAGATTATAGTAATTGAAAGAAATTCCAAAAATTTGAAAAATTCGCGGCTATTTTTAAGACTTCCAAGGAATTTTCAAGATTTTTTACAAGTTTTCAAGCATATTAAAAAATTAGAAAGAGGTGTGAGGGGAATGGAGGCAGGAGTAGAGGACAGACGTCAAAGAGAGAATGAGTAGGGAAAAGGAAGTGGAAAGTTTGAAAGTAGGAAAAATTAGTGAAAGTGTGGGAGGCAGAAAGTTAGTAGAAGTATGGAGAGTGAGGTGTTACGGGAAGTATAGTTGTGGAGCAGGACAAGGGAGGGGAAGTAGAACATTGACGAGCAAGTGTGTAGTAGGATGTAAGGATAAGTAGAAAAAGGGCAAGTGAGTAGAGCGAAAGTAGGGGAAGAGTCAAATTGAGAAATAAATTCCATTAACAAATGAATTAGAATGAGTGGAAGTAGGATGAAGTTAGGGTACAAGGAAGTTAAGGAAGTAAGTGGAGTGGTATTTGGAAAATCAGGGGAAGCGAGGGTAGAAGAAGTAGTCAAATTAAAGTGTTGAGAAGAGAGTATAGAGAGGGGAGGACGCTAGAAAGTTATGTGGAGAAGGTGGGGATGGTAGTGAAGAAAGGGTAAGTAGGATGGTAGGGAAGGAAAGGAGGGAAACAAGTGCCAGTAAGTAGAATCAAGGTAATGGATATGAGAAGAAGTATACGATAAAGTAGGTTGGAGTGGAGCAACTGGGGCAACTAAGTTAATCTAAGAGATAGTAAGTAGGAAAAAAAAGAGAAGCCAGAGGGAGTCAGAGGAGGTAAAATACGGGACAAGAGGAGAAAGAGGGAAAGTTAGAGGAAAGGAATCGCAGAAGGTAACGAAAAATAAAAGGAAAGGGGGAATTTTGGTCTCTAAATAAACTGTCCGGATAAATGAAAAATACATCAAGGAAAAATGAAGAAGTCGTGGAATGTATAAAGTGAAGTTTTTCGACCATCCTGGATACATTGTAAGAAAAATTTGACTAATAACAATAATTTTTTATGTAGTTATAAGAGTGCTAATTTTGGTTTGTAAGAGTAAAAGAAAATAATTTAAGATTAAGTCCTTAAAATTATTTTTAGATGAGCAAATAAATGGAACTTACATATAATTTGCACATTCTTCTTGCAGGAAACTGAGAGCCTTATCCAAGATTTGCCTGGAGAATTTCGCAGCTGTTCCCTCAGGTTGATTCCCATCACATCTTTTTCTCGTTTCCATGATGACGCATGTTCGAAAATGGTAATGGGCACTGCAGCAGTAAATTAGGATCATTAATTCTCACATTCCCAGAGGAAATTTATCGGGAAATTGTCAAAATAATAGAGGATATTGAGAACTTTTAAGAAGTTATAAGGACTTGGAATAAGAAAGTTTTCCTTACCAGCAGAGATTAGGTTTCACTACTTCACTCCTCGATACTTCGTTAACGAGGGTTGCATACTGATTACCACAATGCTCTGATTCGATCACTGTTGCTTTTATGCAAGAAGCGTACTGCAAGTATTCTGTCAAAGTTATAATTACCTTCGTTAGCTTTTATTTACACATTTTATAATCCTACTTGTATATTTTTTATTGATAAATAATATTTCACTTAAAGTTACTAAGGTAATAGGAATTAATTAATATTCATAGAATAATTCCATTACAAGTCAAACAAAAGGGCAAAAGGGCGAGCATGGAAAATTACATTCAAAATTATTAAACCTATATTGGCATCTATGTAAATAAACAATCTTTTGTGTAAAATTTTTTATCTGTTGTTTTTTAAATTCTTCTTTTTTTATTGAAGATTTATTTTTCTGACTGATAATTTAATTTTTAATTTTTTGTTGAAAATTTAACTTTTTAAGTTGTCTTTTGTTAAAAATTTATCTTGTTGGTAGAAAAATCATCTTTTGGTTTCAAAATTCAACTAGTTGTTTTAAACTTCATTTTTCTTGTTGAAAATTTATAATTCTGAAAAAAATTATTTCCTTTAATTGAAAATTTAACTATTCTTTTTGTTATTAAAAATTCATCTTTTTTTATAGAAATTTAATTTTCTTGGTAGAAATAGATCTGCTAAGTTAAAAATGTAACTATTTCGGTGTAAATTTATTTTACTTTATTAAAAATAAATTTTTTCACTGAAAATTACACAATTCCATTTTTGGTTGAAAATTAATTTATTAGCCTAGGATTTTTACTATTTTGTTGAAGCCTCTTTTTTAGATTTATTTATATGATTGACAATTCAACTCTTTAATTTTTTATTAAAAATAATTTCGGTTTTTTAGTTAAAAATTCATTTTATGGGTTGAAAATTCCTTCATTTTATTAAAAATATATTTGTTTGGTTAAAGATTTATCATTTCAGTTGAAAATTCATTTTTAAACTGAAAATTAGGTATTTCTTTTTTTGTGGAAAAATGATTTCTTTTCCCCAAAATTAATGCTTCTTCGTTGAAAATACATTTCTTTAGTTGAAAATTTAACTATTTTGTTGAGAATTTATTTTTTTTGCTTGAAAATTTATTTTTTTACTGAAAATTTCACAATGCTATTTTAGTTTAAAAACTCATTTCTTTAGTTGAAAAAATAACAATTTTGTCGAAAAATTTTTTTTTTCGTTAAATATTTATTTTTCTACTTGATAATTTAATTATTCAATTTTTGATCAAAAATATTTATCTTTTGTAGTTCCAAATTCGTATCTCTTGTTAAAAATTTATATTTTTGGTATAAAATTGATCTTTCAGATTGAAAATTCAAGCATTTTATTTAAAATTAATTTTTTTCGGTTCAAGATTCATCATTTTGGTTAAAAATTTGTTTCTCTAACTAAAATTTCAACTATTCCTTTTTTTATAACAAAATTTATTTTTTTTTATAATAATTTAATCTTTTTTGTGGAATTTTCATCTGTTCAGTTAACAATTGAACTATTTCGGTGAAAATTTATTATTATTTATTTATTATTCTAACTGCCAATTTAACTATTTTATTTTTTGTTTGAAAATATTACCTTCTTTAGTTGAAAATTCATTTTATGGGTTGGAAATGTCACCACTTAGTTAAAAATGTATTTTCTTGGTTGAAAATTCATAATTGAAGTTGAAAATTTTTTTTTTAATTGAAAATTACCTACTCCTTTTTTTTGGAAGATTAATCTTTTGACGAAAATGCATGCTTCTTAATTGAAAATACATCTCTTTAATTGAAATTTCAAGTATTTTGTTAAAAATTTATTTTTTTGGTTCAAGATTTATTATTGCAGTAAAAAATTATTTTTCTTAACTGAAAATTCAACTATTCCATTATTTATGGAAAATTAATATTTTTTATAAAAATTTAATCTTTTTGTCTGAAAATACATCTATTTAGTTACAAATTTTAATATTGAATATTTTTCACTAAAAATTTAACTATGACACTTTTGGTTGAAAATTAATTTCCTTGGCTAAAAATTTAAATATTTTATTGAAAACTCTTTTTTTCATTTTTCTGGCAATTTGACTATTTTATTTTTTATTTGAAATACTTTATCTTCTTGCGTTGAAAATTCATTTTAGGTGAAGATTCTACCATTTGATCAAAAATGTATTTTTTTGGATGAAGATTCATCATTTTAGTTGAAAATTTAACTATTTTGTTAAAAATTCATTTCGTTTGGTTGAAAATTTATTTTTATACTGAAAATTTCACAATTCTATATTGGTTTAAAAATTCATTTTTTTGATTGAAGATTTAGTGGAGAATTATTTTTTTTAACTGAAAATTCAAATATTCCACTGTTTATGGAGAATTAATATTTTTTATAGAAATTTAATCTTTTCGTCTGAAAATACATCTATTTAGTTACAAATTTCAATATTAAATTTTTTTCACTGAAAATTTAACTATAACACTTTTGGTTATGAATTAATTTCTTTGGCTAAAAATTTTAATATTTTATTAAAAACTTTTTTTTCATTTTTTTTGAATTCGGACTATTTTATTTTTCATTTGAAATACTTCATCATCTTTAGTTGGAAATTCATTTTATGTATTGAAGATTCTATCATTTGATCAAAAATGTATTTTTTTGGATGAAGATTCATCATTTTAGTTGAAAAATCATTTTTTACCGGAAAATTAACTATTCCTTTTTTTTAGAAGATTGATCTCCTTTGGCAGAAATTTATGTTTTTTGGTTGAAAATACATCACTTTAGTTGAAAATTCAACTATTTGGTTCAAAATTTATTTTATTTGGTTGAAAATTCATTTTTTTACGGAAAATTTCACAATTCTATTTTGGTTTAAAAATTCATTTTTTGATTAAAGATTCATGATTTAAGTAGAAAATTATTTTTCTCAACTGAAAATTCAACTATTCTATTGTTTATGGAAAATTAATTTTTTTTATAGAAATTTAATCTTCTCGTCTAATTTTAAATCTGTTCAGATACAAATTTAAATATTCGATTTGTTTCACTGAAAATGTAACTATTCTACTTTTGGTTAAAAATTAATTTCTTTAGCTGAAAATTTTAAAATTTTATTGAAAACTCTTTTTTTCATTTTTCTAGAAACTTGAGTATTTTATTTTTTATTTAAATTACTTTATCTTCTTTAGTTAAAAATTTATTTCATAAAGTGAAGATTCTACCATTTGATCAAAAATGTATTTTTTTAAGTGAAGATTCATCATTTTAGCTGAAAAAATCATTTTTTAACTGAAAATTAACTATTCCTTTTTTTGGAAAATTAATCTTCTTTGACAGAAATTTATGATTTTAGTTGAAAATACATCACTTTAGTTGAAAATTCAACTATTTTGTTTAAAATTTATTTTGTTTGGTTGAAAATTCATTTTTTTACTGAAAATTTCACAATTCTATTGTGGTCTAAAAATTCATTTTTTGGTTGAAGATTTATGATTTTAGGGGAAAATTATTTTTCTTCACTGAAAACTCAACTATTCCATTGTTTATGAAAAATTTATATTTTTTATAGAAATTTAATCTTCTTGTCTAAAAATACATCTGTTTAGATAAAAATTTGAATATTCAATTTTTTAAAATAAAAATGTAACTATTTCACTTTTGGTTAAAAATTAATTTCTGTGGCTAAAAAATTTAATATATTATTAAAAAATTTTTTTTCATTTTTCTGGAAACTTGACTATTTTATTTTTTATTTAAAATACCTCATCTTCTTGAGTTGAAAATTCATTATATGAAGTGAAGATTCTACTATTTGATCAAAAATGTATTTTTTTGGATAAAGATTTATCATTTTAGTTGCAAATTCACCTATTTTGTTAAAAATTTATTTTGTTTGGTTAAAAATTTATTTTTGTACTTAAAATTTCAAACTTCTATTTTGGTTTAAAAATTCATTTCTTTAGTTGAAAATTCAACAATTTAAATAAACTTTTTTTATCTTGACTGAAAAATTCTTTTTTGTTAAAAATTCAACTATTATTTAAAAATTTATTTTTTTTAGTTGAAAATTAATTTTTTTACTGAAAATTAAACAATTCTTTCATGGTTTTACTAAAAACTTAGCTGTTCTATTTTTGGTTAAAAATTTATTCCTTTTAGCATAAATTTAACTATTTTGTTGTCAACTAACTTTTTTGCGAAAATCTGTCTGTTTTGTGAAAGTTTAATTTTATTTGGTTTGGAAATTATTTTTTTACTAAAAATTGCACAATCCTATTTTTATATACAAATTTAACAATTTAATTGCACTTTTTTTCATCTTGACTAAAAATCTTCTTGGTTGAAAATTAGACTATTTTGTTAAAGATTTATTTCAATTGTGCAAAAATGTAGTTTCTACTAAAAATTAAACTATTATATTAAAAATTCATTTTCTTGGTCAAAGGTATATTATTTTAGTTCTGCTTAGTTACAAATTTAAATATTCAAAATTTCAACTAAAAATTTAACTATCTATTTTAGGTTGAAAATTTATTTTTTTTTGTCGAAAATTCATCTATTTTGTTGACAACTGAATTTTTTTTTAAATTCGACTGTTTTGCAGGAAATTTGTCTTAATGCCTAGA
The DNA here is from genome assembly GCA_032357855.1 of Amphibolips quercusostensackenii. NCBI lineage: Eukaryota > Metazoa > Arthropoda > Insecta > Hymenoptera > Cynipidae > Amphibolips > Amphibolips quercusostensackenii. The sequence continues at coordinate 2,192,929 of JAUELO010000293.1, read as the reverse complement.
AAGTTCAACAAATCGATTGAACTTTTTTTTACTTTCACTAAAAAATCATTTTGGTGAAAAATTAACCTATTTTTTCGAAAATGTGTATTTTTTAATTAAAAAAACTCATCTTTTGGTTTTAGAATTTAACTATTTGGTTGAGAAATCATTTTTTTGGTTGAAGATTCATAACTTTAGTTCAAATTTTAATTTTTGGTTGAAAATTAAACTATTTTTTTAATAATTTTTTCTTGGTTTAATATTAATTGTTTGAACTAAAAATTTAGGTTTTCATAAGTTACTTTCAAAAATTAAAAAAAAAATGAAAATTTTAAACTTCTATTTTGTTTCAAAAATTTATTTCTTTAGCTGAAAATTCAACAATTTTAATGTACTATTTTTATCTAAAATAAAAAATCCTTTTTGGTTGAAAATTCAACTATTTTTTTAAGAATTTATATTGTTTGGTTGGAAATTTATTTTTTGCTAAAAATTGTACAATTTTTTTATGGTTTTACTGAAAATTTAGCTACTCTATTTTTGGTTAAAAATTTATTTTTTTTTGGCAAAAATTTAACTATTTTGTTGATAATTAACTTTTTTCGAAAATTCGTCTGTTTTGTGGAAAATTAATTTTGTTTGATTAGAAAATTATTTTTTTACGGAAAATTGCACAATCCTATTTTCTTATGCAAATTTAAAAAATTGATGGCACTTTTTTCTATTTTGACTAAAAAATCCTTAGTTGAAAATTTAACTATTTTGTTAAAGATTAATTTTTTTTTTGGTTAAAAATTTATTTTTTACTGAAAATTTAACTATTTTATTAAAAATTCATTTTCTTGATCGAAGGTATATTATTTTAGTTCTGTCTAGTTAAAAATTTAAATATTTAAAATTTTCACTAAAAATTTAACTATCTATTTTTGGTTGAAAATTCATTTCTTTTGTCAAAAATTTAACTATTTTGTTGACAGCTGAATTTTTGTCGAAAATTCGACTGTTTTTCATGAAATTTTTTTTAATGCTTAGAAAGTTCAAGAATTTTATTGAAATTTTTTCTACTTTCACTAAAAAATCATTTTAGTGAAAAATAAAACTGTTTTATCGAAAATGTGTATTTATAATTCAAAAAACTCATCTTTTGGGTTCAGAATTTAACTATTTGGTTGAAAAATCATTTTTTTTGTTGAAGATTCATAATTTTTGTTCAAATTTAATTTTTTTGGTTAAAAATTTAACTATTTTGTTGAATTTTTTTTCTTAGTTTAATATTAATTATTTCAACTAAAAATTAGGTTTTTCGAAAGTCACTTTCAAAAATTAAAAAAAAAACAAATATCAAATTTTTCTGATACTCGAATTAGACCTGATAAGAAAATGATATTAGAGTTAAAAAAGTAATAAGATTAAAATAATATTTATAATTTTCTTATTTTTTAGTCATTTATAACTGTTTATAACTATTTAAAGGAACCGCATTTCAATTTTTAATTTATAAAAAATATTTTTGTTACAAAGCAAATCGAATTAGAAAAAAGTCTAAACTATTCTCTCAAATTAAGCTTTTCTTTTGTTCGTAGGGTGTCTACCAAACCGGAAAATCTAAAAAACTAGGAAATGACTAAGAATTTTTTTTGAAAAAATGCGCAAGGAAAAATTAAAATCAGGCTGAGTTTAGGTCTGAAATTTTCTCTTGAAAATAAGACCAACAACATAAAAAAATAGCTACTGGTTTTCCAATTATAATAAAAAATGTGGAAGCGTCCAGTTCGACCTACCAATTTTTATTTTACACACGTTTCCAAATTTTTTGTGATATTCTGAGAACCGATGAATATTTTATTATGCTTTTGATCTCACTTTAAAAAAAAGATTGCAGAAGTATGCAGAGAGTGTAATTTGAGAATAAAAAATTGATAAAAAACGGAAAATAGGTCATTTTTACACACTATCTCGGCCTCTATTTTAAACAGCAGTGTATTTTGACACTTACCAATATTTTAATAAAGTACAATACAATAAAGTACTTTTGTGGCAAAGTCTACATTGTAAAACCCGGGAGAGCGGTAAGCCAACGTCTATATTGGAGAAACCGGAAGAGCGATAAAAGTACAACACAATAATAAAGATAAAAATTATTCTAAGTTAAAGTCTGAAATTTCCTTACAAAAATAAAACCAAGAAGATTAAAAAATAGTTACTGGTTGTTCAATTATAATAAAAATTTTGGAAGCGTGCACAAGACGAAAATCTGTAGGTCAAGCTGCAGTCGAGCATAGGAAAGACTTGCTTGACTCCAGCTTGACCTACCAATCTTCATTTCACACACGCTTCCAAATTTTTTGTGATATTTTGAGAACCAATAAATATTTAATTATGCTCTTGGTCTAACTTTAAAAAGAAGATTGCAGATTTTATTCAGGTAAAACTTTAATTTTTTTTATTGATTTTCCTAAAGTATGCAGAAAGTGTAATCTGAAAATAGAAAATTATTGAAAAAAAGAAAATAGGTCATTTTTACATGCTGTCTCGGCCCGTATTTTAACCAGTAGTGTATTTTGAAATTTACTAATATTTTAATAGAGTACAATACGTTTAAACTTTAAACATAATTTTCTCAGTTTGATAGTTGGGGGATATGACGAAGTATAACTTCAAGCCCACGAATTGTTATTTGTTTATTATACATTTGTTATACATTTGCTAATAATACTTGCCAGTTTGATATGCAGAATTCGAGCACATCTGATGAATAGATTCTATTGAAACTTCTACAGCAGAATTAAACTGCTCTCGCATATCCTTTGAAAAGCATTTCTCCGTGTACCTGCTGATACAGTCCACAAAACTCGACCACATTCTGTAATTTCAAAACATTTTTAACTAACAATAAATATATAATAGGTTTAATGCTTTAACGATGTTTTATTATAATGATAGGAGATGTTTCGGGATCATCCAAGGTATCACAAAACAAATAGGAAGAATTACAAACGCAACATTGAAGCTATACTTAAACTACCTGCAAAAATAGACCAACTTCTAAACAAGTCTAATGATGAAAGGGCACCTCTTAGTAATCCAAAATTATATAAAATCCCTTGCTCTTATGGCAGAGTCTACATTAGAGAAACCGGGAGAGCGGTAAGACAACATGTGAAGGACCGTGAGAGTAACCTGGCTCTTGTGGCAAAGTCTATATTTGAAAATTAAAAAAAAAAAATTAAATATTTCGCAAATATCATTAAATATTTAAAAAATATAATCGAATATTCCAAAAATATTTTAAATGTTTTGCAAATTTCATCTAACACTTTAAAAATATTATTCAATATTTTCAGTATTTTGCAAAGATTTCCTAAGGATTTCAAAGATTTTACAAAGATTACAAATGTTTCGGATAGATTTAAAAGATTTTACAAATACTTTAATGATTTTAATAATTTCAGAAATATTACTAAATATTTTGGAAAGATTTTGTAAGATTTCAAAAAGATTTCGCAAAGATTTCAGTGATTTCCTAGGGATTTCTAAAATTTTTAAATATTTCGCAAAGATTCCGGATAGATTTTAAAAAGTGCACAATGATTTTAATGATTTTTCAAAGATTTAAAAAAGATTTAAATAATTTCACAAATATGATCAAATATTTTGCAAATATTTTCAAAGACTTTATAAAGATTTCGATGATTCTCCTAATATTTCAAGAAGATTTCAAAGACTTTTCAAAGACATCAAAAATTTGACAAATTTTTTGCAAAGATTTCCAAAGATTTTAATGATTTTCCCACGATTTCGTACAGATTTTAATAATTTCACAAAGACTTCACAAATTTCACAAATTTTTCAAAAAGATTTCTAAAGATTTCAATGATTTCCTAAAGACTTAAAAAATTTCACAAATATTATGCAAAGATTTTAAATAGACTTGAAAAAAGATTTTATAGAGATTTCAATATTTTCACAAATATTATTCAATATTTTAAAAATATTTCTAATATCATGCAAACATTTTCAAGGCCTTTAGAGAAATTTCACAAAGATTTCAAAGACTTTCTCAAGATTTCACAAAGATTTTTGCGACATCCCGAAGATTTTAAAAATTTCACAAATACTTCACAAAAATTTTGGATAGACTTAAAAAATTGTAATAATTTAGCAAGTACTTCAGAAATTTTTCAAATATTTCACAAAGATTTCTAAAGACTTCAGAAAGATTTCACGGCAAATTGTATAATTTCGTCAAGATTTCACACAGATTTTAATGATTTCCCAAAGACTTAAAAAGTTTCACAAATATTTGTCAAAGATTTTTAAAGATTTCATAAAAATTTCAATTATATGCCCAAATTACACGAAGACTTTAACGACTTCCCGAAGACTTTAAAAATTTGACAAATATTTTGTAAATATTTCCAAAGATTTCAATGATTTTCCTACAATTTCGCACAGATTTTAATAATTTCACAAAGACTTCACAAATTTCACAAATTTTTTTAAAAAATTTCCAGAAATTTCAATGATTTCCCAAAGACTTGAAAAATTTCACAAATATTTCGCAAAAATTTTAAATAGACTTAACAAAAATTTCACATAGATTTCTATAATTTCACAAATATTATTAAATATTTTAAAAAGATTTTTTTTTAACATTACGCAAAGATTTTTAAATACTTTAGAAAGATTTCACGAAGATTTCAATGATTTTCTCAAGATTTCACAAAGATTTCAGTGATTTCCTGAAGATTAAAAAAATTTCACGAATATTTCACAAAAATTTTGTATAGACTTAAAAGATTTACATAATTTAACAAATATTCTAGAACCATTTTAAATATTTCACAAAGATTTCTGAAGATTTCAGAAAGATTTCACAAATTTCACAAATTTAAAAAAAAAATTTCCAGAAATTTCAATGATTTCCCAAAGACTTGAAAAATTTCACAAATATTTCGCAAAGATTTTAAATAGACTTATAAAAGATTTCACAAAGATTTCTATAATTTCACAAATATTATTAAATATTTAAAAAAATTTTTTTTTTAACATTGCGCAAAGATTTTTAAATCCTTTAGAAAGATTTCACGTAAATTTCAATGATTTTCTCAAGATTTCACAAAGATTTCAGTGATTTCCTAAAGATTAAAAAAATTTCACGAATATTTCACAAAAACTTTAGATAGACTTAAAAGATTTTAGTAATTTAACAAATATTTCAGAACCATTTCAAATATTTTACGAAGATTTTTGAAGATTTCAATGATTTTCTAAAGACTCAAAAAATTTCACAAATAATTTTCAGAGATTTCAAAGATTTCACAAAGATTTCAATAATTTCACGAAGTCTTGAAAAATTTGAGAAATATTTGGTAAAGATTTCCAAAGATTCTAATGATTTTTCCACGATTTCGCAAAGATTTTATTAATTTCACAAATACTTCACAAATTTCGCAAATTTTTGTCAAGATTTCCAAATATTCCAATGATTTCCCAAAGATTTAAAAAATATCACAAAAATTTTGGATAGGCTTAAAAGATTTCAATAATTTAACCATTTTTTTAAAAACATTTCAAATATTTTGCAAAGATTTCTGAAGATTTTAAAAAAGATTAAGTGATTTTCCAAAGACTTAAAAAATTTCACAAATATTTTTCAAAGATTTTCAAAGATTTCACAAAGATTTCAAAAATTTTTTTAAGTAATTGAAAATTTGACGAATATTTTGCAACGATTTCCAAAGATCTTAATGATTTTTCCATGATTTCACACAGATTTTAATAATGTCACAAAGACTTCACAAATTTCACCAATTTTTCCAAAAGATTTCCAAAGAATTCAATGATTTTTTAAAGACTTAAACAATTTCACAAAGATTTCAATAATTTCACAAATATCATTTAGTATTTAGAAAATATTTCAAACAATGCTTTTCCCACAATTTTACACTGATTTTAATAATGTCACAATAACTTCAAAAATTTCACAAATTTTTCAAAAAAGATTTCCAAAGATTTCAATGATTTTCTCATAATTTCACACAGTTTTAAATAATGTCACAAAAACTTTGAAAATTTCACAAATTTTTTGAATAAGATTTCCAAAGATTTGAATGATTTACCAAAGACTGTAAATGTTACCAATATTTTGCAAAGATTTTTAAAGATTTCATGAAGATTTTAATAATATCTCCAAGATTTCACAAAGATTTAAACGATTTTCTAAAGACTTAAAAAATTTGACGAATATTTTGCAAAGATTTCCAAAGATTTCAATGATTTCCCCACGACTTCACACAGATTTGAATAATGTCACAAAGAATTCAAAAATTTCACAAATTTTCCGAAAAAGATTTTCAAAGATTTCAATGATTTACTAAAGTCTTAAAAAATTTAAAAAATATATTGCAAAGATTTCCAAAGAAGATTTAAGATTTAAGAAAGGTTTCACGAAAAGATTTCAATGATTTCCTCAAGATTTCACAAAGATTTTAGTGACTTTCCAAAGATTTTAAAAATTTCACAAATATTTCACTAAAATTGTGGACAGATTTAAAAGATTTTAATATTTCAACTAATATTATCAAATATTTTTAAAATATTTCAAGTTTTTCACAAAATTTTTTTTAGGTTTTGTAAAGATTTAACGAAGAATTCAATAATTTCCCCATGTTTTTAAACAGATTTTGATAATGTCACAAAGACTTCACAAATTTTTCAAACATATTTTCAGAGATTTCAATAATTTCCTGAAGACTTTAAAACATTTGACGAATATTTTGCGATGATTTTCAGAGGTATTATATAGATTTTAATGATTTCTTCAAAATTTCACAAAGATTTTAACGATTTCCCGAAGACTTAAAGAATTTAACACATATTTTGCAAAGATTTTTTAAGATTTCAATGCTTTTCTCACAATTTCACATAAATTTTAATAATGTCACAGAGACTTCAAAAATTTCAGAAATTTTTCAAAAAAGATTTCCAAAGATTTCAATGATTTTCCCAGAAACAAAACAGCTATATTTTTAATTAAAAAATTGATTTAAGAAAGCAAATTTTCGACAGAATAGTTGAATTTTTCAATAAATAATTATTTATGCACCAAAGTGGTTAAATTATTAATAAAAAATAGTAATTCACAAAAAAAACCTAATTTTCAAACAAATAGTTAAATTTTCTGCCAAATTGTTGGATTTTTAAGACATAAAGACGAATTTTCAACTCGAGAATATAAACTTCCGACAAAAAAAATGAGTTCTCAAGGAAGTATATAATGGTTAATATCTTTAACAGTTAAATTAAAAAAATAACAATTTTTGACAAAATATTTAAATCTTTAAAAGACAAATTTTTAACTCAAAAAGACCCATTTTCAACCAAAAAAGAAATAATTCAAGTTTCAGTTAATAATGTTAATCTTCAACCTAAAGAATCAAATTTTTAACAAAATAGGTGATTTTTTCACAAAAATAGTTCAATTCTGAACCAAAAATATCTAAAAATAGCTAAATTATTGTAGAAAATAACAAGTCTTTACAAAAAATACAAAATTTCATAAAAGTGGAAAAATTTAGAAACGAATCATAAATGAACGAATCCTTGCTTCTTTGCAAACATAAGTCGCCTTTGTGAAATCTTTGAAAATATAGTAAAATCTTTTAAAATTCTTCAAAATAATTAAAATCTTTCTGAAATATTTTGTATTCGTTTAAAATCACTGGAATATTTGTAATATTTGTGAACTCTTTCTGAAATTTTTTTATCGTTTAAAATCTTTGTTACATCTTTTAAAATTTTCTTAACAACTTTGATATTGGTCAAAATCTTTAAAATTTTTGAAAATATTAAAAATCTAGTGCACTGTACTCTTGTTGAAATCTTTAGAATGTTTGAAATCCTTGTGGAAATTTTTAAAATCTTCATGAAATCTTACGAGATCTTGAAATATTTTAAAATATTTTCGAATTATTTAAACTAATATTGAAATCTTTCTGAAGTCTTTTGTATTAGTTTGAAATTACTGGAATATTTGGAATAATTGTGAAATATTTTTGAAATTTTCATAATCGTTTAAAGTCACTGAAACATTTTTAATCTTTGTTAAATTTTTTAAAAATCATCTAAAAAATTTTGATATTGTTTAAAATTATTTAAACGTTTTGAAATTAATATGGTACTTCATTTTCTGAATTCTCTCTGCTAAATTATACATGGAGGTAGGAAGATACTCGGAAAGTGTAAGAGGTTTATTTGTTGGGATACGCTGGATAGCACGGATATTCTGGAGATTTTCTCTCAAGATAGAAAGATAGGGCGTGGAGTTTCCACGCTAGGAGATTCTCTTAAGATAGAAAAAGGGTTGCAGATGCGGATGTTTTCGGTAAAGACTTAATCACATCAAAGCGTATTCCCAGCCTAAAGAAAGTGAGAGAGAAACCTAAGTTCAGTTTTGGCCATAT